>SJYO01046538.1:64268452-64475956 GCA_006410555.1 Capra ibex | reverse complement strand
GTGGGAACAGAACAAGGACTGAAATCCCCTTTACGAAAGTTAAAAAGTGGTAACTCCTATTACAAACGACACCCAAACAGTATATATCGAAAATAATACAACTCCATACAAGGAAGATAAGGACGAAAGACCTCTCAAAAATAGTATTTACCTACAACTTAAAACAGTTTCCGGAAGAGACGTAGATAACTCTATTAGTATACCGAAAATAAAAAGTTAAACAATTACACCACTTAATGTAACTAACTAAACGCCTATAACTTCTTAGGAACGTAGGGACCCTATTTCGGGTGAACCAGTACCACATACTAGAAAAATTACACAACAACCTAAGACTAACGATCTTAAAACAACTCCTAAAAACGTAGATACAAGTAGTCACTATAACCGGACATCAAAAGAAAAAAACATCATAGAAACAGTCCAAAACCATAATCCCACTATCACCGGAGTATCTTACTCAAACCTTCAAATGGAAGGAGAGGTTAAAAGACCTTCTCAAACTCATCCTATCCACAATCGAGAAGAGCTTTAAAAACCATCTTAAGTCGACACTTCGGCAGACCTGGACCCGAAAACAAACGACCTTCTAAAGACTAATGGCAAAGTTAAAGGCACGAACACTACCCAGACAATTCTAAAAGATAAAGAAGGACCAAGTCAAAACCTTATAACATGAAAAGATTCTTAAACAAGTAAAGAAGGTGTAACAGGTAAAATAACCGTATATTAACGACTATCATCAGAGAATACTAGGAACACAAAGACACAACAGACAACACTAGAGAGGTAAAAGTAAAGATTAAAATAACTAAACTAAAAAGAGAGAAACGAAGAACTACTCAGACCGATTACCAAACAGTTAAAATAAATAGGAAAGTTTCTTGGTCGAAAACCGAAACAACTAAAAACGATACCAGAGAAAACAAAGAAAACGTAAATAAAGACGGGATTAAAAATTCTAAAGAAAGGACGATGATTGAGACCACAAGAGGTTAAGAAGGAAAAGATCAACGAAATCCACATCTCAATCCAATAAATAAACTGAAAAAAGAACAAAGAACTCCATACGGACATAACGATACTTGAAAGGAGAATCGTGACGAAAATATCACAGGGTGTCCAAAACCCAACAACACAAAAGTAAAAGTAATCAAAGATACGTATAAAACTAAAGAAAAAACTAAAAAGACACTAAACAACCAATAAGTCTTCACACAACAAGTTGCAGTTATACAACCATAAAAATTATCAAAAAGAGGACATTAACTCTAGATTAGAATTACGTAATACCAGTCTTTTCTACGAACCTTACTAAAGTTAAAAAAATTTAAATAGTTCCAATCTAAATACCGGATCCTATACTAGATAGGACCTCTTCAAAGGTATTCGTGAACTCTTTTTCCACTTTAAGTAACAAAACCCCACTTTACAGGATATCTATAGTTAATCCAGATTGACCAGATTACATAGTAAATTTCAAACGCAAAGAAACAATTAAAAGACAAATCAACTAGACAGGTATCCACACTCACCCCATAATTTCAGAGGGCGATAATAACACAATAACAATTAAAGGGGAAAGTATGAACAATCGTAAACAGAATGTATAACACCACGAGGATATAACCCACGAATATGGTTTTCCGTTTCTGACCGGCTTACCTATGTTTTTGTTCTGGGGAGATATACGACGGATGTTCTCTGGGTGGAGTTTTGTTCCCTGTGTATGTCTGACTTTCACTTCCCGACCTTTTTCTATAAGGTGCGTTTATCTCTAGTTTTCTTTCGTCCTCACCGTTATGAGTATAGACTATTTTATCTGAAATTTTGTTTCCGACACTTTTCTCTGTTTCTTCCGGTGATGTATTACTAGTTTCCTAGTTAGGTTCTTCTTCTATATTGTTAATATTTATATATACGTAGAGATTAAGAATTAGGTCGTGGTGTCTCATGTAATATCGGAAGAAGGAAATAAAAATCAAAGAAAGAGTATGTCTCTCTTACTCCCAAAGAAATAGACATTTTATAAGTGAAGAATGAGTGAGGATCTTATGTGTATACAACCGTGGTGGAGGTTAGGAAAAGATTAATAAAAACTTGTGTATTTCAATTGTGTAAAGATTTACATTCTTGTTAATTTGAATATAAATTTCGTGGAGAGAAGGACAAGGATAAGGAGATAATGGTAAAGGGGTAGGAAAGGTGAATGGGAAAGGGTAGAGACAGTGGAGTAAGCGAAAATCAAATATAAAAGACACAAACAAAAAAAAAAACCGTGTATACATATAAAACGACAAAGGACAGGAATATAATTTTCATCTGTCAAGCACTCCTTCAAGAATAGAAATTCAGATTAGATTATGGATTTGTTTACTATTTTAGAGTTAATAAATCGTTGAAGTTCACCCATATATTTCTTTACTGTTTATCGAAATCTTTGATTTGACTTAATAACTCAAAAGGAAAAAGAGAAACAGGTAAGACCAGGACTACCGCACACACGATTCAGTGAAGTCACCACAGACTGAGACGCTGGGATACCTGACATCGGGAGTTCCGAGGAGACAAAGGTACCCTGAGAGGTCCATTCTGATAATATCATCCAACAGTACGGGAGGAGATCCCTGAGAAGGACTGGGTCCCCAGCTTGGGTACAGAGGACATCGAGGTCGTAACGTCTTCCCAAGAAACGGTGACTCGATGACCCCTTCGGGATTTCAGGATTAATCCTTTGTGGATTACTCTACCAAACCTCTTCCGTTACCGTGGGGTGAGGTCATGAGCACGGACCTTTTAGGGTCCCTGCCTCCTCGGACCATCCGACGTCAGGTACCCCAGCGTTTCTCAGCCTGTACTGACTTCGCGAATCGTCGTCGTCGTTGTCGTCGTTACTCTACCGACCTACCGTAGTGGCTGAGTTACCTGTACTCAAACCCATTTGAGGTCCTCACCACTACCTGTCCCTTCCGACCATACGACGTCAGGTACCCTAGTGTTTCTCAGTCTGTGCTGACTCACTGACTTGACTTGACTTTCCGTGAATGGTAAGTAGGATTCACATTCGCGTTTTATTGTCGTCGGTAGGACAACGGTAAGACCAGATGACTTCATAAGTAAACATAAAGATTTGATTCTTATATACGTTCGAATTTTTGAAGACTAGTTATTTATATTCCAAACTCGATTCACATAGAGACTACGGTGAATCGAGGTTCTAAGACACTCGGAGACAAGGGTACCACGGTACCAAGATTATAAGGTTTGGTCTCCTCTTAGTAAAATGACTCTGTAAATTGTCCGTCAGGATGAGAGAACAAAACCTGAAGAAGATGGCTTCAAACTTGTACCCACCTTACTCGATGTGTCACTTCTTCCCGTGTTCTTTTTGTCCTCTAGGACATATGGACGCCTTCCGGGAACACATGTTGGAACCTCTCCTCTTCTCTTGGTCCTAGGTGTAAGTTTTTGAAGTCGTCCGAAATTTATACGCCAAGTCCCTCTAGCTATTTCTCTTTCGTCGGAACTTCTTCAAAAACCAATTCGAAGTCGTCTGTTGACCCATAAAAGGAGTTTGCGGGAAGACCACTGGTTACGGTCACATCCACTCCTCAGGGCACTTTCCAGGTTATGTTTTGTGTAGACGTAGAGGAAGACAATAGCGACACTGGGTTCTTTCGTAATATTTTTTGGTAACCCTGTTCATTTTTTTTTTTTTGATATGTTAACTTGTATTTTTACTTTACAGATCTTCTTTTAGTTGTTCATAGAGGATACTTTCTCTCTGATCTCGTAATAAAAAAGGTCTACTAAGGTATATAAATGTTGAACTTCTCTGATCTCGTAATAAAAACGTCTACCAAGGTATATAAATGTTGAACTTCACCATTATACGTCACGTATATAATAAAGGTAAGTTTGAAAAGGAACTCTGGTCTTATTTCGAATCGGTAACATCTCTAGAAAGACTATAACTACCATCGTACGTATATAAACAGAATTAAGACAAAAAAAGAGTAACTACAGTAAAAGGTAACAAAAAGATATCAAAATTATCGTACTTATTTTCAATCAAACTCCTTGAAGGGACTACCAGGTCATCAATTCTGAAGTACGAAGGTTACGTCCCCTACGTCCAAACTAGAGACCAGTCCCTTGATTCTAGGGTGTATGGTGCACCGTCCCAGTCTTTTATTTTTATTTATACTTGTTATTTTATTAAAAAAATTTCAATCAAACTTTTATTACTATATCATCCTTTTTGGATCTTAGAACTAAGAAATCAACAAACAACAACAAGGCAGTGAGTCAGTACAAGTCGAGAAACACTGGGGCACCTGACGTCGTGTGGTCCGAAAGACAGGAAGTAGTAAAGGGTCTCGAACGCGTTTGAATATAGGTAAGTCAACCACTACGGTAGGTTGGTAGAGTAGGAGACAGTGGGAGAAGAGGAGGACGGAAGTTAGAAAGGGTCGTAGTCCCAGACGAGAAACGTAGTCCATCGGTTTCATGACCTCAAAGTCGAAGTCGTAGTCAGGAAGGTCACTTATAAGTCTTGACTAAAGGAAATCCTACCTGACCAAACTAGAGGAACGTCAGGTCCCCTGAGAGTTCTCAGAAGAGGTTGTGGTGCCAAAGTTTCGTGGTTAAGAAGTCACGATTCGGAAGAAATACCAGGTTGTGAGTGTAGGTATGTACTGATGACCTTTTTGGTATTGAAACTAATATACCTAGAAATAACCATTTTATTAAACTGAGAAATTCCCTTGAACTAGTTTAAATCCAAACCGGTACGTAATGGACACATTAGGACCTAAATCTTTGTGAAAAGAAAATGGGTTCTATCTCTATTATTGTGTATAGTTTTGTGACGAAATAGTTCTGTTAGATATATATCTAATTTACTCTATTATATACATGTCCCCATGACGTCTGTGGGGGTTCACCATTATCAACCGTAACATCAATTAAAACAAAATTTATAATAAAATACTGATATATTATTAATTAAGCAAATTTAATATTGAGTCTAAGAGAAGAATCGAGAAGATGATTGTAAGACAGAGGTTTGTTCAGGCAAAGGTAAGGATCCGGAGCCAAAAGCGTTCCGATATTACACTTTTGACCTGACTCACTCACTTCAACCGAGTCAACACAGGCTGAGAAACGTTGGGGCACCTGACATCGGGTGGTCCGAGGAGACAGGTACCCTAAGAGGTCCGTTCTTATGACCTCACCCAACGGTAAAGGAAGAGGTCCCTTAGAAAGGTTGGGTCCCTAGCTTGGGTCCAGAGGGCGTAACGTCTGTCTGCGAAATAGCGTAACGTCTGTCTGCGAAATGGCAGACTCGACCGAGTCTCCAATTTTGTAGACGGACGTTACGCCCTCTGGACCCAAGTTAGGGACCCAACCTTTCTAGGGGACCTCTTCCTTTACCGTTGGGTGAGGTCATAAGAACGGACCTCTTAGGGTACCTGACACCTCGGACCACCTGATGGCAGGTACCCCACCGTTTCTCAGCCTGTGTTGACTCGCTGAAGTAAGCATTACACTTTTGACCTGATTTAGTGGGGATTCCAGGGAAAGTTGAAATTTAAGAAACTTTGATTTTGAGGTATCAAGATGAAACTTTACACGAACACCCTGTCTTTTTCCTAGGTCGTTAGTCTTTTGTATAGTTCCACTGAAGTACCGGAACCTATATAAAAAGGACAAATTGGGACTGAATAGATGGCTAGGATACAAATTTCTTTGTACGATAAGTTTATACTATATAAGAGTACTATATAAACGACCCACTACCGTCTCGTTTACGTGGAGTGAAGAACTTTCGGGAACCCTAATTCAACGTACAGAAATAATAAAGAAATCCGAGATGTCACTTTATCTGTATCTAAAACGATCTATAATGACAAAGTCAAGTCAAGTAAGCGAGTCAGCACAGACTGAGAAACGCTGGGGTACTTCGCGTCGTACGGTCCGGAGGGACAGGTAGTGGTTGATGGCCTCCGATGGGTTTGGGTACAGGTAACTCAGTCACTACGGTAGGTTGATAGAGTAGGAGACAACAGGGGAAGAAGAGGACGGAAGGTAGGAAGGGTCGTAGTCCCTGAAAAGTTTACTCAGTCGAGAAGCCTAGTCCACCGGTTTCATAACCTCAAAGTCGAAGTTGTAGTCAGGAAGGTTACTTGTAGTTCCTGACTAGAGGGAATCCTACCTGACCAACCTAGAGGAACGTCAGGTTCCCTGAGAGTTCAGAAAAGGTTTTGGTGTCAAGTTTTCGTAGTTAAGAAGTCGCGAGTCGGAAGAAATATCAGGTTGTCAGTGTAGGTATGTACTGAAGACCTTTTTGGTATCGGAAACAACTGTTTCATTACAGAGACGAAAAATTATACGTCAGATCAAACCAGTACTGAAAGGAAGGTTCCTCATTCGCAGAATTAAAGTACCGACGTCAGTGGTAGACGTCAAAAACCTCGACGTTTTTTATTTTTGTGACAAAGGGGTAGATAAAGGGTACTTCACTACTCTGACCTACGGTACTAGAAGCAAAAGACTTACAACTCGAAATTCGGTTGAAAAAGTGAGAGGAGATAGTGAAAGTAGTTCTCCGAGAAATTAAGAAGAAGTGAAAGACGGTATTCCCACCACAGTAGACGTATAGACTCCAATAACTATAAAGAGGGTCGTTAAAACTAAGGTCGAACACGAAGTAGGTCGGGTCACAAAGAGTACTACAAGAGACGTATATTCAATTTATTTGTCCTACCGTTATATGTCGGAACTGCATGAGGAAAGGACTAAATCTTGGTCAGACAAAAAGGTACAGGTCAAGGTTGACGCCGAAGGACTGAACGTATGTCCAAAGAGTTCTCCGTCCAGTCCACCAGACCATAAGGGTAGAGAAAGTCTTAAAAGGTATCAAATACCACTAGGTGTGTCAGTTTCCGAAACCGTATCAGTTATTTCGTCTTTATCTATAAAAAGACCTTGAGAGAACGCAAAAGTTACTAGGTCGTCTACAACCGTTAAACTAGAGACCAAGGAGACGGAAAAGATTTTGGTCGAACTTGTAGACCTTCAAATGCCAAGTACATAGTCACTTCGGACCGAACCTCTTAAAACTCGTAATGAAATGATCGTACACTCTACGCACGTTAACACACCATCAAACTCGTAAGAAACCGTAACGGAAAGAAACCCTAACCTTATTTTTGCTTGGAAAAGGTCAGGACACCGGTGACGACTCAAAAGGTTTAAACGACCGTATAACTCACGTCGTGAAAGTGTCGTAGTAGAAAGTCCTAAACTTTCTCGAGTTGACCTTAAGGTAGTGGAGGTGATCGAAACAAACATCACGATGAAGGATTCCGGGTGAACTGAAGTGTAAGGTCCTACAGACCGAGATCCACTCACACCCACTAGTGTGGTAGTACTACTATACCCAACTTCTAGATGTCAAGAAGAGACATAAGAACGGTGGAGAAGAATTATAGAAGACGAAGACAATCCAGGTATGGTAAAGACAGGAAATAGCTCGGATAGAAACGTACTTTACAAGGGAACCATAGAGATCAAAAGAACTTCTCTAAGAGATCAGAAAGGGTAAGATAACAAAAGGAGAAAGAAACGTGACTAGTGACTCCTTCCGAGACAGAGAGGAACGATAAGAAGCCTTGAGACGTAAGTTTACCCATATACAAAGGAAAAGAGGAAACGAAAAACGAAGAGAAGAAAAGAGTCGATAAACATTCCGGAGGAGTCTGTCGGTAAAACGAAAAAACGTAAAGAAAAAGAACCCCTACCAGAACTAAGGACAGAGGACATGTTAAAGTACTTGGAGGCAGGTATCAAGTAGTCCGTGACATAGCCTAGATCAGGGAATTTAGACAAAGAGTGAAGGTGACATATCAGTATTCCCTAAGCTACATCCAGTATGGACTTACCAGATCACCAAAAGGGGTGAAAGAAGTTAAATTCAGACTTAAACCGTTATTCCTTAAGTACTAGATTCGGGGTCAGTCGATAAACATATGGAAGTACATATGAAATTCAACGAATATAAAAATTTAACATGTATACAGGTACCCAAGCATTTCTCAGTCTGTGCTGACTTCACTGAATCGTGTGCAGAAAGGAGGTAAAATGACGGAAACATAAAGTAGTTCTAGTCACTGTAAAAGTGTCTTTATGTCACTATAAATGCACTCAGAGAAAGTCCCAAGAAGTAAGACAAGGTTAATAGATATAATGACAAAAAAGTAGGTTATGCTGTGAACCAATGACATCGAAATAACATTCAGCACTTCAGTCCGTCACAACCAGGAGGTGGAAGTCATGACCGTTAAGACCCAGAAAACAGTGAAGTCTATATGAAATCATAGTGAATCAACTGTCGGTGTTTTATTATACGACCGTAAAATTATCCTTAACGTAACTTGGATATTTAGCAACACTTCTTACTTGTAGAACTGTTTTAACTTAAAAGGGTAGGTACTTGTAGATGGATATCAAGAAAATTTTAAAGAGAGTAGTCTCAAAACATCAAAAGGGGTATATCTAGAATATACATAAAAGAATCTAAATGTATATTGATTAAAAAAACTCACAATTATATTTACCATTGTATAAGATTTAAATTTTAAGATGTACAAATAACGACCATATTATTTTCACAATTATTGGAAAACATGTAATTGGAACATAGGACATTTGAACGACATTATTGAAATAATCAAGGTCTTTTAAATTTTAAGATATATCTGGTAGTACATTATTTAATTGTAAAATAAAGGAGAAAAGGTGGGAGACATTGAAAATAAAGGGAAAAAACAACAATGGTGTAATGGATCTAGAAGATGATACTGCGACTTTTCCTTACCACTCTCCTGTAACCGGAACAAGGACGAGAATCACCTTTTCGAAGGTCAAAGAACGGTAATACTATAGTCGACATCTACAATAGTTCAACTCTCAAGGGGAGATACGGATCAAATGATTAAAATATTTTTTACTCACTACCTAAAACAGTTTATGAAAAAGACATAGATGACTATATTAGTACACTAAAAAGAAACAATCGGACAACTACACCATGTAATTACCTAAAGGTCTACCATTTGGTTTGAACGTATGGACCTTATTGAAGAAACGTATGTAAAAGCAAAACTAAACGATTATAAAACAACTCTTGAAAACGTAAATATAAATACTCTCTAACGAGATATCAAAATTTCCGATAGACCAAAACCAAAATCTTATTACGACCGGAGTATATTTCTCAATCCTCCAAGGGAAGACGTAGAATAGAAGACCTTCTCTAACATATCTTAACCGTATTTAAGAAGGAATTTACAAAATTAAGTGGTCACTTGGATAGACCCGGACGACGACAAGACTTTCCAAAATTTAATAACTAAGTTAAAGGAATAATCTATGTCCGGATAAGTCAGAAAAAGAAGAATTCAAAACCGTCTACATAAAAAATTCCTTAATGAGGTAAATTAGATCCAATGGTTTAACCACCTGTATACCAACAAGTATCATAAAGGACTAATAGGAAGATTATAGGTACCCTAGACATCATTACAGGGATAAAATAAAACCTAGAATGATTAAACATAAAAGAAAGTCAATCGAACTGATCTCCGAATAGTTAAGATAACTAGAAAAGTTTCTTGATAGAAAAAAAAAAAAAATTGACTTCGTATTAACTGGACATTATGAAACAATTAAGATCCCCGTGTTGTATCACTAAGTCATAAAGATATGTAATGTTTTACAAATGATACCATTCAGATCAATAGACAGTGGTATGTTTCTATAATGTCATAATGACTCATATAAGGTGTACAACATATAAAGTAGGAGTACTGAGTAAATATAACATTGACCTTCAGACATGGAGAATGAGAGGTGGATAACGTAAGTTGGGTGGTGAGGGAGGGAATACCTTTAGTGATAAAGAAGAGACATAGATGACAGAAGGAAAAAAGTAAACGACAAAAAAATCTAAGGTGTGTATTCAACTTTAGTGTGAAGTGAAAAGACTGAATAAAGTGAATCGTATTATTGGAGATCCTAGTAAGTACGACAGTGTGACTTTAGTATATTCTAAAAAGAAAAATACCGATTATAAGGTGATACATATTATATGGTGTAGAAGTAGGTAAGTAGATAACGACCTGTAAGTCCACCAAAGGTATACAACGGGTAACATTCATTACGACGTTATTTGTATCCTTACGTATGTAGAAAAGATTAGTCCCAAAAAAAGGAAAATTTTTTATACGTTTCACCTTGACGACCTAGTGGATCTATCGTATAATTTTTCGGCTCTGTAATGAAACGGTTGTTTCCAGGTAGATCAGTTCCGATACCAAAAAGGTCACTAGTACATACCTACACTCTCAACTTCTTTGGACTCACGTTCTTAACTACGAAAACTTGACACCACAACCTCTTCTGAGAACTCTCAGGGAACCTGACGTTCCTCTGGGTTGGTCAGGTAGGATTTCCTCTAGTCAGGACCCACAAGTAACCTTCCTGACTACGACTCCGACTTTGAGGTTATGAAACCGGTGGAGTACGCTTCTCAACTGAGTGACCTTTTCTGGGACTACGACCCTCCCTAACCCCCGTTCTCCTCTTCCCCTGCTGTCTCCTACTCTACCGACCTACCGTAGTGACTGAGCTACCTGTACTCAAAGCCACTTGAGGCCCTCAACCACTACCTGTCCCTCCGGACCGCACGACGCCAAGTACCCCAGTGTTTCTCAACCTGTGTTGACTCGCTGACTTGACTACCATCAAGATGAAAATTCCTTAGAGGTATGACAAAAGGTATTACGAACTCGGTTGAACATGGTGGTTGTCACGTGTTCCCAAAAGAGGTATAGGAGTGGTTGTGAATAAAGAATAGAAAAACATTATCGATAAGACTGTACACACTCCACAATAGAGTAAGACTAAAAGTCAACGTAAGGGGACTACAAATGATTACCCTCGAAAAAATACAACTCGTAGAAAAGTACACAGAATCAGTATACATAGATAAAGAAACCTTTTTTACAAATATAAGTCTAGGAACCACCCTAACAATCAGGAAGACCACAACTCAAGATACTCAAGAAACACATAAAACCTATAATTGGGGAATAGACTACATAATAAACGTTTATTTACGGAGAGGGTAAGTCGTACGACAAAAAGTAAAACAATTCAAAGGAAACACCATGTTTTCGAAAAACCAAACTACAACAGGACAAACAAATAAAAACGAAAAGAGAACGGATTTCTGTGTAATTTTTTTTTATAACGGTTCTGGTTACAGTTTCTTCCATGATACGAAAAGATCTTCAAAATACAAAAGTTCAGAATCTGAATTCGAAATTAGGTAAAACTCCAAAAATCACTACACCCTTTCATCAGTAAAGAAACCGTACTCTGACAGGTCAAATGGGTTGTGGTTAATAACTTCTGTGACAGACAAGGGGTAACATATAAGAACGGATGAAACAGTATTAACGGGTGTCAAGACAGTGTAGTAGAGGGTTTGAACGATTTACGGAATAGGTCTGTAGGACGTGTTGTGACGGAGTGTTGTTTCCTGGGTAAAATGTGGTCTCCCCACTGCTACTCGAGTACTGACACATTACGCAACTAGAACAGTACATAGGTAGTAGGTCTTCATTGACCGGAATATGTTATACCCTACCGGATGACTTCCGAGTCGATTCCACGACCGATCCCTCTGTTATGAATGACTCCAAACCTATGTTGGAAGGTTATGTTCTATACCACACACGAAACTTAGTTACTGGTTATTACACTGATATCGTTTTTATATACCAATCGCTAATCGGTAAGACGTCAAATTCTGAACTGAACATCAGTTACTGATCCCTAGAAATACTGACTGTCACACTGATATCTGTTCTTATGTGCCGATCGTCAGTCGTAAAACATCAAACAATTCTGAACTGGACATCGGTTACTGATCCCTTTAAAAATTTTTTAATTATCTCTTATGTATACGGATGTGGTCCTCAATTACCTTCCAGAGTGTCTCTACACCTACGAAGACATCCTAAGCTCCTCCTGGTCAATGCGAGGAATTGACCTTGTCACGGGTAACGTGGAACATTTTGTTCGGAAGTCCTGGAAGTCCTGAACCTGAATTTCCTGAAATCTCGTACTGTATGATTCACGGATAAGGACCCCGGTACCGTGGTGTGGGGTCATCTGGTACAAGAGGACTGTTTTCGGGTAGACGGTCTGAGTCCTGGATGGGAACAGTTCTGGGTGTCTTTAGGGGTCTCGAGGGATTCAAGGGTATCTCAGGGAATGTTTGGAGGATGTGTGTTGGTTTCGTCCCTGGGGATCTTGACGTAGACAAGAACCCATCCCGACGGTAAGGGTCTGTACTATGGATTACATCGTCGACTCCTGTCTCACGGACCTAGACTAATCGACCGGAGGGGATTCTTTACTGGTGTTGACGAAAGGATCGGTAGTGCACAGGTTCAAAGAATCCACTTAGGTGGGTGAGTTCTCAAGGGAACAGACTAGAGGTTAGAGAACGGCTGTGGGGTTGGGGAAAGGGACACAGAAGTCTTTTGGAAGGATATAGAGTTAAATAGACTTCAAAAGGGAAGTAGAGACTTGTCGATAAAGGAAAGGACGACACAGCGTACACACACACATACATATAAATGAAGTCGATTAAAGAGTAGAGGAAGGGGAAAGGGGTGACGACGTATATGCTACGTAATCATGAATCAAGTACTCAAAACTTTGTAGTTCGTTTTAACACTATCTTGACTTTCTCTCTAAGTGTGGGGATTCTCAAGACTGAACTTTGGCCAAGGGTGTCGATTGTTTCTGGAACCCAAAAATTCACATGGTCAATACGTTCTAAATTACGTAATGTCTTCGACCCATTTCCCGTGTACCCTTGGGAGACATGATAGAGACACTTACAAGACATTTAAATTTTATTGAGGTTTTATTTGGAATAGAATTTTAATTTTTTCTCTCTCTTTTTGGAATCTAAAAGAGGAGACCCACTTTACTGACGTACACCAGAACCGATGTATCATATGTCCACGACACAATCCGTTTTTTTGATAACAATTTTCCGTTTATATCCTTGATCCCATATAACCCATGATCCGTCGGTGTTGTCGTCTTACATCATCTCTTACAAAATTAGAAATAAAAGATAAAAACTCCTCAAAAAGTGACATACTTAGAACCAACACTCATGGATGATAATTTCGACTTACCCGGTCTGAGAGGGTAGGAGTTGAACTACCACACCCACACACTGGGTCCGGTCATTTAGGGTATACGTGTGAGGTGACTCAGAGTTTCTCAGTGTGAAGGAATTCCTTCAAAAGTCTATTACCGTCACTACGGACAAGTCACTGTCGCTACCCTCGTACCACCGTCTCTACACCACCTCGGTCTCCCCTTTGTCCCTATACTCGTCGTCTCGATCCCTCGGTCCGGAACGACCTCGGCCGGGACCAACAGTGGACGACGGTCGAAGGGTACCACAGTCCGGATGAAGAGTTCGGACGTGTGACGGGGAGATACGATGAGAAAGATTATTTAAGGAAAAAACCACAATCACTAGGTCGGACGACAAGGATAACGGACATTAATTCTTGAGATTTCTGTCTGGGCGATTGGGTCAGTCCCGAAGGTTCACCTGGTTGAGGTCTCCGTAGTAACAGTGTTCCGTGTCTTACTACGGGACGTCGGTACGTTACAACACGGTGTCTTGTAGACATCCTGTAGGTCTCGATAAACACACAGATTTCGTGCATTGTGTCTGATGCTTCTATTTTTTTTTAAATGAAGTAATTAATGTATAAACCTGTTGTTTTTTGTTAATATAACGTTAGACTCATGAAATTTGGACCCAAGAGATCGTGGGTTCCGGAACGTAAGTACGAAGAACCGATGAATGATAAACTTATTGGAACCTGTCAAACAAACTATCGACCTTTTACCTGATTGTCACCCAATGATGAGAAGATGATGTAAAGTTGAAGAAACTTTTTATGTCTGTCATTATAGATGTGAAGTGACCGAAGACGACTCCTAAATTTTTATTTTAGTGGAGTGTGTGAACACACCGGGTGTCATCCATAAACTCTTAGTAAGGAAGAAAAGGGCTACAACTATGTCATTAATGAAATCAGAGACATACGTCTGTTCGGGGAGCGGTTGACACCACTGTTAGTGGTCGACTACGTCAGGAGAATCGGTGTGACGTGAACCTTCATTATACTGGAGTCTTATGATCAAGGCTACAAAGACCGAAGGAACAATTATAAATATATATGCACCCAATATAGGAGTACCGCAATATGTAAGAGAAATGCTAACAAGTATGAAACGGGAAATCAACAATAACACAATAATAGTGGGAGACTTTAATACCCCACTCACACCTNCTAAACAGAAAATTAACAAAGAAACGCAAACTTTAAATGATACATTAGATCAGTTAGACCTAATTGATATCTATAGGACATTTCACCCCAAAACAATGAATTTCACCTTTTATTCAAGTGCTCATGGAACCTTCTCCAGGATAGATCACATCCTGGTCCATAAATCTAAACTTGATAAATTCAAAAAAATCAAAATCATTCCAAGTCTCTGGAGTGCAGTGGAGTGACCCGTAATGGGTTATGAGACATCAAGAGTTTTGGGATAATTTTGAGCTGCCTGTATATTGAAGCTCAGGGGAGTGTTCCTGTGTTGCTGGAGAATTTGCGCGGTATGTCTTGTTTTGGAACTTGTTGGCCCTTGGGTGGAGCTTGGTTTCGGTGTAGGTATGAAGGCATTTGATGAGCTCCTATTGCTTAATGTNGGCATTTGATGAGCTCCTATTGCTTAATGTTCCCTGAATTCAAGAGTTCTCTAATGTTTTCAGGCTTTGGATTTAAGCTTCCTGCTTCTGGTTTTCAGTTTTATTTTTACAGTAGCCTCTAGACTTCTCCATCTATACAGCACCGATGATAAAACATCTAGGTTAAAGATGAAAAGTTTCTCCACATTGAGGGACACTCAGAGAGGTTCACTGAGTTACAAGGAGAAGAGAAGATGGAGGGGGTAGTTAGAGGTAACTGGAATGAGATGCGGTGAGATCAAGAGAGGAGAGAGCAAGCTAGTCAGTAGTCACTTCCTTATGTGTGCTCTATAGTCTGGACCACTCAGAGGTATTTACAGAGTTATACGGGGAAGAGGTGAGGGAGGAAGTAGACAGAGGTGACCAGGAGGATAAGAGAGAGGAATTGCGGATGTTACGAGTATGACAGTGAGAAGTGTACTCACTTAGGTGACACTTCCTTCCCTGTACGACATACAATTGAGACCTTTTCCTGTTTGCAAATTCAGTGTTTCGAAAATGTGTTTCTACCTCGAATTGGAACATGCAAGAGGTGGGTCAGGTGGGGTAGAGACTCATATGACCCGAAACTGAACTCCTGGACGCAAGTAAACATAGTTCATCGTTTTTAGTAGTGTAAGAACTCACACTAGTCAAACTCCAGGAGGACTACCATCGACGGACTTAGTGTTACTAAGGTCGATGAATCTTTGAAGAGGACTATGTCCTCAACCCCCATGGAGTAGGTTAGACCCGTCCAGTCTCAGTAAAGAGGTCTTAAATCTTAATGATAGTTAAGGATTGGTCAGAGTCACTTCCTCTACATTGACGTCCTCGGTTACCCCGGAAGTCAAAGGTGTTTTTGTGTTACGACGACACAACGTGATTTCTTTTTACCTCGTTCACACATCTCTTGGTTTGGTTGTTTATTTTTTTTTCTTGATTGGTTGTTTGTGTGTGTCTTCCTTGAACGACTCAAAGAGTGTCTTCGGGTCAAAAACAGATATATCTGACGAAGACTTTGTTCGAAACCGAAAGTACTTGATGGAAAGTCGAATCTCATTTAGGGTACGACTGAATGAGTTGAATTCTCTAATTATTTGGTGATATTATGACATTTCCTTAATCGGAGGTTAATTTTATTTAATTAAAATTTTTTACGTAGAACACGTTTGTTGTTGTTTCTCTAATTATTGTTCTCACCTTACACCGTCAAACGTCTGACACAGTCTTTTGACGTCCTAACCCAACCTTTTAACGTCCTGACCGACCAGACGCACCCCGACTCGTCCCGTTGTTGGCGAGGGACTTTATTCGTCAGTCAGTCGTCAGAGGAACCAAACAAACGTTTATTCCAACTTGATCGTGGCTAGAAGAAAGAAAAGGAGAAATATCTGAAGGAGAAGTAGAAGGGGGTGGGGGAGTTGAGTAGAAATCATTTAAACGTCTTGAGACATTGATAGTGATTTTGGGTCAAAATTCTTGTAAAGGTAACCGGGTTTTTCTAGACAACATCGGTAGACGTCATTTAGAGTAGGATGTGAGTTGGGACCCGTCGTCATTAATTGGAAGACAAGGATATCTGGACGGAAAAGATATACATGGTATAATTTCCTTAGTAAGTTATACACTGGAATGTGTAAACCGAAGAAAGTGGTCGTGTTATACAACCGTCAAGTGGGTGTACATACAGTATACGGTAAGGAGAAATACCGACTTATTGTAAGGGGACATACCTACGTGGTGTCACCTAAATAGGTAAATGGTCAACTACCCATAGAGGTGACAAACGTGGAAATCCCAAAAGACTTATTTAGACGATTCTTGTAAGTTCATGTTCAGAAACATCTGTACAAAATAAAGAGGATCCCCATACGACGATCCAAACGATAATTTAAACATAAATTGTATGGGTAAAAGAAACCTCTTAGTCTTATACACAAATGTGTAATATTGTAAAATCCTTTGACTTTTCGAGGATTTTTCATTACTTCTATCTACTTTGCGTCAGGTATCGACGGGTAGGACACCCCTAGTCGTGCCTCGATCCAACGACCCAAATAGTAACGGTTTACTTCGGGAGTTTCCCTTTAATGTTGAACGTAATTGGTTCCTAAAGACTCCTTAGACAATACTTAATCGTTTCTCGTCTTAAGTTCCAACATTATGTAAGGTCCCAAGACTAATTTCGTGTAAATACAATGATTCACACGAGACGAGTAACTCTTTTACAGTAAAGTCACTTACCAAATGGTAGGATATTTTACCCATACAGTCAGTGAGTCAGCACAAACTGAGAACACTGGAGTACCTGACATCGGGCGGTTCCAGGAGATAGGTACCTTAGGAGGTCCGTTCTTATCAGTAAGGGAAGAGGTCCCTTAGAAGGACTAGGTTCTTAACTTAGACCCATAGGACATTACGTCTACTTAAGAAATGGTAGACTCGGTGGTCCCTTCGGAGGCTTATCGTGTCAAATTTTTGTGTATATTTTGTCTTCAAAGACGTTGAAGGGACCACCGAGTCACCAATTCTTATACGGACGGTTGTTATATCCCCTGTGCAGACTAGGGACCAGATCCTTCTAGGTTGTACGGTGTCCCTTTGTTTCGGGCACGTGGTGTTAATGATTCGGGTATGAGATCTCGGACTCGAGACGTTGCTCTTCGGTGGCGTTGACCTATTTCGGACGCACGTCGTTACTTCTGGGTCGTCTCCATTCGTTTGTTTGTCATTAAATTTTTTACTCACAGACTAGCACGTGTCACTTATAAAGTCACTTATTTGCACAAGACGAAACACACTACGTACATCTCGTCACAAATTTTTGTACATTTTTTCTTCAAAGATCTTCACGATGAACGAATGATTCGACTGTTGTCACAATAAAGTCACTTTTCTACAAGATTGGTAAGTCATTACTATGTCCCTTAAGAAATTTCTGTGTATACTTTTTCCTTTCCTTTTTTTTCCGTGTAGAACCCTCTGGTCGTAGCGACCGTTCGAGAAGTCACCGGAGGAAGGTCACCGTTCTTCACAAACAAGCGTGTGTGCAGAGGACGGTGACCTCCTTTTTTTAGTAATGACTCCTCAGTACTCACCTACTGTCTGTCTTGTCTCGTTCCGGTGGAGGGGACTCGTGTCCCCTCCCATCTATCGTTGTATAATCCCAGAACTCATCCTTTATATGTCGGGGAGTACCGGACGTCACACCTCTACCTTACAATGCCGAGAGTTTGAGTCGTTGATCCATCCAAACAATATGACCGCACTCAACGGTAAAGGAAGAGGTCCCCCCTAGAAGGACTGGGTCCCTAGTTTGTACCCAGAGGACGTAACGTCCGTCTTCGAAATGGTAGACTCGATGATCCTGTCGTCCAAACAATGTCTTTAGAAATTAACATTTTTATAAATCAAACCCCGTAACATAAAAAAAATTAATTGTGACATTCTACAAACGATGTTCTCCGACTTAATTAGGACATTGAGTACTGTTCATTGACTACCAATACTTCATCCTCCACAATGGAATTCATTGGGTCACTTTGTCTGTTAGACCTTCGGGACAGGAATGAAACGTCCTGAATGAGACTATTCTTTTTTGTACAGTCGGGGGTTAAGACCCGAAGGGACCATCCAGTCGACCACTTCTTAGGTGGACGTTACGTCCTCTGGGGCCAAGGTAAGGACCCAGACCTTCTAAGGGACCCCTTCCCTATCCGATGGGTGAGATCATAAGAACCCGAAGGGACCACCGAGTCCGTCACTTCTTAAGTGGACGTTACGCCCTCTGGACCCAAACTAGGGACCCAACTTTCTAGGGGACCTCCTCCGTACCGTTGGGTGAGGTCATAAGAACGGACCTCTTAGGGGTCCCTGTCTCCTCGGACCACCCGATGTCAGGTACCCCAACGTTTCTCAGTCTGTGTTGACTCGCTGATTCGTGTCGTAGGGGTTAAGATTGACATTTGGTCTCGTGTTTTTAGTGTAAGAAAAGTTGAAAATATCAGAACGGGGATGCCGGTGGATCCAAACCGTTTACCTGGACCGTAACATGTCCAATGTCTCCACCCGATTCCCGACGTAGGTCCGACTGGGGCCGACGTGACACGTAGGGGCACCCGGAAACCCGTTTTGGGTGCACCGACTAAAGTAGACCCTTTACATCCACTACGATTGACGTCCACCACCGAAACGTATAATTTCCTCTATTCCGTGTACTACGTATCACATCGCAGAAAAAATTTTGGTCTTCTATTTATACTTGTCACTGAACGGGTGTCCCTCCCTTTCCGACCCGATTCTGGGGTTTAGGGTAAGAGTAAGAACGGTTACCATTGGAGAACGACCCTCCGGTCCTCTCCGGTAACACATCCATTGTAAATTTTTCAGTCTTCGTTAATGGACCGGGTAGACACCCTGGGTGGTTCGTTTACTATCGTCGAGAACTCCTGTCCTTTAAATAAAAGGAACAAGGTGTACATCTGAGCGTCCCTCTCCAGTTTCCTTCTCCACTACTGAGCTCAGACCAGGAACTTTGGTTTCTGGTTCACTCCGTCCCTACACCCGAGGTTCCGTGCCTCGATACTCCGACCGTCGTCCGTCCGTACCCCGGTGTGAGTGGTGGGTGTACCTGCACTACCCGGAGACCACCAGGACTTTCCGGTGGTCGACGTCCGGCACTTACCACTTCTCGTGGTCGAGACTCGGCCTATGGTCGTCCTAGTGGACCCTCGGCACCGGGAAGTACTCCACTCCTCCGTAGTACCACAGACCGTCGTCCTTCGAGCGTTAGACAGCATGAAAAACTTTATTTCCGTGTGTCCAACAGTACAGGATCATCGTCGACCCCTAGACCTTATCTGTACGGAGTGGATGCTCCTACACTTATTACTTTTCTCGTTGCCGAAACACAACGTAGACGTTAGTGTACGTAGATAAGGGGATCAGATGACCAGTAGTCGACAGTTTGCGACCACTCCAAGTTCCACTATGCGTGTACCTTCACTGTCATAGACCGGGTACTATGATAGGTCCCCACTCCGAAGGTGGGACGAAAGATGGGAAGGGGTAGATGCTGTCCCCCTACATTCTGTACTGGTGTACTCTTGATACTGCAAATACTGTAGACGACTTTTGATGACAACTTCTAAGAAAATATGACATGTCGTAAGGAACAATTTTTTTTTTTTTAATTAAGCTAGTAAAGGAATACCTTAAATCAATCGTGGTCCTTTTGTTTTAATGGAGAAAACTTCTCAAGTACGCAAAAGAGCATAGTCTGTTCCCTAATATAATGTGTAGGACAAAGGGAAAAAAAGGAGCCGACGGTCCTTCGAGTCTCATTTTAAATACCAGTTTACTACTATCCTTTTGTTTACTTATATTATGTTTCCTTTTTTACGATTCCTTGTTTCTTTTCCGGATAGTCCCACTACACCCCAAACCTTTTGTCTCCTCTGTCCTTTCCTGTTTTTACACCCAGAATAAAAGGATGACCTGATCCTCGAGGAATCCCTTCTCTATCAACACCGAAAATAAGTAGAGACACATGTGAGTCACGACTCTCACCACTGAGAGACACACGTGAGTCACGACTCTCACCACTGAGACTGTGTCGACATTTTCCTCTCCATCTCTACTTACCTGCGTCTCTTCCCTCTTCTCACCTGTCGTCAATTGGAGACTTAGGGTTCCGGTACGTCTCCCGGGGTTGTGTGTCGTTCACAAGTGGGTGAGGTGGTCGTGTGTTGTCGTGATCTTTGGTAGACACCTAGTGATGCTACGTGACTCTTCTTTCTGTTTCCCGGGGTTTCCTTTGCACTCCTTCGTGACATTCCATCACCACCACTGTACCCCTAGGAATGGTTCTTAGAGGTGAGATAGGGACCTGAAGGACCAGGGATCGAGCATCCACCACTACTGGTTGACGTACGGCAACAGTAAAGACACGTAGTGGTAGTCGGACCGACGGAGCAGCCCCCGGGTCGTCCGAGACCTGCAGTCGGTCTACCCCTCTCACCACCTCCGTCCTCAGAGTAGAAGGCTGGCCGTGTCGTTCCTAACTCATATCTTGTGGACCCTTTGTCGTGGCGTCCAGAGTAGCGGCCACTCGCTCCTCTGAAGAGGTTGGTCCTCGTGAGGCTTTCGGGGGTGATCTGGTGTAGGTGGTACTGACATGACCCAGAGTGTCCCACGGAGTACACCTGGACGGAAAGAGTTTGCGGGAATGGTCCCTTTTCTCCAATTGGGGTGGGGTACAGACCGGGACGACCTTTCTAGAACCGTGTGGTCAGGGTCACTCCAGTCGTATTACCCACTTAGTTTATTTACCTAAAAGAAAAGGACTCGCGGACAGTGGTAGAACGAAGACGGAGGTTACAGAAGGAGGTATCAGGAAAGGATAGAAGAACGTCAGACGGAGGTTGGGGGAAGAACCAGGGACCTTCACTAGACTCCGACGGGTGGCTAGGATGCCGGAGAGAGGAAACCGACGGGAAGGACTGGGGACCGGAGGGCTGAGAGTCCAGGGCCGTGACGGTCAAGACAGGTCGAACCGGTGACGAAGAGAAAAAGACAGGAAGGAACGAGCGGCTGAGGTCATACAGAGTCCTGGGCGAAGTCGACGGACGAAAAATGAGACCAGATTAAAAGATTAAGTCCGAAAGGCCCACCGAGTCACCATTTCTTAGGTGGACGGTTACGTCCTCTGTGTCTTCTACTTCCAAACTAGGGACCCAACCCATTTAGGAGACCTCATCCTTTACTGTTGGGTGAGGTCATAAGAACGGACCCTTTAGGGCACTTGTCTCCTTGCACCGGTCGATGTTAGGTACCGCAGTCTCAACCTGTGTTGACCTTGCTATCTCGAGTACCCACGCGGACGTGTGGGTGTGTGTGTGTGAAAAGGTTAAGTGTGGGACCGTGAGTCGGACTCGTAGAGACTCGGGTACTTGGTGACCGTCTCCGTTGGTAAGAGTGTCCGTTCGACACATACCCGGAGGTCCATTACCTATGGCAAGGGTGCGACAGTCGTAGAGGAGGTACGAGCGGGTCTGTGACAGAAGGAATGAGGACAACTTCGGACAAGAGTCCGGTGGTTATGGAGTACTCGTAAAGGTGGTCCTTCAGGGTTTGGAAAAGTTTTGACTTAAGACAGTAGAGGTCATTCCATCGACTGGGGGAGGTCGGACACCCCTTGTGCCCTCGGACCTTTCTTGTCTCCGAGGACCCACTCCGACGGTACAGAGTCGAGTCGACCACCGGGACTCTTCCGTCAGTAACGACACTTTCCAGTGTCTACTGAGCCGTAGTGGGTACGTCCGACACCCCAAACCAGGATGTACTCTTCGACGGGGGTGGTCTACGTGGGGTTTTCGGATCCCGTGTCCTGGGTGGTGGGAACACGTGTTTCGGTCTGGGGACTCCGTTCCCTGTGTCGGGTGGTGACTGGAGGCCCGAGTCCAGACTCAAGACCCACCTGCGATTGTGGGTGACGGCCAGTCCACTCGTCTCCTCTGACCACCCCAACGGCCCTTTGTGCAACTGAGACCTCTCGTCGACGTCGGTCCCGTGGCATTCACACATCTCACGGGGAAGTCGTGTCCGCCGGACGTTCGCTGTCTTGTGTTTACCCTAGTTCTCGGTTTTTCTTAGTCTTTCACAGGTTCCTCTATTCGTTTCCAGATTCTTTGTGTCTCTCCTTCAAGGATGTCTTCTTTTCAGTTTATTAATTGTCTGATTGTGCCTTTTAGGTGCATGTTCCTGAAGGGACCACCAGGTACCATTTCTTAGGGGGAAGGTTAAGTGTCCCCTGCACCCAAACTTGGGACTGACCCCTTGATACTAGGGTGTGCGGGGACTCGTTGATGCGGACTCGCGGCTTTGATGACTCAGGTACACGACGGTGTTTGTGCACCGCGTCAGTTTTTTTGTTTCAAGTACACGTTATTTTGAAAGACCTTTATTTAGGACCCCTTCAACTCGACCCTACCAGTGGTGTCTGTGTAGTGTTATGTTGATTGATGATCCGAAATTTAGAAAGTTTTTTAGGAAATCCGGAAACTACAAATTTTGAGGTCATAGATTGTTCTCTTCATTCCCACCGTCATCGGAAGAGGTTGTCTTTGTGACACCGTATCATAGAGGTTTTTTAAGTTCCTTTCGTACTCGGTCCCTACGTCGCAGGTCGGTCCGGTGAGAAATTCGGGGGGCTGATGTCTTGTGTTACGATTCCGTGCTGGACGTAGCACCCGGACAGGAGCCCTGGACTAGTCCCCTACCCGAAGTAGTTTAGTGTTCTAGGTTGCTTTTGCGGTGGTTTTCTTGATCACACCAATACTCTATGTAATTTGGCATTTAGTTTCTCGATTAATTTTTTTTCCGTCTGTGTTCTCTGCTTGTCCCACATTTGTAAAATACAAGAGTTTTTCGACCTTTATTATGTAGAAATTTTTCACTCCTCCTAGTTTTGTCTTATTGGGTGACTGACAGTACCCTCATTTCCGCATTTCTGTTGTTTATTTTGTCCACTGTCCGGATTTATTCCTTTTTCCTCTTTTTCACAAGTCCATTTCTTTGGGCCCCGAAGGAACCACCAGGTCACCGATTCTTAGGGGTAAGGGTTACGTCTCCCGGACCCAAACTAGGGACAAGTCCCTTGATCTAGGGTGTAGGGAGATCCTCAGGTGTACGATGTGATTTCTAGACTTCACGGTATTGATTCTAAACCACGTCGGTTCATTCCCGAAGGGTCCACCCCGTCCCCATTTCTTAGGCAAACGGTTACATCCTCTGTGTTCTCTGAACCCACACTAGGGACCCAACCCTTCTAGAAGACCTTATCCTTCACCGTTGGGTGAGGTCATAAGAACGGACTCTTAGGGTACCTGTCTCCTCGGACCGTCCGATGTCAAGTACCCCAGTGTTTGTCGGCCTGTACTGACTTGTGTGCGTCGGTTTATTTTCTTTTGTAACGTAAAATGACTACTGGACTGGTACGTCTTACGGGGAGGTACACGATTACTGGTAGACTGACATACGAAAACTCTTACGACTTTGATGACGTGTTAATGTGCGTAGTGTGTGTGTTCGTTTCGTTACGAGTTTTAAGAGGTTCGGTCCGAAGTCGCCATGTATTTGGTACTTGAAGGTCTACAAGTTCGACCTAAATCTTTTCCGTCTCTTTTGTCTCTAGTTTAACGGTTGTAGTTCACCTAGTGACTCTTTCGTTCTCTCAAGGTGTTTTTGTAGATGAAGACGAATTGACTGATACGGTTTCAGAAACACACCTAGTGTTGTTTGACCTTTTAAGACTTTGTCTACCCTTATGGTCTGGTGGACTGGACGGAGGACTCTTTAGACCTACGTCCAGTTTTTCATTGTCTTGACCTGTACCTTGTTATCTGACCAACGTTTATCCTTTTCCTCATGTAGTTCCGACATATATGACAGTGGGAAGAATAAATTGAATATACGTCTCATGTAGTGCTCTTTGCGATACGTCTTCGACCTTAGTTCTAACGACCCTCTTTATAGTCATTGAAGTCTATACGTTTACTTTGGTTGGAATACCGTCTTTCACTTTTCTTGATTTCTCGGAAAACTACTTTCACTTTCTTCTGTCAATTTTTCGACCAAATTTTAAGTTGTAAGTCTTTTGATTCTAGTACCGTAGGTCAGGGTAGTGAAGTACCGTCTATCTACCCTTTTGTTACCTTTATCACTCTCTGAAATAAAACCCCCCGAGGTTTTAGTGACGTCTACCACTGACGTCGGTATTTTAATTTTCCACGAACGAGGAACCTTCTTTTTAATACTGGTTGGATCTGTACGATTTTTCGTCTGTAATGAAACGGTTGTTTCCAGGCAGATCAGTTTCGATACCAAAAGGGTCATCAGTACATACCGACACTCTCAACCTGATATTTCTTTCGACTTGCGACTTCTTAACTACGAAAACTTGACACCATGACCTCTTCTGTGAACTCTCAGGGGACCTGTATTTCCCTATGTTGGTCAAGTAGAATTTCCTTTAGTCAGGACTTATAAGTGACCTTCCTGACTACGATTTCGACTTTGAGGTTAAGATACCGATGTACTACACTTCTTGACTGAGTGACTTTTTCTGGGACTACGACCTTTTCTAACTTCCGCCCTCTTCCCCTACTGTCTCCTACTCTACCAACCTACCGTAGTGACTGAACTACTTGTACTCAAACTTATTCGAGGTCCTCAACCACTACCTGTCCCCTCGGACCGTACGACGTCAGGTACCCCAGCGTTTCTCAACCTGTGCTGACTCGCTGACTTGACTTGACTCCTGACAAGTTTAGGAAACGCATTACATTTTCGACACAACACAGGAAAAAGGACTCACCATGGTCAAGAAATATATAAGACCTGTGTCAGGACACAGTACAAATTTGTAATTCAAACTTCAAACGGAAAATAAAAAGAATTGTTGCAGAAGATTTCTCATTTTCAAGACTTGAACTACTTTAGCTTAAACAAATAAAAAATAATGTGTCGATCAGGAAACACTCAGGATTCTTTAACAATGGAAACTTTTAAAAGATGATTAGATGAGGGGGGTTTTGGTCAATCTTAATTATCCACCTTGAAGGGACCACTCGGTCACCAATTCTGACGTGACGATCACGTTCCCCGTGTCCAACTTAGGGACCAACCCCTTCCAGGACGTTCAGCGTGTCACGCCCGTTTTTTATTATTTTTATAAAAAAGAAAAAATGGTTTCTTAATTATCCATTTAAATCGTTCCGACAACCTATGTCCATTGATGTGTTTTCAGTTTACGTGAAGATACATATAAATATGTCTTTAATAAAGATACACACGATGTATCACTACGTACCGTTAAAGAAATATTTATGTTTTGGTATGTAAGAGGATAATGAGAACCAGACGTGGGATGGGTGAATGCATCGGAGTTCTGTCTTCTCAGACCTCAGTTGTTACCAAATCACCTACCCCCTCGAATACAGACTTCGTTCCGGGAATTCACTGGTATACGTCGTCCCTCGTCCGTCCTGTATCGTCGTCAGAAGTGATCACTCCCCCGTCAACCACAACAAGTCAACGAGTCAACACAGGTTTAGAAATGCTGGGGTACCTAACGTCATACGGTCCGAAGGGATAGGAAGTGGTAGAGGACCTCAAACGAGTTTGAGTTCAGGTAATTTAGTCACTACGTTAGGTTGCTAGAACAGGAGACAGTAGGGGAAGAGGATTACGGAAGTTAGAAAGGGTCGTAGCCTCAGAAAAGATTACTCAGTCAAGAAACGTAGTCTACCGGTTTCATAAACTCGAAGTCAAAATCGTAGTCAGGAAGATTACTTATAAGTTCTAATTACAGGAAATCCTGACTGACCAAACTAGGGGAACGTCAGGTTCCCTGAGAGTTCTCAGAAAAGGTTGTGGTGACAAGTTTTTGTAGTCAGAGACCTCAAGTCGGAAATACCAGGTTGAGAGTGTACCGTACTGATGACCTTTTTTGGAATGGAAACTGATGTGTCTGGTTGACAACCGTTTCATTACAGAGACGAAAAATTATACGACAGATCCAACCAGTGTCGAAAAGAAGGTTCCTCGTTCATAGAGAATTAAAGCACCGATGTCAGTGGTAGACGTCACTAAAACCTCGGGTTCTTTGATTTAAGAGAGTGACAAAGGGGTAGATAAACGGTACTTCACTACCCTGACCTACGGTACTAGAATCACAAAACTGACAACTCAAAATTCGGTCGAAAAAGTGAGAGGAGAAAGTGAAAGTAGTTCTTCGAGAAATCAAGGAGAAAGGAAAGACGGTATTGCCACCATAGTAGACGTATAGACTTCAATGATTATAAAGAGGGTCGTTAGGACTAAGGTCGAAAACGAAGTAGATCGGGTCGTAAAGCGTACTACGTGAGACGTATATTCAATTTGTTCGTCCCACTGTTGTATGTCGGAACTACATGAAGAAAAGGGTAAACCTTGGTCAGACAACAAGGTACAGGTCAAGATTGACAACAAAGAACTGGACGTAGGTCTAAAGAGTCTCCGTCCAGTCCACCAAACCATAAGGGTAGAGAACTTCTTAAAAGGTATCAAAACAACACTAGATGTGTCAGTTTCCGAAATCGTATCAGTTACTTCGTCTTCATACAAAAAGACGTTAAGAGAAAGAGATACTAGGTCGTATACAACCGTTAGACTACAGACCAAGGGCAGAAAAGATTTAGGTCGAACTTGTAGACCTTTAAGAGCCAAGTGCATGACGACTTTGGATCCAACCTCTTAAAACTCGTAATGAAACGATCGTACACTCTACTCACGTTAACACCCCTATCAGACTTGTAAGAAACTGTAACGAGAAGAAACCCTAACCTTACTTTTGACTAGAAAAGGTCAAGACACCGGTGACGACTTAAAAAGGCATAAACGACCGTATACTGACGTCAAGAAATTGTCATAGTAGAAAAACCTAAAATTTATCGAGTCGACCTTAAGGTAGTGCAGGTGATCGAAACAAGTATCATTACGAAGGATTCCGGGTGAACTGAAGTGTGAGGTTCTACGGATCTAGATCTACTCACTGGTCTGGTAGTACCAATAGACCCAGTAATCCTAGAAAAATTATATCAAGAAGACACATAAGAACGGTGGAGAAAAATTATAGAAGTCGAAGACAATCAAAGTATGGTAAAGACAGGAAATAATACGGGTAGAAACGTGCTTTACAAGGAAACCTTAGAGATTAAAAGAACTTCTCTAGAGATCAGAAAGGGTAAGATAACAAAAGGAGATAAAGAAACGTTACAAGTGTCTCCTTCCGAAAGAATAGAGAGGAACGATGACAAACTTTGAGACTTAAGTCTACCCATACAGAAGGGAAAAGAGGAGACGGAAAACGAAAACAAGAAAAGAGTCGATAAACATTCTGAAGGAGTCTGTTGGTAACACGGAAAGACGTAAAGAAAAAGAACCCCTACCACAACTAGCGACGAAGGACTTGTTACAATGTTTGGAGACAGGTATCAAGAAGTCTGTGAGAGAGTCGAGATTAGGAAACTTAGATAAACCGTGAAGGATGACATATTAGCATTCCCTAAACTAAATTTCACACAATCAGAGAGTCAGTACAGTCTGAGAGACGCTGAAGTACCTGACATCGGACGGTCTGAGGAGAGAGGTACCCCAAGAGGTCCGTTCTTATGACCTCACTTAACGATAAAGGATGAGGTCCCCTAGAAGGACTGGGTCTCTAGCTTGAGCGTAGAGGGTGTAACTTCCGTCTAAGAAATGACAGACTCGGCGGTCCATTCGGGTCCTAACGGAAATAAGTCTGAATTATTATTGTCAAATGAGTAAAGGGACGAAAGGTTAGGAGAACGTAGGGTGAAGAACGAGAAAGGAAGGGGAAAGAAAAAGGGAGGACCGACTTCTAACACGAAAGGGTCCTTCCCGAAATAATAGTCGGGCACACGAGAGACGAGTCCTCCGAATACGAAGTAAGTTCGGACAAAGACAGGGAGCTATGAGGACATTGAGGAAGACAGACACCAGGTCAAATACCAGTCTCAATACCTTAACTAAATCTAGTATGGGAATACGGATCACCAAAAGGGATGAAAGAAGGTAAATTCAGACTCAAAATGTTAATCCTCAAGTATTAGACTCGGTGTCAGTCGAGGACCAGAACAAAAACGACTGATATATCTCGAAGAGGTAGAAGTCGACGTTTCTTATATTAGTTGGACTAAAACCATATCTGGTAGACCACTGCAGGTATATATCCTCCTTCTGGTTAATGTCTCCATTGACTGTAGTCCGACCGAACAGTCAATGGTCCCTTTGGTCGTCTCTTCGGGTAGGGAGGAGTACATACCTACACTCTCAACCTGACACTTCTTTCGACTCACGGTTTCTTAACTACGAAAAACTTGACACCACAACCTCTTCTGAGAACTCTCAGGGAACCTGACGTTGCTCCAGTTTGGTCAGGTAAGACTTCCTCTGGTCAGGACCCACGAGTAACCTTCTTGACCACACTCCGACTTTGAGGTTATGAAACCGGTGAAGTACACTTCTCAACTGAGTAACCTTTTCTGAGACTACGACCCTCCCTAACCCCCGTCCTCTTCTTCCCCTGCTGTCTCCTACTCTACCGTCCTACCGTAGTGGTTGAGCTACGTGTACTCAAACTCACTTGAGGCCTCAACCACTACCTGTCCCTTCGGACCGCACGACGCTAAGTACCCCAGCGTTTCTCAGGCTGTGCTGATTTGACTTGACTACGAATCTTCTGACTTATTCCACAGTCAACAAGGGTTTAGTTACATGTCTAAGTTTCATTGGTTTTTGATTCCTTCGTCGGAATGTCTTTAACTACTCGAGTGACCTTTTCAAAATACCTTTAAAATACCTTTAACTACTCGAGTGACGTTTTTAAGATACCTTTTATCTATATAAAAGTTTCTTTCCGTTACACCCTCCAGTACTGAATTGATTTTAGACACCCTTTATTCTGGGGTACACTGACAGTAGTCCTGTCTGTATGTCTAGTCACCTCTGACTGAGTGTCCAAACTGTGTCTTGTGGGTACTGTGTAAACCAGTCAACTATAAAACTGTTTTACTTCCACTATTACATTAAGCTACTTCTTTCATACCAGAAAGGACATTCAAAACCTACTGGTAAACATTCATTTTTACTTGGGACTACGACTGGAACGTGTGTTTACATTAAATTGAACTTTACTCGGTGACTGGATTGTTGAAGGTTTATTGGGCACCTTACATATTTTTCAGTGTGTTTCGACTCAGTTCCACAGTCCCATGACCCAAGAGTAAACTCGTGGGTAAGTCCAGTGACTCCGACGTCCTGACTCCAAAGGGACGGGTGACCGACCGTCGTCTCTGGTAGGGGTAAGGTCCGGGTGGTTGTTGGACCGTCGGTCGTGTCCTCCGGGGGTACGGGAGTGGACGACACAGAGACTGAAGGAGAAGACACTGGACGGTCTCTTTTACGAGACGGAAATGTCGTGGGTGCCTTGATCTCACCCGGGTGGGTCTAGTAGAGAGAAATTGGTCCATTGTCTTTACAGAGTAGTATGTCTACCGATTGTTTGTGTTCTTTTCTACGAGTTGTAGTGAGTAATAGTCTCTTTACGTTTAGTTTTGGTGTTACTCCATGGTAAAGTGCGGTCAGTCTTACCGACGCTAGGTGTTCAGATGTTCGTTATTTACGACCTCTCCCACACCTCTTTTCTTTTAGGAGAATGTGACAACCACCCTTACGTTTGATCATGTAGGTCATACCTCTTGTCACACCTCTAAGGAATTTTTTGACCTTTGTCTTGACGGAATACTGGGTCGTTAGGGTGACGACCCCTATGTATGGTTCCTTTGGTCTTGACTCTCTCTGTCCACATGGGGTTACAAGTGACGTCGTGACAAATATTATCGGTCCTGTGCCTCCGTTGGATCTACGGGTAGTCGTCTACTTACCTATTCTTTCGACACCATGTATACGTGTTACCTCATAATGAGTCGGTAATTTTTCCTATGTAAACTTAGTCAAGATTACTCCACCTACTTTGACCTCGGATAAAATGTCTCACTTCATTCGGTCTTTCTTTTTATGGTTATGTCATATGATTGCGTATATATACCTTAAGTCTTTCTACCATTACTACTGGGATATACGTTCTGTCGTTTTCTCTGTGTCTACATGTCTTGTCAGAAAACCTGAGACACCCTCTCCCTCTCTCACCGTACTAAACCCTCTTACCGTAACTTTGTACATATTATAGTATACACTTTACTTAGCGGTCAGGTCCAAACTACGTACTATGACCTACGAGCCCCGACCACGTGACCCTGCTGGGTCTTCCTACCGTACCCCTCCCTCCTCCCTCCCCCCAAGTCCTACCCCTTGTGCACATATGGACACCACCTAAGTACCTACATACCGTTTTGGTTATGTTATGACGTTTCATTAATTGGAGGTTAATTTTATTTATTTAAATATATTTTTTCTCTTTACAGAGTACTACGTACATCGAAACTGGTAAAGAGGAACTTTAGGATGTGTAATAAAAAGTTATATATAAAATCTGGTATAAGATTTTACGTAAGTTTTAATCGGGACCCTAAAAGGACCACCAGATCATCAATTCTAAGACATGAGGATTACGTCCCCCGTGTCCAAACTAGGGACCAGCCCCTTGATTCTAGGGCTTTCGATGTGGTTTTTTTACTCCGGTTTTTTTTATCAGAACGACATAGAAGGGTCCTCCGAATGGATTAATGATAAGACTATATTCTGGGGATTCTAGGTCCTTTCTGAAAGTGGAGGTCAGAAGAACAGATTGTAATAATCGACATAGTCGAACGAAGACCATTGTAGAGATTATGGATAGTAAAAGGGTAGTGAAATTAAGGTTGGGAAGGAATTCACAAGACAGAATATCCTCAAAATATAATCAAAGGAAACCGACGTCATTATTGTGTCCCACCGAATATTTTTGTTTTTGACATAAGAGAGTGTCAAGACCTCCCGTCTCGGGGGTTTAGTTCTACGGTCGTCCCGAGACGAAGGAGACTTCCTTCTGGTCTCGATCAGTGAGGAGGAATGAGGGAGTTCGGTAAAGGTCTCGACTCAGGATCTTCGGGCGGGACGAGAGGGTCCCTTCAAACTATTACTTTGGTTACTTAGAAAAGTGTAGGGGAGTCTCGTACACACCGTAGTACTCAAAACTATTACTCTTGATTTTTACGACGGACGGTATAGACATTTGTTTTCCTACAACGGTCGTGTAATGGCGGTGAGGGTTACCACTCGAGACTCCCCTGAGCCCTACACTTTTGTGTCCTGTCACCGGAGTCTGTCACTTCCAAGTATTTTACTTTCACATTCAACGAGTCAGCGCAGATTGAGAAGCGCTGGAGTACCTGATATGGCAGGTACCTTAAGAGGTCCGATCTTGTGACCTCACCCATCGGAAAGGGAAGAGGTCCCCTAGAAGGGTTGGGTCCCTAACTTGGGTCCAGAGGGTGTAACGTCCGTCTAAGAAATGGTCGACTCGGTGTTCCCTTCGGGTGTAGTTTCCTTCCAGGTATAGTTTCCTTGTTAAGTCATTCGGGTCTGAGAACGTAAAGGGGTATGTATCTTCTCACAATTTAAGGAACTCTATAGTATAGACCAAAAGTTATTAATTGTCATTAGAAAACTACAAGGTTGGTGGACCAGTAAACAACGTTTTTTTTTAGGATATATAGGACCCAGGGGTGGGAACGGAGAAGTCTTGTCAAAAGAATTCTAGTAGACTTTCAGACGACTTACTTTGTTTTGAGAGTCGAAGATCCAACACGAAAAAAAAAAGGTCAACTGTTATTGGTTCGGTTTGAAACCCAGCCCAACTAGGACGGGGATCTCCCTTTGGTGTTCTGTGTAACTAGAAGGAAAATACTAAATCTTCGATAAACGACATATGATAAAACCCTCAATCCACTCTCTATTGACAAACGTTTGACGGAATATTTCATATACTGATTAAGGGTAGTGAAGTACCCTTTATCTACCCCTTTGTCACCTTTGTCACGGTCTAAAATAAAAAACCCCAAAGTTTTAGTGACGTCTACCACTAACGTCGGTACTTTAATTTTCTGTGACTGAGGAACCTTCTTTTCAATACTGGTTGGATCTATCATATAAGTTTTCGTCTCTGTAATGAAACGACTGATTCCAGGCAGATCAGTTCCGATACCAAAAAGGTCACCAGTGCATGTCTACACTCTCAACCTGACACTTCTTTCGACTCGCGGCTTCTTAACTACGAAAACTTGACACCACGACCTCTTCGGAGAACTCTCAGGGTACCTGACGTTCCTCTGGTTGGTCAGGTAAGATTTCCTCTAGTCGGGACCCATAAGAAACCTTCCTTACTACGATTTCGACTTTGAGGTCATGAAACCGTGGAGTACCCTTCTCAACTGAGTAACCTTTTCTGAGACTACGACCCTCCTAACCCCCGTCCTCCTTTTCCCCTGCTGTCTCCGACCTACCGTAGTGACTGAGTTACCTGAACTCAAACTCACTTGAGGCCCTCAACCACTATCCGTCCCTCCGCACCGCACGACGTAAAGTACACCAGCGTTTGTCAGTCTGTACTGACTCGCTGACTTGACTTGACTTAGAGCCTGTCAAGTTCCTCGAATCGTCTGGATCAAGGAGTATTGGAAGAGGATTGGATTTACCACTTCAGTAAGTAAAATAAAGATGTATATTTTAGGTGTTCCGTAACAACGACGACGAAATATGTCCTATAAGCAAATCTAAAGGATTCTGAATGGTAGCAAGAACGAGTTGTTAGAAAGGACGAAGAAGACTTTTAAGTGGACACTAGTAAGAGGGTGACGGACTTCGTCAGAGTAATGATGATGTGAATTCCATCAAGGGGAGTGACGACAATTTTTCTAGACAGAATCAGAAGTTAATAGAGTCAAGTGAGACTACCCAGATACACGTTTAAATAAAAATAAATGGAATGAGACCCAAACGTCCTGGAAGAACTGGAAGTACCTAATTACAAGAGTCAGATAAAACCTTTTTATAGATGGTAGAACAGTGTGTAAAGAATCCGAGGGTGGGGTGGGGTGGGGGGGTCGAACTATCCCTTTCTCATTTCTCTGTTTCATCCAGTATTTTATCAATTAAGGGTGATCCCCTAACATTCAAAATTTTTAACCCCTCTGGGGACCCTTAATTACTAGTGAGTTGTTTCGTTTAAACCAATTGGAGCTTTCGTTCGACCGAACGAATCGCTGTCTTCGTACTCAGTACGGGGGTTTGACGTTTGGTCACCACCGTACTCAGGTGTAGGACGGGTCCCTCGAGTCAGTCGACTACTAGGGGTTCTGTACGAGAGGCGTATGTACTTTTGTCATTGGACACCTGGACCAACCTGGTACGTCCCTGTTCTTTTGAGGGGACGAGTTGGACCTCCTCCTTGACTGCTACCTTCCCACTGTAATAAGTTGTTTCTGTTTCTTCTAGAGGAGGAGGAGTGAAAAGGAAACTAATATTTTGACATCCGGTGACTCAAGAGTCCTGTGTCACGAGGGAGTGGGTAAACGAACATTCGGAGTGTTCGTGGGATAAGATTATTTAGTGAATAGATAGTGAAGTGGCAAGCGACCTAAGAAAGACGCACCTCTGTATTTTCTAGTCCCGAGAAACCTCGGGGTACTTTACTGTGGGACTGAGTGGATGAGGATTCTATAGTTTATTTGTTTATGATTTCAAAAAGTACCTCGGAAATTACCGGAACTATGAGGTTCACACCAGACACTGGACTGCCGTAGTTATAAGAGTTCTTCGAGGATTTTTTGAGTCTTAGAGTCCATAAGGGTCCCTGGGTGACTTAGTCTTAGAAGTAACTTTGCTCCAGGTGTCCGTTTATTGTAGGGTAAGTTGAGACTCTTCGTGACCCGAGACAGAGAGTCGGAGAGAAGGTGTAAGTGGTGAGGACTATAGGGGTGACGTAAGATGTCTTGATGAAAATAGAAGGTCAAGTGATTAAGAAGACATTGAATCGAAGAATTAACTACATACATTGTGTGTGTCTTTTAACGTGTTTCGTATTTGTAATCTCGAGACATTTAGTAATGTTTCATTTATGAGTATAGTGGTGGGTACCGAAGGTACAGAACCAATAACATTTGTCACGCCGTCACTTGTAGTCCTATGTACATAAGAAAACCTATTACCAAAAGAGGTCCACATACGGGTTCTCACCTTAACGAGCTAGTATAAAATTCAACATAAAAATTCAAAAAATTCCTTAGAGGTATGACAAGAGGTATCACCAACACGGTTAAATGTAAGGGTGGTTATGACATCCTCCCAAGGAAAAAGAGGTGTGGGAGAGGTCGTAAATAACAAACATCTAAAAAACTACTACTGATAAAACTGACCAAACTCTACTAGAGAGTGACATGAAAACTAAATATAAAGAGACTATTAATGACTCATGGAATAGTACACGAAAAACCGGAAATCTTACAGAAGAAACCTCTTTACAGATAAATCCAGAAGACGAGTAAAAAACTAACAAAATATATATATAACAAATATATATATACTCTCTCTGTCTGTCTCTCGTTCGAGGTACTCGACAAAGTATAGACCCCCTAATAAGAGGGTAAGACACCCGACAGACAAGTAAAACAACTATTAAAGGAAACAACACGTCTTCGAAAATTCAAATTAATCAGGGTAAACAAATAACAACAAAAATAAAAGTAATGAGATCTTCCACTTAGGTTTTCCTAGAACGACTCTAAATACAGTCTCACAAGACGGATACAAAAGGAGAATTCTTAAAATATCCCAGACCGGAATGTAAATCCAGAAACTAAGTAAAAGTCAAAAAAAACACACATACCATAGTCCCTCACAAGATTAAAGTAATAAAATGTACATCGACAGATCAAAAGGGTTGTGGTGAATGACTTCTCTGTCAGAAAAAAGGTGACATATAAGAACGGGGGAAACAGTATCTACTTAACCGGTGACCGCGTACCCAAATAGAGGCCCGAAAGATAAAAGGTAATTAGATGTCAGGACAAAGACACGTTCAGGGTATAATAAAACTAATGACGACGAAACGCCATATCAGACTTCAGTCCCTTAGACTAAGGAGGTCGAGGGAAAAAGAAAAAGTTCTAATGAAATTGATAAGGTCCCAGAAGACACAAAGATATATTTAATTTTTAAAAAACGAGACCAAAACGCTTTTTCATCATCAAACTATTCCTAACGTGGTTTAGACATCTAACGGAACCCATCCAGTATAATAAAATAGAGATGAATAGAGACTTTCATTTTCAGTCAGTACAGGGTGAGAAACGCCGGGGTACGTGATAGGTCAGGTACCTTAAGAGATCCGGTCTTACGACCTCACTCATCGGAAAGGGAAGAGGTCCCCTAGAAGGGTTGGGTCCCTAACTTGGGTCCAGAGGGCGTAACGTCCACCTAAGAAATGGTCGACTCGGTTTTTCCTTCGGGTTTTTATATGTGGTAACCATCAAACCATTCCTGACGTGACTTAGACATCTAACGGAACCATCCAGTACAATAGAATAGTAATGAATAGAGATTCACTTCAACGAGTCACAGGCTGAGAAACGCTGGGGTACCTGACATCGGATGGTCCGACCTAACGGTAAAGGAAGAGATCGTCTAGAAGGGCTGAGTCCCTAACTTGAGTCCAGAGGGTGTAACATCTGTCTACGAAATGTCAGACTCGGTGGTCCCTTCAGGATAAATAGAGATTCCCTCACGATTTGTGACATGAACTTTTCTCTCCGTACCCCTCAGAATAGAAAGAGATCTTTCCTAAAAGTAAATGATGGTGGTCCATTGACCCGTCGACGTCGGTAACGTCCCTGACAAATAAAAGTCTGGGAGGAGGTGTTGAGAGTCCAAGGTTGTAAGCTATTGTGTAGGTTACATTCTCCTCAGTGTCCCGAGGTTGGGAAGTACCGGGACGTGAGGTTGGAAATAGATGAACCGATAGAGGGACGAATCGAGGAACCGGAACCTCATTTGTAGAGGTCTTGTTTTCGTCGGGGTCACAATCCGAGTCGTGAAACGAAAGACGGTAGAAGACTTAGAACCGGATCTTTGACAAACGATAAAAATCGAGAGACTAAACTATATATAAGATTGAAAGGATTGACAGGAAGTGGCTGTTACTTCACACTTAGTACACCAGAGAGTAAGGGACCTCTCTTGATGTCACCGAAGGAGAAGGAAAGATGTTATATAAGAGTTTAACGAGACCTCCATAATTAATGTGAATAAGGTTTCAGAGGAAATTTGTTGATGTCTCAATAAATATACTTTATACAAAATAGTCCAGAATGACAAAAACAAGTACTCGAATTAAGGAAATGTCTTAATCAGGACAAATGTATTCTTTGACAAGGACCCCCACAGGAGTAGAACCATAAACCCTCCGGTCGAACAGGTGTGAGAGATTCTGGAGGAAGGGAGGCCCTCCTCCTATGACGACGGTCCACTCTCGGTGTAGGAGCTGGACGGTTGAATGTGGGGGAAAGTGGGAAAGAGAGACCAGTTTACGAGGGAGCGTTGTGAGTTCTTAGTGGAGGTTTGGGATACAGGACCGTTGTCTTCCGGAAGTAGTAGAGTCCGTTTACGAACGTAAGACAACTTGTACGGAGTCAAAAGGAAACTAAACCCGGGAACGACTCTGAACTTTCCCCCTCTCTTCCCACTCTTACGTCATCACTCTTCATTGGTCTTCCCTTTCTTTCTGATACTCGTCCTGATCCTCTGTCCTTTCGTCCCCGTACACCTGTTCTTTCGTGGCCGTCGGGTCCCCCGACCTGGAGTGACCCTCTCCCACTCTCCGACGTCTCTGTCCAGGTCCCTCGTCCGACGCCGTACAATCTTGACTTTCCCGTACGCCTCAGACGGGAGGTGTGCCGTCCGTTCCTCCGCGTCCCCCCTGAGTCGTCTTATTGAACCAGACGGTGTACCTCCCGGACCGAACTCCACGGTGGACTGTGCCACCAGACCACGGTCCGGGTGTCTACGACCTTTTGTCCTCTCCGAGGATCCTCGGTGCAATGAGTGGTCGTTCTCCCCTGGGAGACCTTACAGTGTCCGGAGGTTACACCTACTTATGTACCCGTCGTTCTTCCGCCGAACGAGTGTGGGTAAGAGACGAAGGGTATGAAACTAGTCAGGGGCGAGCAGGTGTCACTGTTGGTCAACGTCAGCTCCCATCCAGTGGTCTAAGTGGTCTCGTCGTCTGACTTGTCCCGAGCTGGTCTCGAGGTACGGGACGTGTTGTTGTTTTACTTACATTGTTGAGTGTGTTCCGAGTAATAAAGAAGTAGTGAATGACCAAAGTAAGTAAGTCGGTAGTGGGTCCCGTGTGACCCCTGTACGTCCTACTCCCCACACTAGGGGTAGGAGTGTCCTACGTGTCGTGCTATACCCTATGTTGTGTTTTCGTTACAAGGGGACCTGAAGGGACCACCGGGTCACCAATTCTTAGACGGACGGTTACGTCTCCTCTACCCAAACTAAGGACCAGGTCCTTCTAAGGTGTACGGCATCCCTTTGATTCAAGTGCACGGGGTTGAAGACTTCGGACACGTGGGAATCTCGGACGGACCGTTGTTCTCTTCTAGTACGTCGTTACTTCTGGGTCGTGTCGGTATTTGATTTATTTATTATATAAATAAATTTTTTTTTTCACTACAAGATGGTGTTTCCTGTGTAAACAGGATCTCCTCTCGTCACCGACTCGCACCCACGCCGCTCACGGACCCCGATCTCGGTACCGGTCCTCCTGACTTCCACCCCAGACCCCACGTGTGACCCTACAGACTTCGTGATGGTCACCAGTTGATACCGAATTGACTCCTTCCGACCCGTCCCTTCGTCCTGGTTATGGTGGGAGGTGGGACGGGACCTGACCTCGACATGAGTCCTGGACTCAAGGTCTCCCGACGTATGTCTCTTGAAGGTGTGTCTCGTAGGGTGGAGCAGGGGTCCTTCGGGTTCAAATGTCTATTTGATTAAATCCAAGTACCTACGTTTGTCAAAGACAACGTATTGACGTCGACGGGACGAGCCCTGTGCGGCAAGGGTAGCCCCACGGGTCACCACGATGGTGCCCGGACCGGACCGGTTCCAGGTGCGGGACAGTACCGGTAATCGTGTCTCTTGTTGACGAGACTCTACCCGACTGAGGGTCGAGGGGCCAGAGAGGGGGGTCCTAAGACTTTCGATCTTCTAACTCCATTTCTCGTCCGGGTACCGTGTAATTGTTTCCCGTAGTCTCTTGGTTAGGATGTCGGTAACAAAGTCTCAAAAGGTCTCGACACTGCTTCAAAAAAAAAAAAAAAAAGGAAGGTTAAACATCAATAATACCAGGAAAAACATAGTCCACAATAGAACAATCGTGTTAGAAAAGGGTCAATACTATAGGGTCATAAGAAGGAGAGAGAAGAAAGAAGGGGGAGTGTAGTTGTATAGTTATCGACTAAAGACGACGACCTTGTCGATTGTTCTGGTAGTGGTCATCTTTGAGACGTGGTCACTGACCGAGTACAGTTCATCCAGAGCCTCTGGTGTGCAATGAGGGGTCACCGGTCACCATACCTTCATCCGTTTCATCGTCACTTTGAAGGGAAGAGTACAGTCTTAGCTTTCGTCACTGGTCCCCTTCTCTCGTACCTTTATCCGATGTATAACGTACTGAGGTTGGTTTACTGACTTGTAAATTTTTTATTTCATTCTAACCTCTACACGAGTGTTCTCCCTAATTCTATCCCTTCGTCCCTCTTACCTACGTCTCACCAGATCGGGATATTATTTGTCTGGTGTCATCTCAAGTTGGTGCCGGACATGGGTTTGGGTCGGATGACGGGTCAAAACTTAAAATCAATTTCCTTTTTTTGTTTCTCGTAAAGTACTGTGAACTTTTGTGGTGCTTTGAGTGTAAACTCACAGGTATCAATACGACCTTGTGTCGGTGGGGGAAAACAAATGGACAATAGATACCGACGAAAACGTAATGTCGGTGTCAATTCAACAACGTCTTAGTGTACCAAATGGTACGAACTTTATAAACGAGAGACCAGACGACTGGTCTCTTTCTTTTCCAGAATGTCTTTCCAGAAACTGGGGACGTGGTTTCGAGAAAGTTCAGTTCTGGAAAAACAAAACCGTTGATACCTTGGAGCGTCGGAAACCCAGAGTAAGGACGGGTTCTAGGGATTGGATGATTCGGACGTTTCAGAGTACAGGTGTCGGACTCCGTCCAGAGAAAGTCCCGTTGTGTTGACGTTACTCTGTCTTTGGTCGATGTACGTGGGTACCAGTGGTCTCTGGAAGTGCACCTTAATACAGTTTATAGTACCGTATATATACTCCTTTTATTTCGTGTACCTTCTCTTTTTAGGTACTATTTGTTGACTTTTTGACTGATACCTCCTTTCTGTATGCTACGTTTATTGACATAGGAAATTTGTTTGTTTTTATTATTAATATTAGTTTATACTTTCTCAAGGATCATTAATTTTTACAAAGACATTTCGTCAGTTGCCTATGAGAGATTTCATATGTCTGGTTCTTTGTCTTAAGTGATTATTTTATATTTTAAATTATTCTAGTCTTTACTTATTTTTTCACCAATGGAGACCTTTATATTGGAATCTTTTCACCTTCCCGCTAAAAAAAATGAAGAATACTTAATAGTAAATCAGGGTAAAAGGGAAAGTATATTTTCACAACTGTCACAAAATACTTTTAGTTTCATTTAATCTTGATGGGTTTTGAGTAAGGGTTTAACGAGACGGGGAAACGGGAGAGTGACGAGGGTAGGTCACGGGGGTTGGAAGGAGGGAAAGACTCAAGGATAGGGTCAAAGATCTCAGGGAGTCTACCGGACCAAACAGTAGACCGTAGACAGCTTAGGACCCGACCTCGGGTCGATCCCGAAAGCCTGAGTGAGTGAGTGACCGTCGGTTCGTGGGGGTAGTGGATTTTGCCAAGTGTGGTAAAAGAGAGTACCGAAGATGGTACTTCAGACCCGTCTCCTCGTTGGGGGTTCCGTCCGTGTCCCCGAGCTCTTACGCCGATGGTGTACCTGACTCTTCAGTTCGGGTGTCTAGTGTCAGTCCAGAGACTGGTGGCACGGGACAAGTACCCCCGTTAGACTCCCAGCAATCCATCCCGAAGGACCACGGGATGAGTCCTCGAACGGGAGACGAGTGAGACGTGATTCAAGTGCACCTTCCTTTGACAGTACGGGTCGTTTGGGTTTCTTATCGTGTTCTACTCGTTGGTGGAGTGGTTCAGACAGATGAATTATTACGTTCCGAGATCTCCCTGGAGAGGAACAGATCCCACAAACTTTTGTATTCAATAGATCAAAAGGTCCTTTTCTAGGTACCCGGGTCCGTCTTCGGGACCTAGACGTTCACTGGTGCACCAAGTTGAGTCTACGAAAAGGAGACAGAGTCAGATTTGGACATATTTTAATCCTACTATTATTATTACCTATGACACTTCTTATGACCGATGACACCCTTAGTTTACTCTTTTACCTATCCCTTTGAAAAATTGATATTCACGGTTGGTTCAGACTTTAATGATTATCAATAACTTCAACAATTGTCAAATGTTTACCCACTCATTTTCAACGTAGTAGACCCGTTTTGGTGGGTCTCCGGTCGTAGTCGAGGTTACACCTGTAGTGTTTTGACCCGTTCGGTCGACGGTAGGGGAACATACTTGTCGGAGGTAGTCCGTGCCATTTTTACGAGTAGAGGGACTCCGTCCCGTCGTCTGTCAATTCCCGTAGACACTAGACAGTCTGAGTTCGAACTTCTCACTGGACCGTGTCACTGACTCGGAGGATGTCGAGTGTGAAAAGTGACATGTTACCCTGAGGGTGTGGAGTGTTCAACTGATACTACCAATTTCTCTTATTTCCGTTTCCCGACGTTCTGACTCCAGTGTCGTCTTAGGTATCGTGAGTAGGACCGGGGGAGGGTCCGTCGAGTGGAGTACGTCTAGGGTCCGTGCGTGCCACGGTAGACTCCTGTGCCACGTGTGGTGCCTGAACAGGACTGGTAGTTTGGCCATGAGTGACCAACTCTACATCCGGTCTAGTAGATAGAGAGGACTTTCTCTTGTGTCTGAACGGAACTCGTGTGTATACCCACGAGTCCTATACTTGTGAGTCGAACCATCCACCCTGTCAGTAGGGAGAAAGAGAGAGTCTTAGTCACGACTAAGTCCCGTGTCACCATCTGTCTGTTCTCAAACCCGAAGTCTGAATGTTGGGCCCATAGTACGGGTCCTGGCGGATAGTAGGGTGACCAGTACATTGACACTTGTTGAAGGAATGTAATTAAAGAAAGATGAGACTTTGTCTATATTACTAGAGACACTCCTAGTTTAATATATCTTGTTCATATGTTTGGTCGTTCACGTATAGGAGTAATTCACCATGAAAGGTTGATTGACCGACTTTCTGGTTTAGGGACGTGTGCACTGTCCCTTCGGCACCCTTACATGTCTCGATGGTGAAACAGTGGGGTATGGAAATACGGGTCGTTCCCGAGACGTCCATTTCAGGAGACCGGCAGGTCTACGGTAAGCCTTGAGCTCGAGTCTAGCCGCCTCTATCATGACAAAGGTACAGACATACGGGTCCCAGTAGACCCTCCGAAATGTCCTCCTGGTCGCAGAGTCTGTGTCGACGGACTTTGTGTCCGGGGTCAGGGTCCGTCTTCTCCTCAGTAAACTTCCACAAAACCGTAGTCATCCGGATCAAAGTTAAGAGTCAAAGTCGTAGATAATTGTAATCGGACCTGTTGAGTGAAACAGATACATCCGGAGTTAGAGGAAACTCCCTAGGTCACGACTCCACCCTACGTCCAAAAGGATATGAGTGACTTTGAGACGAATAAGATGGTCTTCATCGTATGAATGTCGGACACCCGTCTTACCCATAGGTCTAATGGAACAAACCAGACGAATCCTGACTTTCGTTTTTCACTTCAGTGAGTCAGTACAGGTTAAGAAACATTGGGGTACCTGACGGTCCGAGGAAACAGACGTTCTAAAAGGTTCGTTCTCATGACCTCACCCAACGGTAAAGGAAGAGGTTCCCTAGAAGGGTTGGGTCCCTAGCTTGGACCCAGAAGACGTAACGTCCGTCTGAGAAATGGTAGAGTCGGTGATCCCTTAGGGAAACGTGTCCTGACCGGATGTACTTCATCAACGTGTGTGAATTTTTAGTTTAAAGTGTGTGTTTAGTCCATTTTCTACTACTAAATCGATGTGACTTTAGTTTAATGGTGGACCATTTTGAACAGACCCCGGTGTCTCTTGACAAGGGAAGTCTGTTCTTACCCGAAAGTCCTTTAAGGGACCGTCAGGTCACCAATCCCGAGACGTGAAAGTGACGACTCCTGGAATCAAGTCAGAGCCGCCCCCCCCCCCCCCGTCNCCCCCCCCCCCCCTGTTCCTAGGGTGTTCGACTTACCGTGGCTGTTTTTTTTTCTTAGTCGAGGCGGTCTCGGAAGTGGTAGACACAGTAGAGGACCTGATTCCTCGACTTACAGTCGACGGAGTGTAGTAATGAGAGTACAACGACTAAAAATAAATCCACTTTATTCGTGTTTCCCCTTAAAGAACATGTGTATACAGTTGAATTTGTCAAACTTTTATTTTTGATCTGGTTCTTCTGTTACATCAAAATTCTTTTTTTCCCTCTTTCGTACAAAGGAACACCTTCACTTCGGACAAAGATGTAGAAATTCCGGTAATATGTAGTTTGGCATTCATCCTTGGTACTACTTGTAAGTCTTCTTTATTTTGGTTTACTAGACTGATTTTTTCCCGTGTGACAGTTATACCAACTTCACACGCATGCCCATTTCATATATGTAGAGACTTTATGTTTCTACATGGTTCACTTTTTTAGTTTTGGGACCCGTAGTTTTGGAAAGTCTATGGTTGACTATCGTTTTGTTAGATTACATGTGTTGTCTTTAGTGCATGGAATTTGTTTTCCTTTACAAACGTCAAAATAAAATTGGTTTTTTGATTACGAATCACACAATTTCTTTACCGTGTTAAATTAATTTTTCAGTTTCCCCTTTTTTTTCCAGTACTTCGTAAAATTTCTTCATTGTACTTCATAAAATTTAATCTTAATCTTATGTATAATTTTTGTGTACTAGTCAATTAGTGCAAGTAACTGACACAGGTATTCTTAAAGTGACCCGGACTCCTTAAACCCCGAGATCATGGGTGTGTCCTTGTCGTAGTCTTTACTATACACGTACAATGTTGCGAGGACCGTACACAACAGGGTCTTTGTCTTTGGGTCACAAAAATATACTTGTATCCATGTTAGAATTCGTTACTGAAATACGATTTTTCTCAATTGTGGTCTATGACTTTTTATTATTAGTTGGCCTTTGGGTAGACACTGAACCGTTCGACTTGTTAGACGAAGTCCTTGGACCTCCACGTATGTTATACCACTGTGTGCTGTGTGTACACCCCCAATCCACTATTCGACGACGTCTCTAAAAAAACTTAACGACGTTCTTTATATGAATGAACGCAATGAATTTCCCTTTAAAGATGGGGTCGAATAGTCATTTTTACTTTTGTTTATGATCCCAAATCCCAACCGTAAGATGGGTAAAGTTAACACTCGTGACATGATGTTCAAGTCAAGTCAAGTCAGCGAGTTACCACAGACTGAGAAACGCTGGGGTACCCGACGTCGTGTGGTCCGGAGGGACAGGTAGTGGTTAAGGACCTCAAATGGGTTTGAGTTCAAGTAACTCAACCACTACGGTAGGTTGGTAGAGTAGGAGACAGTAAGGGAAGAGGAGGATGGAAGTTAGAAAGGGTCGTGGTCCCAGAAAAGTTTACTCAGTTGAGAAACGCAGTCTACCGGTTTCATAATCTCAAAGGCGAAGTCGTAGTCCGAAAGGTTACTTATAAGCCCTGACTAAAGGAAATCCTACCTGATCAACCTAGAGGAACGTCAGATTCCCTGAGAATTCAGAAGAGGTTGTGGTGTCACGTTTTCGTAGTTAAAGAGTCGTGAGTCGAAAGAAATGTCAGGTTGAGAGTGTAGGTATGTACTGATGACCTTTTTGGTATCGAAACTGATCTGTCTGGAAACAACCGTTTCATTACAGAGACGAAAAATCGTACGACAGATCCAACCAGTATTGAAAAAAAGGTTCCTCGTTCGCAGAAAATTAAAGTACCGACGTCAGTGGTAGACGTCACTAAAACCTCGGGAGGTTTTATTTCAGACTGTGACAAAGATGTCAAAGGGGTAGATAAAGGGTACTTAACTACCCTGGCCTACGGTACTAGAATCAAAAGACTTACAACGCAAAATTCGGTTGAAAAAGTGAGAGGAGAAAGTGAAAGTAGTTCTCCGAGGAGTCAAGAAGTGAAGACGGGTTTCCCACCACAGTAGACGTATAGATTCCAATAACTATAAAGAGGGTCGTTAGAACTAAGGTCGAACACAAAGAAGGTCGGGTCGCAAAGAGTACTACATGAGACGTATATTCAATTTATCGTCCCGCTGTTATATGTCGGAACGACATGAGGAAAAAGTTAAACCTTGGTCAGACAACAAGGTACAGGTCAAGATTGACAACGAAGGATTGGACGTCTGTCCAAAGAGTTCTACGTCCAGTCCACCAGACCATAAAGGTAGAGAAAGTCTTAAAAGGTCAAATAACACTAGGTGTGTCTTATTTGGTGTGTGTTAAGACCGGAGCCTCATGTCTTACTTCGTCCCGTTTCCGATTATCTCAAAACGGTTCTCTTGCGTGACCAGTATCGTTTGTGGGAGAAGGTTGTGGTGTTCTCTTCTGAGATGTGTACCTGTAGTAGTCTACCAGTTGTAGCTTTAGTCTACCTAATATAAGAAACGTCCGTTTCTAGCTCTTCGAGATATGTCAGTCGTTTTTGTTCTGGTCCTCGACTGACACCGAGTCTAGTGCTCGAGGAATAACGGTTTAAGTCTGAATTTAACTTCTTTCATCCCTTTTGGTGATCGGGTAAGTCCATACTGGATTTAGTTTAGGGAATACTGGTATGTCACCTTTACTCTTTATCTAAATTTCCTGATCTAGACTATCTGTCTCACGGACTACTACGGACTACTTAATACCTCTCTTCAAGCACTGTAACATGTCCTCTGTCCTTAGTTCTGGTAGGGGTTCTTTTTCTTTACGTTTTTTCGTTTTACCGACAGACTCCTCCGGAATGTTTATCGACACTTTTCTTCTCTTCACTTTTCGTTTCCTCATTTCCTTTCTATATGGGTAAACTTGTTACGACAATGTCGTTTCTACTTTAGTTTTACCGAATAGACAGGTAGTTAAACAGATAGTCGGTCGACGTAAGTTAGACGATATGTGCAGACGGGTTCAAATTATGGGGGTGGGAATTCTAATTGGAGGTGAACTAATTATTTCAGAAAAAATAAAGTTATATGATAATATATAATATACTCGAAGGGACCACCGAGTCTACCATTTCGTAGACGGACGTTACGCCCTCTGGACCCAAGCTAGGGACCCAACCCTTCTAGAGGACCTCTTCCTTTACCGTTGGGTGAGGTCATAAGAACGGACCTCTTAGGGTACCTGCCTCCTCGTACCATCCGATGTCAGGTACCCCAGTGTCTGTCAACCTGTGCTGACTCGCTCGAAGTGAAGTGATAATTTCTTTTCAGAATAAGAGGTTCATCCCTCCTCAAAGGACGACCATCCCCGACTCCTAACAGACAAGGACAGAGGAATTGTCTTTACATCGCTCACGACTTTTCCCGGTGGGGAGAGAGGAAGTTCCGTGTGAGAGAGGACTCTCCGGACCAAAAAGGAAGTGAGTGGAGGTGTCAAGGAACCAGGAACTTCGGAGTAAGGTCTGGATTTTCTCCTCCCCTCTCTTCTGTCAGTAGACAAGTCAGTCGTTCGTTAGTCCCGGATCGGACGGTCCGGGACACCTCCGTTGTCTCACGACTTACTCTAGGTCACGACCGTAAGTTCTTGTGAGTGGGACTCAACTGTATAAGTCTGTTAGTTTATTTTGGGTGGTTTGTTGCTTGCTCCTTCCTTTCTTCTGGTTGAGTTGACCCCGGTTCTCCAAGTCTTCTTTACTACCTAGTTTGGGACTCCTACTCACCGACAGGAGATTCTTTTACGGACTTCGCTAAAGTCCCTCTCTGTAGGTGGAGCCGTCTCTAAGTGTTCACACTTTTTCTACTACTCGTCCAACGGAAGTAGTCTTGTGTCTCTTTCCTCGACTTCTGTCCGAATTTGGTTGAGAACCTTCCCGTTTTTGTCACTCTGCAGTGAACTCTTAACATTTGCCGTCTCGCTGTTCGGTTTGACACAAAGTCCTTCCAGTGATCTCCGATCCTCTTCCTTCTTGACTTCTTCCGTCTCGTCGTCCCGGGTATTCTTCGGACGACGTTACCTCATTTAATTCCGGGACCGATTTCTCTACCGGGTCTCTACAGTTCCACCGTCTTGCCTTGAGGATAGACCCCTCCCATGTATCCGGGATAAGGGTGTTTGACGAGAGACGTCTTTACAGACCTTCTCCGAGTCCACCGGGACCCTGTCCTAGTCTCACGGTACGGAGGGAGAGGGAGTCCGGTGTGGACGTAGGACCTTGGGGAACCGGAGAGATCGACCCGGTGTGACCTAAGTCCTCGGATGAGTAGGAGTGCCTTGGGTGAACCCTCGAAAGACACCGGGTCTGGATGACTCCGAGGGTAGGTCTATACACCGAATGGTCCGGGACCATCTTCATTGTTGGTAGGACAGACTCGGGTCCGAGGATGAAGACGTCGGGAGTGAGTAGGTTCAAATTTTATAAAGTCGGGAATTCTTCAGAAAAACCTCCGAAGGGACCATCAAGTCCACGATTCTGTGACATGACGGTTACGTCTTCGGACCCAAACTAGGGACTAGTCCCTTGATCTAGGACGTACGACGTCACTTTTGACTTCTAAGACACACACTGTTGACTCTTGGTCATATCTGTTTAAATTTTTTTTTTTTTTTTTCCTTAAAAACCGACCTTCCTTACATTTCAACTATAAAACGTTTCTAGTTTGGACCGTTCTAATAGGTAAAAGGAAAATGTGTCAAGGGTCAAGTTTTGGGTTGACTCTAGAATAAAGGGATTATGAATATTAGGAATTATTAATATTTTACATTACCTTGGATGTTTTATCTACGATGGGTGGAAACCCGAAGGGACCACCGAGTCTACCATTTTTTAGATGGACGTTACGTCCTCTGGACCCAAACTAGGGACCCAGTTCTTCTAAGGGACCTCTTCCCTTACCGATAGGTGAGGGCATCAGAACGGACCTCTTAAGGTACCTGTCTCCTCAGACCGTCCGATGTCAGGTATTCCAGCGTCTTCTCATCTGTGTTGACTCGTTGATTGTAAAAGTGAAAGTTCAGAAGACTCTTAGAGAGACAATCTTGGACTGGAAGTACTACTGTGACACTCCGTCCCAAATGACTGGAGTAAAATTGATTGTCTCCTTGGTCTTGGATCTCTTAGACGATGATTGTTTCCCATTTCCCGTGGAGGGAAAGATTTAGACAACCCCCTGATGGACCCACTGGAGTCGGTTGCGTGAGTGATGGACTATGAGTAAAAGGAATGACCACACGTACGTACGATTCAGTGAAGTCAACACAAACTGAGAAACACTGGGGTACCTGGTATCGGGTGATCCGAGGAAGGAGGTACCCTAAGAGGGGTGTTCTTATGACCTCACCCAACGGTAAAGGAGGAGGTCCCCTAGAAGGACTGGGTCCCTACTTTGGATGCAGGGGCTGGTTCATCAGTGAACGTGACGATCCGCCCGAGAAATGGTGATCGCGTTGGAGTCAAGTCAAGTCAACGAGTCAGCACAGGCTGAGAAACGCTGGGGTATTTGGTGTCGTGTGGTCCGGAGGGACAGGTAGTGGTTGAGGGCCTCAAGTACGTCTGAGCACAGGTAGCTCAGTCACTGCGGTAGGTCGGTAGAATAGGAGATAGCAGGGGAAGAGGAGGACGGGGGTTAGGGAGGGTCGTAGTCTCAGAAAAGGTTACTCAGTTGAGAAGCGTACTCCACCGGTTTCATGACCTCAAAGTCGAAGTCGTAGTAAGGAAGGTTTCTTTAGGATCCCGACTAGAGGAAGTCTTACCTGACCAACCTAGAGGAACGTCAGGTTCCCTGAGAGTTCTCAGAAGAGGTTGTGGTGTCAAGTTTTCGTAGTTAAGAAGCCGTGAGTCGAAAGAAGTGTCAGGTTGAGAGTGTAGGTATGTACTGGTGACCTTTTTGGTATCGGAACTGATGTACCTGGAGACAACCGTTTGATTACAGAGACGAAAACTTATATGACAGATCCAACCAGTATTGAAAAGAAGGTTCCTCATTCGCAGAAAATTAAAGTACCGACGTCAGTGGTAGACGTCATTAAAACCTCGTGGTTTTTCTGTGCATTATGGAATGCCCATGTTGACCCCTATTGTTGGGTCCTAAAATGAGATGTGTAAATTTAATATTAATGTGTTTCGTCCATTTCCAGACAAATGGAAAACATTTCGCTATGCTATTACATAAAAATTTTCACTTCTTTAAGAAAGTGAGTTGTTCGTAAATGACTCCTGGGATTTATAGTTCCCCCAACTCTACCAACTTACCGTAGTGGCTAAGTTACCTGTACTTAAATCCGTTTGAGACCCTCTACCATTCGTTGTCTCTCCGGACCGCACAACATCAGGTGCCCAGCGTTTCTCACCCTGTCCTGAAGCGCACTGACTTGTTAATTTATAGTTCGGTATATGACTCACATCAGAAGGGACCACCGAGTCTCCAATTTCGCAGACGGAGGTTACGCCCTCTGGGCCTAAGTTAGGGACCCGGCCTTCTAGGGGACCTCTTCTTTTACCGTTAGGTGAGGTCATAAGAACGGACCTCTTAGGGTACTTGCCTCTTCGGATCATCCAATGTCAGGTGCCCCAGCGTTTCTCAGCCTGTGCTGACTCGCTGAAGTGGAGTGGAGTGGAGTGTAACTCACATATGTGTGCTACTAATATGTCACTAAAATATGTGTCACTACGTTCTTTGTTTAAGGGGTGAGAATCTTTACTCAGATCACCCCCACCCCCCACTCCTCGTCTATAAATTGTTTATGTGTTGTGACATGCTAGTAAACCAATGTCGATACGACTCCCTCGTGTGTCTTCTCTTTCGCGAGTGTTATGGACATTGTACACGTCTTCGCGTCTGGTCTGATGGTGTAAGTTGTCCGTGAATCCGAAGTGTCGGTCATACTCTCAAGCTGACCGACTCTTCCCCATCGGGCTCGGACGTCCTCCACGGTGAGTGACCCTCTCGTTCCTAAAGGCCCGTCCGGGGTCTTCCCTTGAAGGTCTTGTAAGGTCTTCTCCTCCCTAAAGATTCAGTTAGAACCCCACTTGAGACAAGTGTCCATGGGTCTCGTACAGTTTGGTTGTCCTCGAGACCTGTGTGATATCTGTCTACCTCCCTGCCTCCTCATTCTCCGAAAGACTCGCTGGGGAAGTTTGCGACTCCTCCAGTGGTGGGGCCCCCGGTGCTCGCAGGAGACGACTGAGGCCCGCCTAAGTCCCGGCGGCGTGCGGGGGAGGGTCTAAACCCTTTGACTCCGGATCTCCCTTGCCTGGTTGGTACCTGTGTGGGTACTGGTACTTGGGTCGGGACGGAGGGTGGACCCTGTCCTGCGTGATGGAACAGGTGAACCCGCCGCGTCTCGTCCAGCGCTCGGAGGTTCTTCCTTTTCTGTACGTTGTCAAGTACGTTGGGGTTGACGCCAAGGTACCGCGGGCGGCGGGTCCTGCGGCCCCGAAACGGTGCGGAAGCGACGCGAAGGCGGGGGCATCCGGCTCGGGGCGGGGGCATCCGGCTCGGGGCGGGGGCTCCGGCTCAGGGCGGGGGCATCCGGCTCGGGGTGGGGAGTTCGACTTGGAGAAAGGCGTCCGGCGCGGGGCGGGTTGGGCGGCCGAAGGCCGGCCGACCGTATTAAGAACCGGTCGGCGCCACGACAATGAGGAAGGTCACTATCGTGCGGCCGAGGCGAAGACAATCAGAAGTCGACCGAAAACTCGAAGGGGAGCCGTGAACGAGAACAGGACTGTCATCGGGTCTTGGAGCGAGTGGGGGAATATGACTGTAAGTAAAAGCAAGATTGGAAGCGGGAACGTGATGGGGAATGTGACCTTGAACACCACGGGGACGTGGTTCATGGAGGACTCGGGAACGGGACCACGACCGGGCATAGGTCTGGAACAGGGAAAAGAAGTCGGAGTGGGATTAGTAACGGGAACTGGAGTAATCGTAGACTGTAGATGGGTGGGGATAAGAATGGGAGTGGACTGGGACTGTGTGGGATTGTAAGGAAGTGGGGCTTAAAACGGGATCGGTACTGAGAGTGGAAGTGTTAGTGGAAGTGTCTCTGGGGGTCGGAGGGGGAGTGGGACCGTGACCAGGAGTGGATCACAGAGGAAACAGTACTGGGGACGGAACCTGGACTGGGACCTGGAGTGAGACCTGAGCCAGTACTGGTATAGTTTCTAGTCTCAATCACATTCCCACTCCTCGTACTAGATCGAGTCACAGTCTCGTCAATCCCAGTGTCAGTCCTACTCACATTCTAGTCCCTGTCTAACTACTTCTAGTCTTTATCCCACTGACAGGCCAAGTTCCATTTTAAGATACAGTCCAATTCCCAATTCTAGTCTTTTTCCAGTTCCAGTACAGTAACCTTAGTCCAAGTTCCTGTTCTAGTCACACTTCCTTTAAAATCTAGGTCCCAATCAAAGTTCTAGGTCAAGTTCAAACTCTAGTCACACTGTCAGTTCTAGTTCAACACGGAGGTAACGTCTCCCAGTCACTCTCCTACTTACAGTCCTATTCTTTCTACCATAAAACCCCTACTTTCATTTTCAACCCAAGTCCAACTGTCACCTATAGGTCAAGACTCATCCTAAGTCCCAGTTCAACTCCCACTCCAACTACAAGTCTTAATCTTAGTCACAACCTAAGTCCCAGTTCTAGTTACACTCCTATTACAGTCACAGTCCCACTCGTACTGTAATACTTTCAGTTCCAGTTAATTCAGTTCCACCCCAAGGTAAAGATGAGGACGACCGTCCTTAATTCAAGAGGAGGTTGAGAGGGAGGAGAGAGGGTTAATGTGACCGGGTTAGACGTATTAGGTCCTGTGAGAAATGTAGAGTAAGGAAATTAATGTAAACGTTTTAGGGAAGACACACATTTTATCGTATAAGTATCGAATCCTGTACCCGTAAAAATCCCCTTGTAATCAGACGAATGGTGTCTCCCAGTCTCAAACCGAATATCAGTTTTAGTCCGAATTCAAAGTTGCACTCCTATCCAGTTCTACCTCCACTACTAATCCGACTCCTAGTCTCAGTAGTATTAGTACTTCCCGATATAGTGGGACTTCAAGTTAAAGTCCACCCAGATCCAGTTCAAGTTCCAGTACTACACTAATCCCACAGTCACCACAGTCGGTTCACACTCAGGTACCGTTCTACTTACAGTCTTGGTCTCAGTACTAGTCCAAACCCCACGTCTGATCAAAGTCAAAGTCGAACTCATGTCACCGAGTCTGTCATTTCATAGACGGACGTTACGTCCTCTGGTCTCAAGTTAGGGTCCCAGTTGTACTCTTTGTTTCATTCTATTTATAGTTAATCTGTCAGTACCAATTCCACTTTTACTCTCGGTTCAAGTTCCTGTTCCAATTTAAAATCCAGTTTACTCCAGTCTCAAACCTACTCCCAGTCTCAGTTACGTTCTAGTTTCAGTCCGGTCACGGACCCGACCCCCAACCTACCCCTTCCCCGACGATTTCTTGACTCACTTCCACTCTCACTCCCATACACGGTCCCAGTCCCCATTATCTCAGTCCAATTTAAATTCCGAGTTCCAGTTCCGATCCCAGACACAGCCCCCACCCCCATTCCAAATATCTCAGAAACACTCGTCTTGACCGACTCACAGTCACTAGTCCCAAACCCAGATCTGGGTGTAAATATACCTCCACTCTCTATGGTCTTTAACTCGATCTGACTTCGAATGAATCAGAAGTCTACACCGACCTGTTTGTGCTTCTTCGGTCTAGGAATTTTATGGAAATTTCAGTGTACTTTATGAATTTGAGTAGGAACATTCGTTGTTGACTCAAATGACACGAAATGGGAGTTTCTCGGATCTCCTGTCACTACCACCGTCAATCGGTGGAGACATTGGAGTCACGAACGTCTTCAAATATGTATACTCGTGTTTTACATATAAAACTTATTTTATGACGATCATTCAAAGAGAGTGAACAGACAAAAATTAGACAGGTACTTGTTTATCATGTGACAGAACAAATGATATTGGGATACTATACAGAACCATACATAGACTATACCATTTAGGAAAGTAACGAAAAGAGGAAAAGAAGACGAAGAGGGAGGAAAATTGGAAAAGTGAAGGTGTATATATAAAATCTCAACCGAATGGTTTAATAATTTATTCTTTCTGTTTTCGTTCAAGTCTAACAAAACTATAAATGACTTAATTGTTTACTTAAGGTCCTTACAGACAGAATAAACGTTCTATAGAGACTCGCTTCTCCTATTCCAAGTGGGAATAGGACTCCCACTACGACCATTTGGTCAAATTTCACACCTCCCAGTGATGACCCAGGGGGTGAACTCGGTAGGGACCGGGAACGGAAGACGGTGGAGTGGAGATTTTCCTCGAGACAATGTACTTCTTGGATCCTTCGGGGGTTCTGATTTCATCGGTACTTACCCCGGTGAAAGGTTCACTGGTCTCTCTTTGTTCCCAGTTCTCTACTACGGTGGAGCCGGTGAGAGAGATATACTTGATACCTTCTCCCCGCATACAGTGTATCTTGATAAGTCCCAAAAATATTATTTAGAGTTTCAACTTGATCACAAATTACAGACTCTTGTTTTAGTTTGGTTTGAAAGGAAGAGTAAACCCAAAGGTTGTACTCCTGTACCATTTGAGTCACGACGGAATCTACCAAGGTGACCCTGTTAGGGACTGGCCACCTTAGGGACTACTACTGTCCGTATCGTCACCTTGAGTGACGGAGGAAGTCGTGTGTCCACCCTCCGGCTGTCATGTCCAACGCCCGCGGGAGACGACCCCGACCTACCGGAGTAGTAGACCGGTCCTGGTCCCGGTGACACCAGCTTTAGTCCGACCTCGTCTCTCACCGAACCCAACAGGAACCCTCCCCGTCCTTCAACCCCCCTGTTCGGTTGTCCCGGACCGGGACGTAGAGTCGGGAGGCCCTACTTTCCGGCTTAGTCGAGGCCCAAGTTGTCACTGAGGAGCTCTCCGGCCAGGTGCACCTTCAGTACCTGCACGCCCCCAGGACCCACCCGGAACCCCCGTCCAGGGGGACCCGCGACCCCCTAGCCGTCGAGGCTCCCCACCTGTCCGTCCCCTCGACACTTCTTCATCACCACGTCCTCCCGGACTCCCCTCACTCTTTCTCTATCGTTTTCCTTTAGCCAGTGACGTCGGAAGGTCCAAGTCGAGTAAAGGGAGACACCCTCGTCGCCCCCTATACTTATGGGGCCTTCTTTAAAAGAGTAAGTGCGTAAGAGGTAAGTTCTACTAGGGTTGTCGAGACTCACAAGTGACAAAGTCGTGACGAGGTTTCTGTCCTCTACATCGTCACTTGACTTGTTTCTCGAGACGGAAGTTCAGAAGGTATATCAGTCCCCGACCTGTACTAACTCGCTGATTCGTGTCGTGTCGTGTTCCCCCCTATTTGTTCTATATCATTCTATTTGTCACGTAGTCTACTAACCACGACACCCTTTCTCTTTCAGTCTCGCACCTGTTCCTTTTGATCCCGTCGACGTCCGGACTTCTTGCCCTCTCATCCGGGGTTCTCCATCGTGAACTCGTCTCTAGACTTCGACTTACTCACTCCGAGACCCTGTCTTCACGTGTCTGGAATCCTGGACCTCCTCCGGACTCCAGGGTCCCTCACTCGTTCCCCTTCCCTCGACGTCCCAGTGTCTGCACTGCCGGGGTGCACACACTACGGACACCCGGTGATCCTGGACCCGAAAAACCGACTCCTCTCTCGGGACGTCCCCTTCTACACTGTCGGACGGACCTGTTCCAGGGAGAGAGACGTCCCACCTCTCTAACTTACCCGTCCTCCTCTTCATCTGAGACCCTCCGTTAACCTCTGAAGGCCCCTCCGTCCTCCGCGAATCTGACCTCCGTCGTCGTGCCCCGACTCTTCACCAGCCAACCGAAACACGCACACACGATTCGGCGAAGTCAGTGTAGGTTGTGAAACGGGTGGTCCGAGGAGACAGGAATCCTAAAGGGTCCGTTCTTATGACCTCACTCCATGGTAAGCGAAGAGGTCTCCTAGAAGGACTGGGTCCCTAGCTTGGACGTAGAAAAAAAAAAATTACAGAGGACGTGACCGTCCGTTTAAGAAATAGTGATCGTGATGGACCCTTCGGAGCCAACCGAAGTCATGTAGGATTTCCGTGACGACTGTAACCTTGAGTGTCACCCACATACATTTGTGTGTGACGAACAAGGTTCCCGTCCCTCCATTCCGACGGCACTCCGGTCTACCTGTCCATGTACACTGTCTCCGGACTATGGTACTCGGTAGTCGGGTACCAAGAGGGGAGGAGGGAGCGGACGTCGGTGTTGGATGGGGAAGACCCAGGAGGAGAGGTCCGGAGACGAATAATTAAGAGAGCCCTATTATCTGGGGCGGGGACGGGAAGAGGTCTTCTGGACGTACTTGGCTCTCAGTCAGGGTTGTAGGGAGGGGAACTACGGGTGTCTGACCTCTCGGGTCTCCTTGTTCAGTGTAGACAAGTGAGCCGTAGTCCTGGGTTCTGTTACGGCCCGTGTACGGTCTACGATCATTTAAGAAGAACTTCCTTACTTCCCTACTTCTTCGCTCTACGTGAGAAGTCGTTCCACCCGTACGGGAAAATTATACCGGTGAGGATCGGTGGACGACGGAGAGGTCCCACGTGTGGAAGAGGTACTGGGGACAGAGACCCCCACGACAAGGGTCGGGTAGTGTCCAAGACTCCTGGAGTTGGACGATCCAGTGTCCCCGTACTTGTTCCTCCCAGTCCTGTTACCCACAGAGGGATGGACCCTCCGTCTCTACGCGACGACACCACCCATCTCCTCCTTGGCGGGATCGTCCAGGTTCCGGACCCCTCTCCGTAGTCCGTCGTGGAGGAGGTCCCCGTGCCCGCGGACGAGGAACTTCCTCTAGAACAACATCAGTCCGTCGAGTCACTAGAGGACCTCCTCTTCCCCCGAGTAATCCCGACCGCGGGTGGGGCAGTCGGGGGAGTCCTCAGTCAAGAACGAAAGACAGTGGGTGGACGACGGTGAGTGAGTGTCTCGGGGGTAGGTGGACGGGGACGAGTGTGGTGTAGTGAGTACTGTAGTACGCGAGTGTCGTGCTACACTCACTTGTACACGTGTAGAGTCCGCGGACGAGGTACGGGTCGAACCATACCCGACGCACACACGACCCCTAAGTGTCCTTCCCCAGCCCCGACCTGGGACCAGGAAGGAGGAGGTCGTCTAGTCCCTACCTCCTCTAGGGTACGACCCGGTCCTGGTTCCAGACCCTCGCAGATCCTCCACACCCCCGGTACTCCGTCTTCTGTCTTCTACGTCCCGTCCGCTCAATTTTCGACGACCCCCTTTTCTCCTATGGGTGGGGGTGGGGAGGTTTACCATCCGGGGACGTTTGGCCGGTCTGAACTCCTGACCCCCACGGGTTCTAAGCTTCGTGTGTCGTTTCGACAAGCTACAGTAAGAGAGGACCCTTTTCCCCTCTGGGCAAGTTGTCGAGGGGGTCCTACGTCGGGTGCCGGGACGTCCATGTCTTCGGTTTGTAGAGTCTCTAGAGTGTGGTCCCTGTGTCCAAAGGGGTGTGGTCGTGGGTGTGGAGGGCGACACCAGTTCTGTGGGTGTTTCATCGGATGTCTAGGGGTCGAAGTGTGTCAGGTTTCGAAGTTCGGATCTTATGCCTCGTGTCGGGGAAGAGGTTTATCCAGAGTCCGGAGTTGAGACTTTGTGTGTAGTTGGGTTATCAAAACCCTTGAAGAGTCTTTGAGTATGAGACCCTGTGTGTCGGTGGGGGAGGGTAAGACCCCGTCTGGAGGTTTTGTCGGGGGTCTAGAGCTTGAGATCCTTCACTTTCAGTGAGTCAACACAGACTAAGAAACGCTAAGGTTCCTGACATCGGACAGTCCGAGGAGACAAGTACCTTAAGAGGTCCGTTCTTATGACCTCAGCCATCGGAAAGGGAAGAGGTCCCCTAACTTGGGTCCAGAGGGCGTGACGTCGTCCTAAGAAATGGTAGATTCAGTGGTCCCTTCGGGTTCTTATGACCTTACCCATCGGATAAGGAAGAGGTCGCCTAGAAGGACTGGGTCCTTAGTTTGATCCCAGAGGACGTAACGTCCGTCTAAGAAATGGTTGACTCGATGGTCCATTCAGTCAGTACAGACTGAGGCGCTCGGATACCGGACATTGGGTGTTCCGGGGATACAAGTACCTTAAGAGATCCGTTCTTATGATCTCACTCGACGGTACGTAGGTTGAGGTTTATTTCCAAGTCCCAGAAGTATGGGTCCCTGGGTCCGGAGACGTATTGAGTCCCTGTGATGTAGGACCCCACAGTAGGGGACATATGGCCGAATCTGCGGGGTACGGAGCCTGACGGAAGGGTTGGAGTCGGGTCTTCGAAGGATGTCCCTGTTAGTGAGGTTAAGGTGAACAGGGGAGGGTCGAGTTTTGACAGTACCCCTCCTAGTGACTAAGGTTTGAGGAGTCTCTATGAGATTGGTCTCCCCTGTGAGGGTTCCGTTTGATCTCGAGTGTCGTCCCTTTTGGGGGTTTACCGAATCTCTGGAGTCACAGGTCCTCCTCTCCACTGAGTCGATGGGTGTAAGGGGGAACAGATCGGGTATCCTCAGAGTGGTCTCCAGCTGTGGAACTAGCATGACCGCCCGTGGTATGTCCTCGAGCCCCCGAGCCATGGTGGATACTCTCCTCCCGTCCCCCAGTGTCCATCCAGCGACCAGACAGTCCTTCGACGGGACCTTCCAGTGGGACTGGGGGTGTGGTCGGGGTCCTCGTGAACAAACTTATCTTGTAGAGACAGGTTTTAGTAGAGAAGGGGTCATCCTTCCGACCCCCGGATAGGAAACGGTATAGGACGGGACCTTTGACCAGGAGGGATGGACCACCGGTGGACCACACACATCTCCGCCAACGGTAGACCCCTTTTCTGGGCCCGGTCCGGTTTCAGGCGATAGAACTCGACCGGACTCCGTGACTATTCGTCCAACCGACCAAAGTCCAGGACTCCCGTGGTTTTCTTCGTAGTCAAGGAGATCTCGGGGGTCACCTGGAGTCCTGTCCTCCCGAACCGTCCGACCGGTGGACCCACTCGAGTCCTGGACCAGAGGAGGTCCCGGTGTTGAGACCAGTGAACAGGGGTCCGGGACGGGTAAGACAGGGGAGGGTTTGGTACGGGAAATAGTTCCCGACCGGATGAGGGTCGGGTCGGTAGGTGTCCGGGTGGGGTTAGGTACCACCATGACTGGGCTACGTGTTACAACAACCGTACCGTCTTCCGCTGCGGGAACTCGTCGTAGACATTCATCGAGAACTGGACGCGGACCCGGTCACCGGAGACCCATACCGCGTGGTGGAGTCGGTCTAGACTGTCGTACTTGAGCTTCCGGTCGTGCTTCGGACGCGGTACACCCTTGTGCCGGAAGTCGACGTGTTGGACGTCACCCCACGGGGCAGTCGGACGTCTGAGTGCACCGAGTCTGAGAGAACATAGGAGTCGGGACCGCGGTTGTCTCCTGGTCCGTCCGTCTCTTCCACTGTTCTCTGGACTCGAGTCGTAGTCCCTCGGCCCACGACAGAACGAGGGAAGAGGGTCTTCCGTTCAGGGATGACCTTAGGACATCATTTGTGAGTCGACCACGATCACCATTTCTTGGACGGACGGTTGCGTTTTCTGCATTCTCTACACCGAAACTGGGGACCCAACCCTTCTAGGGGACCTCCTCCTGTCCCGTCGGGTGAGGTCATAAGAACGGACCTCTTAGGGTACCTGTTCTTCGGACCGCCCAGTGTCAGGTACTCCAGCGTTTCTCAGTCTGTACTGACTTCACTAAATCGAGATCGTTTGGGAGTCCCCTTTCCTCCAGATTCTTTCCGGTGTATCCCGTCACAGACTAGGGGGTGGGTCGGGTGCTTGACCTTTCAGTAGACCTTTGTGTGTAGGTGTGTCCACTAGTGTCGAGGGTCGTGACCCGCGTCCTCTGTACGGTATATTTGACTCCCGGGTGTTCCAGTGTTCCCGACCGACGTGTCGTTACTCGTCCTCCCTCCCAGTCACCCAAGGGTTCCTGAAATTCCTCGAACCCCCTGTTTACTGTCTTTGATTGTTTGGATATCCCATAAGACTCCTTTTGTCTTCTCTTGTCTGCCCCGCTCCAGACAATATGTCCCTAGACCCTCCCTCGACACCCGTTCCCAGTCGTTTGTGTTCCGAGCTTCCGTTCTTGTCCTTCCTCCGACGAGACAAGATATAAGGACCTCAGAGCTATCACGACAAAAACCTCTGTACCTTCTTTAAAACGACTTACTTACTTCTCCGACCGTACTCGGCCTCGTCTATCTCTACCAAGAAAGTCTCACTTCTCTTCGACGACCTCGAAAAGTTCGACCCCTCACCTAAGTAGATGTCAAAAACTGACACCTCACCCTCATCACCGTCCCTTCCACCTCCTCCCTTGCCCCTCGAGAAGATCATCAAGACTACTCTCCACTCGTACCGGACTCGGTCCCCTTATAGACGTCACAAAATTTCTATCTGGGAAGTCCGGACGGTGTGTCCTGTATACTGACATAGTGGTCGAAGGGTACCCGGGAGGTTGGTCGAGTGTGTTCGACAAACGTTCGGGAAAATGACAGGAGTTTTTTGTTCTTACCGGCACCACGACAAAAAGACTAAAACTACCATCGTCTGTAAAATGTTTAACCCTGTTTGCATCTAAGTCTATTATGTGTTTTAATATTGTTTTTTTGGGGCCGTTTTTATTTTAGGATGGTGGATATCAGTTGTCATCCTCAGATAGGGTGGTCTGAAATATTCTCTGTACCATATGTGTCTGTGTATAAGTATGTACACACACACACACACACACACAACATACACAATCAGCGAGTCAGTACAGACTAAGAAACACTTGGGTACCTGACATCGGGGGTCCGAATAGACAGGTACCCTAAGAGGTCCGTTCTTATGACCTCACCCAACGGTACGGGAAGAGGTCGCCTAGAAGGGCTGAGTCCCTAGTTTGGGTCCAGAGTCCATAGCGTCCGTCTAAGAAATGGTAGAATCGGTGGACCCTTCGGATATATATATACATATACATATATATGTGATTTATAAGAATATGATTTGGTCCAACTGTGTACGTCAAGATTTTGTACGAAAACAGTGTTTTATAGTACCTGTAGAGATCTCTTATTCTTCGTTCAGTCTCATAACGGATGAGAACCCACGCACCCGGATCGGAACAGTGATGGGTCCTTCAATCCATGTAAGAGGTGAGTCCTTCCTGTACCTGTTCTCTCTTTTGGTGCGTTACTCGGACCCACACACTCCACAGAGAGGGGTACACGGGTGTCGGGGAGAGTACGGACAGTGTATGTTTAGTGCGGTTCACCTGGGACATCGGAAACCGACAGAGGAGATGGTGTGAAGTCAAGAGTTCTCGTCCAATCCCCGACACAACGGTCACGGGTCGTCTTCCGTCTCGGATCCCCTCTGGGATTACAATTTTGCGACTAAGACGTTAGTCCGGTTTCGGAGGTGTCTATTCGACTCGGTCGACTCACGGGTACTCGTCCGGGACCGGACTCTCTTCCTCTCGGACTTTGGGCGGAACGTCATACCTCCTCTTTTGAGTCTTCCAGTCACATGTATTTTCGTCAATTGGGTCGGACGTTTTACATTGTCCTCGAGTTGTCCACCGTTATTAGCAATGGTAATCTTTAGTAACATACAAAACTCTTTTTCCCATTCAGTCAGTTACTTACTTGTTCATCCGTTCTTTATTTACTCACTTGTTCTCCCTTCCTCACTCCTTACTTTATTGACCCACTTACTTACACCTGTTCTTTCCGTCACTTAACTCCCCACCCCTACGTTTATTCCTTTGTGTCACTGGCGTCCGGGAGTCTCACCCTCACTCGTTCCTCCCGCCCTGTCGGGGAGTCTTGTGGTCGGGGTGAGTGTATGACTGACAGAAGCTAGAGGACGTCCCGGAACTAGAGGGCATCCTGGACCAACCCTTACGGTAGGAGGTCGGCGGCGTCCCGGTGGAAGAACTCCCGTTGCTAGAGAGGTCAGACAAACCCTGTCTTGCGTCTGTGACGGTCGGGTAGGGCCGAACCTTTTCCCCACGCTGCGGCTCCCAACTCCAGGAGCACCCCCACCTTGCGTGGGGAGTTGGGCACGACCTCCCTTTAGTCCCGGTTGACCGCGTCTCGACCCGTTTGTTGAGTCTCTATAGGTGCGGTCCGATGATCCCCTTGAGCGACTTTCGTGGCAACCATCGACCGGCGTTGAACCTTCGGGAGGGGAGGCGCCCGTTTTCTCCGCCCGCGTGCGATCCTACTTGATGGCCCTCCGTCTTCGATACCGGGTTCGTACCCAGTCCTTCTGCCCCTCTAGAGTTACCTTGGCTTCCTCCTTCCCGACCTACGAGTGGAGGTGCACGAACCGAAACTTCTGCTACGGCACGCGTGGGAGGGGATACGCGGGGTTCTACGTCATGACGAGGTACCGGGAGAAGGGCCGTGGGACTGGGACGCGTCAGTGTCGGGGAGGGAACGTAGACTGCGAAGGCGCAATCGGGCGGGGGCCGAGGGCGGGGTCTGCGCCGACGGATCGTTGCCACGCCTTTGCTCGCGGGCGCGGACCTCCGGCTCCCGTTGATCCTTACCGCAGGACCGTAGAGTCACGGAAAGGGATCCAGGAGCGGTAGTGCGGAGTCACGCGAAGTGATCGTCTTCAGTAGGCACGCGTCTGGCACGCCCGCCCTCGCTACCAGTGGCGGCTAGGGAGAGCGGAGACGGCTCGTGGTGCACTGGTCACTACGGTCCAATGCGTTGCCCCGCCCCGGTGCGTCGGCCTCCCGTTTCGGCTCTCCGACACCTTTCAGCGATTTAACCGCCCTCCCACCTCGGCGAGAAGTCCCTCCTCCGCTCGTGCCCCGCCCCTCCCCGCCCCGGCAGGTGGGCCCCCGCACTGACGCCGCGGCTCCCGCACCGGCTTTTCAATGTCCCACCCCGCCCGAGGAGGGGGTCTTCCGGTCCTAGGGAGGAGGGGGAATGGATCTCGAAGGTGGATCCTTTTGTATGTCCACGGTAAAAAGCGGAAATTCGGGGTCTCAGTTACTACTAACTTCGTTCTGCCCAAGGCCAGACGCAACACCTCCCTCTCAGTTTACCGTCGTAAATTTCTGTAGAAAATTTTTCACGTTTGAGACTATGTCTTTCTGTTACAGACTCCTGAAGATTACTCCTTTGGACCTCCTTAAACGTCTGACTCCCTAAAAATTCTTCACGTACGGCAGTTTCCTACAACTATTTTCGTTCATCGAAGTATTTTGAAGACTTTTTCACAAGTTAGAGTATGTGCTACTCTATTTGGCATTTTATTAGATTAGTGTTGATTGTATTCTTATTTTATTAGTGTAGTGTCGACATAGAGGAGAAACTGGGTGAAGATCTTAGAGGAGGTTGTCTATGTAACGTGAGTACACTTTACTGTGTACGTTCCAGCCAGTAACTTCGCGTCTACTTAACGTTTTTGAATCTTTGTCGTATCTATAGGTAGCTATCCTCTGACAGATTTAACACTATGTGTGTAGTCAATGCGATGGAATTTTTACTTGGTCCCACGAAAAGACACATATGATTGCCCTTCTAAAGATTCTACATAATTCAGTATCCCTGTTCTGTTTCTTGTTTCATATATCTCACGGTGACCGACACATTTTTCTTTTCTTCTTTTCTTATATTTATTACGAACAAGTACATAATGTTCCACAGACCTTTTACGAGTTCTAAAGTACTAACACGAATGGACCACTTCCCTGGTCTTCCTAACCCCTGTTCCATCCTCCGCCAGAAAAGTGACCCGGAGAAACCTAAAAAACTTTACACTTGGTATCTTAAATAATTAAGAAGTTTTTTTATTTATAAAAAGACCGAGTCTTTAACATGAGATGAAATTGTTAAAGTCTTCTTCCAGAACTACAGGTATGTCTATATAAGTGGGACAAACTACTACTGTCTCCGGTCTTTTATTCAGTTTATAGGGTACCTTCTTACCACTTATTCAATACTCTCACGGAATCTTACCTTACGAAATGTCGATAATGTCTACCACACCCATTTATGTCGTCACCTTACCCTTTCCTACCAGAAGTTTTTTACCATGACCCAGTAAACCTTTCAGTATACTCCTTCTTTACAGATAACTTCGTCTAGAGTTTCATATGTGTTTTGAACTAAGGTCTACCTGACGTCTGGATTTATATTTTCCATTATTTCGAGAATCTTCTTTTGTACTATAAAATTACTGAAACCCAAGTCAAGTCAAGTCAGCGAGTTAGTACAGGCTGAGAAACGCTGGGGCACTTAGTGTCTTGCGGTCCAGAAGGACAGGTAGTGGTCGAGACCCTCAAGTGAGTTTGAGTACAGGTAGTTCAGCCACTACGGTAGGTCGGTAGAGTAGGAACCAGCAGGGGAAGAGGAGGACGGGGGTTAGGGAGGGTCGTAGTCTCAGAAAAGGTTACTCAGTTGAGAAGAGTACTTCACCGGTTTCATGACCTCAAAGTCGAAATCGTAGTAAGGAAGGTTTCTTTAGGGTCCCGGCTAGAGGAACTCTTACCTGACCAACCTAGAGGAACGTCAGGTTCCCTGAGCGTTCTCAGAAGAGGTCGTGGTGTCAAGTTTTCGTAGTTAAGAAGCCGCGAGTCGGAAGAAGTGTCAGGTTGAGAGTGTAGGTATATACTGATGACCTTTTTGGTATCGGAACTGATCTGCCTGGAATCAGCCGTTTCATTATAGAGACGAAAACTTATATGATAAATCCAACCAGTATTGAAAAGAAGGTTCCTCATTCACAGAAAATTAAAGTACCGACGTCAGCGGTAGACGTCACGAAAACCTCGGGTCTTTTTATTTCAGACTGTGACAAAGGTGACAAAGGGGTAGATAAAGGGTACTTCACTACCCCGGTCTACGGTATTAGAAACAAAAGACTTACAACTCGAAATTCGGTTGAAAAAGTGAGAGAAAGTGAAAGTAGTTCTCGGAAGAATCAAGGAGAAGTGAAAGACGGTATTCCCACCACAGTAGACGTATAGAATCCAATGACTATAAAGAGGGTCGTTAGAACTAAGGTCGAACACAAAGAAGGTCAGGTTACAAAGAGTACTATATGAGACGTATCTTCAATTTATTCATCCCACTGTTATCTGTCGGAACTACCTGAGGAAAAGGATAAACCTTGGTCAGACAACAAGGTACAGGTCAAGATTGACAACGAAGGACCGGACGTATGTCTAAAGAGTTCTCCGTTCAGTCCACCAGACCATAGGGGTAGAGAAAGTCTTAAAAGGTGTCAAATAACACTAGGTGTGTCAGTTTCCGAAACCGTATCCGTTATTTCGTCTTTATCTACAAAAAGGCCTTGAGAGAACGAAAAAGGTACTAGGTCGTCTACAACCGTTAAACTAGAGACCAAGGAGACGGAAAAGATTTTGGTCGAACTTGTAGTCCTTCAAGTGTCAAGTACATAACGATTTCGGACCGAACCTCTTGAAACTCGTAATGAAAAGATCGTACACTCTACTCACGTCAACACGTCATCAAACTCGTAAGAAACCGTAACGGAAAGAAACTCTAACCTTACTTTTGACTCGAAAAGGTCAGGACATCGGTGATGACTCAAAAGGTTTAAACGACCGTATAACTCACGTCGTGAAAGTGTCGTAGTAGAAAGTCCTAAACTTTATCGAGGTGACCTTAAGGTAGTGGAGGTGATCGAAACAAGCATCACTACCAAAGATTCCGGGTGAACTGAAGTGTAAGGTCCTACAGACCGAGATCTACTCACCAGTGTGGCAGCACTAATCTTATTTATTTAACGTCCTAAAAAGTGGATTACCTCACGATGTATCATTACTCTTATTTGTTTTGTAACAGTAAACGTTGTTGTACCTACTTAGAGTTCGTGTTACAAGTTTCTTTGATCTGTGTTTTATTATACTTTACCACATCGACGATACCTCTTGTCATACCGTCAAGGAGTTTTTAATTTTTATTTTAGTGATACACTAGGTCGTTAAGACGAAGACTTATATATAGTTTTCTTAATTGTCGTTCTGGAACTTCTTTATAAACGTGAAGGTAGAAGTATCATCGTGACAAGTACCATCCGTTCTCCTCATTCGTTGGGTTCACAGGTATCTCTCTATTTACCTATTTGTTTTATGTTATATATGTATGTTACCTTATGATGAGAAAAAAAGAAAAAAATTGAGTTTCCGTACCATACACCCTAGAATCAAGGGACTGGTTCCTTTGGACACGGGGATCGAAACCCTTTTGTCTCAGGATTGGTGACATAGTGGTTCCTTCAGGATCTTATGATAAGTAAGAATTTTTCCTTCTTTTAAGACGGTGTACTATGTTACACTCACTTGGAACTCCTGTAATACGATTCACTTTATTTGACCAGTGTTTTTGTTTTTATGACATACTAAGGTGAATATACTGCATACAATCTCTTTAGTTTAAGTATAGTTGTCTGTCATCTGACTACCAACGACCCCGTACCCACCTCCTTTTTTACCCCACGACAACAAACTACCCATATCTCAAACAAAAGGGTGTACTTTTGAAGACCTATAACCAAAGTGTCATGACATTTGTACGAATTGTGACTTGACTTGTCAATCTTTAACAAGTCTATCATTTAACAAATTTACCATTTAAAATGTACAATAAAAGGTGTTTATTCGGAAAAATTTAATTTTTTTTAAAAAAATTATTTGTATTAGACTTTCCGACCATTCTGTAATTCTCATCTAGATTTTAAATCCTCTCCACCTTCTCCTTTCCCGACTTTTTTTATAAACTTATCTATTACTAACTTTCGAAGTGTTTAAACCCCTTCCGTTGGATGTCAATCTTCTTCAACTCAGTTAGGGTTTTCTTATCCGGGGTTTTATAGTATTACGGGGTTTTGTAGTATTTAGATTAATGACTTTTGATTTTCTTTTTTGTTTTTTGGTTGAGAACTTACACCGGTCGTCAGGATCTTTTTACTATGTAACGGATGACCCCGTCTTACAGAGATTAAGAACACTAAAGAGTAATCTTGGGTATCTCCGGTCTTCCTTTGTCGTGTCAAAAGTTCACGATTCTCTTTCCTTGACAATTGTCTTAATATATGGGTCACTCTTATATGAAATCCTTACTTTTACTTTACTTCGGTAAGAGTCTACTTCCTTTTAACACACTTAAACAAGAATGACTTGAATTATTTTTTTAACAATTTCCTTCAAGAATTTTCCTCTTCCCCTTACTATTGTCTTCCTTTGTACCTTACAGTCCTCGTTTTTTCTTCTTATCTTTCCCAATTATAAACGTGAACTGAACAACCGCTTCACCTATTCTCAGGGCGACCGGTTACGTCCCCTAAATCCAAACTAGGGATCGGTCCTTCTAAGTTGTACTTCTCCTCGTTAATTCGGATACTTAGTGTCGAAGACGTTGATGACTTCGGGTTCATGAGAACGGACCTCCCAGGGTACCTACCTCCTCGGACCATCCGACGTCAGGTACCCCAGCGATTCTCAACCTGTGTTGACTCGCTGAAGTGAAAGTGAAAGGTGAAAGGACGTAACCTCTTCCTTTACCGTTGGGTGAGGTCACAAGAACGGACCTCTAAGGGTCCCTGCCCCCTCGGACCACCCGACGACAGATACCCCAGAGTGTCTCAGCCTGTGCGGACTTCACTGAATCGTCGTTCACGGGATCTCGGGTACGAGGTGTTACTCTCTTGGGACACGTCTTCCTCGACATATAAGAGAAACTGGGTGAAAATCTTAGAGGAGGTTGTCTATGTAAAGTCTTTCCTCGAGGTCAAGTGGTTTCGATCTCTTTTCGGGAGCGTCTTTGCTTCTAGGTCTCGTCGGTTTTTATTTAAATTTTTATGTATTTACTCATGCTCTTCCCCAATGAAAAACCACTCCTATTATCTAATAGGAGGGTGACCCCAAAATAGTTCTTTAATACCAACTATAATTTTTTTAATATCACAATAAACTTCACAAAGAGTCATATAAGTGTTTATTATAAATTTTGTCTTTCGTTCTTTGTCGATTTTCTTATCTTCTTTTTTATTCCACATGTACTCGGTCGTCTTTCTCGAAGGTTAAAGGTTTCGACTTTGTTAAACTGGTCCTTTTGTTCCTACATCATAACCCAATATTGGTTTTCATATTTTATTTATAGGTATTTAGTGATAATTATTTATTTACTATTTATTTATTTCCCATTATCTTTTATAGGACAAGTCTTCTTAAGGTCTATTGAATACATTCATGAGACGAGAGTCCTCTACGTCGTATGGGGGGTGAAAAAAAAAACATTAAATTAAAAGTTAAATAATACATTTTCTATTTTGATACGTTCAAGTAAAAGAATTGGAACATTTGTAGTCATTACTAACACTAATTAAAGAGACTTTATGGAACCCGAGGGGACCACTGAGTCTACCAATTCTGAGGGACGTTATGTCCTCTGGACCCAAACTAGGGACCCAACCTTGGGTGAGGCCATAAGAACGGACTTCTTAGGGTACCCGTCTCCTCGGACCGTCCGATATCAGGTACCCCATCGTTTCTCAACCTGATACTTTCAAACAAAAGAATTTGCACATTTGTAGTCATTACTAACACTAATTAAAGAGAGTTCATTGAATATACCGTTGTGTAAATGTTTCTGGAATTTGTTGTATATTTTATATTTGTTAACGTTATTAATATTTTAAAATAGTACTTTAAATTTAAGTAAGTACAAATTTATGATAAGATTTTTATAGTTACGGTAGTCAAGTCGAGTCAACGAGTCAGCACAGGTTGAGAAACGCTGGGGTACTTAGCGTCGTACGGTCCGGAGGGACCGGTAGTGGTTGAGGGCCTCAAGTGAGTTTGAGTACAGGTAACTCAGTCACTACGGTGGGTCGGTAGAGTAGGAGTCAGTAGGGGAAGAGGAGGACGGAGGTTAGGGAGGGTCGTAGTCTCAGAAAAGGTTACCCAGTTGAGAAGCGTACTCCACCGGTTTCATAACCTCAAAGTCGAAATCGTAGTCAGGAAGGTTTCTTGTGGGTCCCGCCTAGAGGAAGTCTTACCTGACCAACCTAGAGGAACGTCAGGTTCCCTGAGAGTTCTCAGAAGAGGTTGTGGTGTCAAGTTTTCGTAGTCAAGAAGTCGCGAGTCGAAAGAAATACCAAGTTGAGAGTGTAGGTATGTACTGATGACCTTTTTGGTATCGAAACTGATCTGTTTGGAAACAACCGTTTCATTACAGAGACGAAAAATTATACGACAGATCCAACCAGTTCCTCGTTCACAGAAAATTAAAGGACCGACGTCAGTGGTAGACGTCACTAAAACCTCGGGTTCTTTTCATTCAGAGAGTGACAAAGGTAACAAAGGGGTAGACAAACGGTACTTCACTACCCTGGTCTACGGTATAGAATCAAAAGACTTACGACTTAAAAAAAAAAAATTTTTGTAGATAAAATAATAAACCGACACGACTCAGAATCAACGTTGTGTACCATAGAAGTGAGAAGTCGACACCATACACCCTAGATCAAGGGACTGGTCCCTAGTTTGGGTCCGGGAGACGGAACCCTCACGTCTCAGAATCGGTGACCTGGTGGTCCCTTCACGGGACTTACGACTTAAAATTCGGTCCGAAAGGTGAGAGAAGAAAGTGAAAGAAGTTCTCCGAGAAATCAAGAAGAGGTGAAAGACGGTATTCCCACCACAATAGACGTATAGACTCCAATAACCATAAAGAAGACCGTTAGAACTAGGGTCGAACACGAAGTAGATCGGGTCGTAAAGAGTACTACGTGAGACGTATCTTCAATTTATTCGTCCCACTGTTATATGTCACAACGGTATGAGGAAAGGGTCAAACCTTGGTCAGACAACAAGGTACAGGTCATGATTGACAACGAAGAACTGGACGTATGTCTAAAGAGTCCTCCGTCCAGTCCACCAGACCATAAGGATAGAGAAATTCTTAAAAGGTGTCACACAACAGTAGGTGTATCAGTGTTATAATCAGTGGGATTATAATCCCAATAAAATTACGAAGAAAATTATAAAAGGACACCGAAGTCTTTTAAAACGTAATTAAGAAAGGTCCTTAAAACAACTTTAAATGTCTACGGAGAAGGGGAGTTTTGTCGTCCAAAACGTCCTAGATCCGATAGTTAGTTAAGGATTCATAGAAAAGACTGGGATGTTAATTTCCTTTAATTTGAGATCACTATATAACACACCGACTCAGGGACATTATGTATACCTGAAAAGAGAGGGAAGGGGAGAGGGAGAGGACAATGTATAAAAGTAAAGACATTCAACAAAAGAAAGGTCATGTACTTATCGAGGGGTGAAAAATTGAAGACCGACATACAACACAGTATGACAGTTTCTCCTGTCATACTTTTCAATTATTTTTTCTGACATAAGAACAGCAAGTCACCGGGTCAGTACAAGTTAAGAAACACTGGGGTACCCGACGTCGTACGGTCCGGAGGGACAGGGAGTGATAGAGGACTTCAAACGGGTTCAAGTACAAGTAACGTAACTACTACGGTAAGTGGGTAGAGTAGACTTTACTTTTAGTTCACTTTAGTTTACTTTTTATGATATGTCCCTTCTTTAGACTGTTCTGAGGTGGAGTCAGTCCTCTATTCCAATAATGATCACTGTTCGGACTATTCGGCACGACTATCATGCACCTTTCTTACCGTGAGACTACAGAAGGAAGGGTTTAGGGTATTAGAGATAGTTTAGTACTCCTTTGTACTGCGTTTAGCGATTCCACCTGGTAAGATATTTTTCCACTTGTTGTGAGGAGTTTTGACCGTTCCAGTAGTTCTTGTTCCTTTCAGACTCTTTGACGGTATCGGTTCACTTCAAGTGAGTCAGCACAGGCTAAGAAACACTGGGGTACTTGATATGTCAGATACCTTACTTAAGAGGTCCCGTCTTATGACCTCACCCATCTGCAAGGGAAGAGGTCCCCTAGAGGGTTGGGTCCCTAGCTTGGGTCCAGAGGACGTAACGTCCGACTAAGAAATGGTCGACTCGGTGTTCCCTTCGGGTATTGGTTCTCCTCCGATTTCTCTACACTGTTGCTTTATCTTGAACTATAGAATCTTATGATCCTGTCTTTTTTTTTTGTATAAGCCATTTTTGATTCCTTTAGACTTACTTCATACCTGAAGGCAGTTATTATTACACAGTTACAAGTAAAGAATTAATAACATCTACACGGTATGATTATGTTTTACAATTATCTTCTTTGACCCAACACTTATACATGTTCCACGTAATAACAACGCTAAAAAGACATTTAGATTTTGACAAGATTTTAAAAATTTAAAGGAGATTTTTTTTAGTAATTTTGTCATTAGTGTCCCTGAAGGACCACCAGGTCACCAATTCTTGGACGGAACGTCACGTCCCCTGTGCGCAAGTTAGACCAGGTCCTTCTCTGGTGTACGATGGATGTCCGTAGACGACCTAGCTTAACACAAAATCACCACAAGATCGGTCACCGAAGGGACCACCGAGTCTCCCATTTCGCAAACGGACGTCACGCCCTCTGGGTCCAAGTTAGGGACGTAGCCCTTCTAGGGGACCTCTTTCTTTACCGTTACGCGAGGTCATGAGAACGGACCTTTTAAGGTACTGTCTCCTCGGACCATCCTATATCAGGTACCCCAGAGTTTCTTAGCCTGTGTTGACTCGAAGACCGAAAAGAAAACGGATCAACAAAATAATAACTTTCACCCTGTACTACAAAAGTTGAAAATAACAACTTAATACATAAAGAGGAAAATCAATTCAGACCAAAACAAAGTGACATAAAATCTGGAGATAACAATTCACTCATATAAACCTATTAGTAAAAAGAACAACCTAACCATAACCATCTGTCCCGACGACCGAACGTTTCGTGTAAAACTCATTGATCAGTTCTCAAATATGAGACAATGAGTACACAAAGGGGGTTGGGATAGGTTCGGTTCCCCGAGTTTTCAACAGAGTCTTTCACTCATGTGTCTTATCGGATTCGAGGGGTGAGGTCACGAGAACGGACCTTTTAGGGTACCCGCCTCCTCGGACCATCCGACGTCAGGTACCCCACCGATACTCAGCCCGTGCTGACTCTCTGAAGTGAAAGTGAAAAGTGAAAGTACGTAACCTCTTCCTTTACCGTTGGGTGAGGTCACAAGAACGGACCTCTTAGGAGCCCTGCCCCTCGGACCACCCGACGACAGATACCCCAGTGTGTCTCAGCCTGTACTGACTTCACTGAATTGTCGTCGTCGTCGTCGTCGTTCTACTGAGTCACCATTTCTTAGACGGACTGTTACGTTCTCAACGTACAGGCTAGGGATCCAGCACTTTTAGGGGATCTCTTCCTTTACCGTTGGGTGAAATCATGAGAACGGACCCTTTAGGGTACCTGTCTCCTCCAACCGCCCGACGTCAGGTACCCCAGCGTCTCATTGACTCTTCTACTGAGTTCACGTGAGATATTTAAGGAAAGACACTTCTCCTCTTTACGGAAGAGGTCACGGACGTCAAGAGAGTCGACTTGCTCCACCGACGAGAGTATGTACTGGAAAACTCCTAATTTGTGTATCGTCTATGATGATGACCATTAGAAGGTCAAGGGGAGGTATCGACGAATAGAGTCTTTTAAGACATCAAAGAGTTCATGATTTCACTCAGTCACCGAGACACAGTGAAAAATTAAATAAATAAAAACCGACATGACCCAGAAACAACGACACGTGTCCGAACGTCACTCGTACCCGAGATCTCGAGAGGCCGAAGTCATCAACACCGTGTACCCGAGTCGACGGGGTTCCGTGTACCTTAGAAGGGTTTGGTCCCTAGTTTGGGCACAGGGGACGTAACCGTCCGTCTAAGAATTGTGACCTGGTTATCCCTTCAGGAAAGGTGGTGAGAATCGTAGTAGTTCGTCATTCAGTTATTTCGAGATACTCACGGGTACCACACGTGAAGATCCCTCTCCCGGTACCCGGTTCCGAGGTTGAATCCCTTGGATGTCAACGAGAACCTTGTAATTATACATCTCCGGATCACGTCCCCTATTTTGGTTTCACCAACGTCACCCAAAGAGTTTCACGAGGAGTAGTCGACTTCTGGCGTTGTTAACGACTCACAAAAAGAGAAGTTTACTCTATGACGATCATGGGTGACTTCTCCCAACGAGGTTACCAAATTACTCTCGCATTATTCAGTAATTCAAGAGTTATTTACAAGTAGTAATAATTCAGTAATGTTCGTATCACCCAAAATGGTCACCACCACACTCTTAATGTACACTTCTATGGGTCTAAGTCTCTTCAATTTAGTATTCCATAAATCCCTGGGTCTTATAACGTATATTCACGACCTCGTACTTAAACTGAGGTTTAGACGATTTAGAAACACACACACACAAAAAAAAAAAAAAACAGAAATGCATGTCAGAAACAATTAATTTAATAAGAAGTCCTGCTCTTGTTTCTAGTAGGCGACTGTTTTGAATCCTTGATGCGTACACACAATTCAACGAAGTCGACACAAGTTGAAAAACGTTGCGATACCTGATATCGGGCGGTCCGAGGAGACAGGTACCCTAAGAGGTCCGTTCTTATGACCCATCGACACGGGAGGAGATCCCCTAGAAAGGCTGGGTCCCTAGTGTGGGAACAACATATCTTGAAATGTCTTGTCTCTTGCTGTGAAATCGACTTCAGACGGACGACTGGACGTCACCGACAGGACTCACCTGAGTTGTTTCTTTTCATTTAGTCCGTCCCTTCCTTTTCATGGGTAGACTTATTTCGAAGTCGACGGTAGTCCCGTTCAGAACACTACCAGTGTCTGACTTCCGAGATAAAGACCTTCCAAACTCATGTCGTGTCCCCAAGGCACATAGAAACACCAATGTAGGGTCCGACTCTACGATAAACCAGTTACATTGAGCTTAAGGACCGGTCGGTTTGAGGTCGTCGTTTCAGGGTTTAACTTCTTGTTCAAGGAGACCTTCAGTAAGAATAACCACGACTTCACCATCTACGGGGTTTCGGTCAGAGGGTGAAACAGACTTTAAAGCCATCGAAGCAAGTGTCTCGGGCGTCGCCAGGATGGTCGGGGTGACCTTCCGTATCGTCGTGGAAGCGGGTTTAGATGATTTAGAAAATTAGGGTCTAAAGAAACACCAAGAAACACGATGTTTAGTCGAGGTAGGAGAAGACAGAAAAGGGAATTAATCGGGATCGTGTCGACTCACGGGACATCAGTAAAAATTACTCAATTAGTTCCTTCTGGACTTAGGAAACGAATCGGATCTTGACTGTACCGATTTTCGGGGACCTCACGGAGTCCTATAGTAAGTATTAGGAAATAGACGAGTCCGACGAGAAAGAAGGGACACTCGAGACTTAGTCCCTTTAAAGTCCGTATTTTATTCTCGTAATTAAGTAACCAGAAGCATAAAAACTTCTTTCATTTTATCAATTACAAATTATTCGTGCATTGTGTACGGTCTTGGATGACTTTCCGTGAAATATACTTTTGGGTCACTCCGTCGCTTAAATCAATGAAGACAACAAGTGTATTCTTTTTACTTCAAATCTCTCAAAAAGATTCAGAAAGGTAAAGTCCCTCGATCCCGTCCCTCCTCGGTCTGAGTGTTGTTTTAGATAGACTGGAAGGGACCACCGAGTCTCCTATTTCTTAGACGGAGTCACGTCCTTGAAGTCGACCTAGGGACTCAACCCTTCTAAAGGACTTCTTCCTTTACCGGTGGGTGAGGTCATAAGAACGGACCTCTTAGGATCTCTATCTCCTCGGACCACCCGATGTCAGATACCTCAGTGTTTTCGTCTATACTGGTTCGCTGATTGTGATTACAGTGTCCCTAACCTTCCTGTCCCTCTAGTCCCCCCACCCCCTCTCCTCCTTTCTCTGTTTTCAACTACGTCAAATAAAATAAAAAAATCAATAATAATAAAATTTTTATAAATAAACCGACCCGACCCGGAATCAACACCGTGCGTCCCAGAAATCAACTTCGGACACTCGAGAATCAACACCGTACACCCTAGATCAAGGGACTGGTTCCTAGTTTGAGTCCAGGGGACGTAACTCTTGAACCCTAGAATCGGTTACCTGGTGGTCCCCTCCGGGTACCTCAAGTAAAATCGGTTCACACCAGGACTCCCAGACTTAGTACTTCTGTAAGTACTTACCTGAGAAAAACTGAGGGAAAGTTAGTGGGAGTTAGAGGTAGAGAGAGTGTGTGTGTTAGAAAAAAAAGGGGGAAGAGATAAAGGTAGATAATGACAATCCGAAATTTTTTTAAAAAAAAACCGTACTAAGAACTTTATGATTGGAGTTTATTAGTTGTTCATAAGTGTTGATACAATGTTTCAGACGGTAAAGAATACCCTTTTGTAATTAAATACTCACTACTCACAGACTATGTGAAGTTAACTTATTATTTATTTGTATTAAACCCTATCTGATTAACAGTTTACAGAAACCTTCATTTCTATTTGAAGGAATTTAAAAAAAAAAAATTAAAAAAGGGACAATAAGAGATTACGTCGTCAGGTGTCACAAAAAACCGTGTTGACCAAAACACCTTCTGTCAAAAAGGTATCTGTTCACACTCCCACTTCCCCCTCCCCACTTCCCACCCCCTTCCCTAACCCCTACCAAAGGTCTACTAAGTTCACGTAATGTAAATAACACGCGAATTAAAGATAACAATAGTGTAGTCGAGGTGGAGTCTAGTAGTCCGTTATCTAGGATCCCCAACCCCCGGAGACGAGATTTCCTTAGACTTCAAAACCGGAAGAGGATACTCCTTGTACCTTCGAAGAACTGCGGTCTCTCTTTATGATAAACAGAACAAGTATTTAATAGAAATCCTAGAACGGGTAATAGACCGTGGAGTATCCACATCTCCCTGACGTATCGTTAATTCCCGTGTCTGAGAATTATATTACACTCGGTGTATCCACTAAAAGTTAAAATATTATTGATGTGATTTTTCCATTCTTCTTTACTCACTGTAGCTAAAATGATTGTGCAAAGTAAAACGGGTCATACATTTTTTGCAACAAAACTGACACATGACGTATATTTTTAGTGACTCGACTACTTTGTTTTGATAAAATTCCGTCCTGTTCTTTTTAACTTGGATTTTAAAATAGACGACAAACTCAGTGAGAAGAGAGGGGAAGTATGCGTAACCCACAGACGTGACATGTGTCTGATCTAGAGGAATCTTCTAGATCTTCTGTGTCCTTACGCACGAGTGGTTGTTTTTTTAATTGATTTTTGGGGTGGTTAAAAGACAGTCACGGTCGTTCCATTGAGGAATCCTCTATTGTAAGAAAAGAGTTAAGACATTCTTCAGTACTACTGAGTGATGAACGGAACAATCTAGTACATTTGATAGTTATACAAAGAACATGCATATTGGGAAACAGAGTTTTCGACTATATTGACACGAAACTGGAGATTACCTAGAAACTCAAGGTTACCCACCTTGTCAGGAGTCACGAAAGACTCTCTGACAGAGGACCCAACATTAGGAGTCTAACCGAACTTATTTTTAAAGGTAAATAAAGAATCTAACCGATAACTCATAAAAAAAGAACCTGTCTCGACAAAGTGTAACACACAAAACACGACTCACAGGTTTTACGTCACACGGTCCCGAAGGGACCTACAGGTCATCAATTCTGAGATTCGAAGGTGACGTCCTTAGTACCCGAGTTAGAGACCAACCCTTTAATTCTGGGACGTACGGTGTGGTACCCCTTTTTTTGTTTGTTTGTTTCTTCGTTTGTTTTGTTGGGGTATTAAGTCCCACACAAAATGTCAGTGTCGTGTAGAGTCAAACCTGAACGGTGTAAGTCCACGGGTTACACCGAGTCGGTACATAACCAATATTTACACCGAGTCGGTGAAATAACCAATATTTGTGGGAGTCCCGGACAAAGTCTCCTCCTTTTTTCCCGTCGTCAAATGACGGGTTTGACGGAACCTAAGGTCCTGACACGGAAATTTCCCTAAAACCCCGAACCGGAGGTGAGAATTTCTTTACCCCTACTCTCATCAATACCCCTGTTTAATTATGTTCTAGTCCCGAACCGGGTCTCGTCTCTAAGTCTAGGAAACTCGAAACCTATACAGGAAAACACCGTGACTTTGTAACCAGTGGAGAAAAGACGAAACTACGTGTGATCTCAAAGAGGGTAAGACTTCACAAAGAGGTTTTTAGGTACAGGTGTGGACATATCTCGAGGGAGACGAGGGGGCGTTTAAGAGGTACCAAAGAGGCGAGGACGTGGAGGACAAATAGAGAGAGGAAGACGTGTCTCGAACTGTCAGTGGTAGGGGACGTTCACGTCATCAGAAGAGTTTAAATCCTTGCTCTTTACTTCACTCTCAAAGTTCACAATTTCTCTACCACCACCGAAACCCCGTAATACACCCTATCGTACCACACCTCAGAACAACCCAACAACACCCCGGTAAACCCCAGAAAAACCCCACCGACACCCTAGAACACCCCGACTTCCCCTCAGAACACCCCAGAATACCCCGACACACACCCACCCCTTCATGTTGACGAACCTCGACTACATCGACAAGGGACCACTTCCTCACCCTTGATAGTGTGGGTATTCCACCAAGGAAGACGGGCTCCACCTGGGAGACTACGATTTGAAAAAGTTTGTCTCATGTAGGTAGTACCTGTGTGTCGACACCTCTAGTAAAGATTGGTCTTGACCCCGTCTACCTCTCGGAAAGTCCTAACCTTCGTAAGACCCAAAAGTCAGACGATGGGGAAAGACGTCCTCGCTCTACCCGGTCGTCTTGGTTGGAGTCTCGTCTTATCCTCCGGTCACGGGTACATAAAGACTCGAAGGACCTTACGTCTCGTCTTTCGTCCAAAGACTCTACCTTAAGAGGTACCCTCTGGTAGTCTTTTCGAAGTATACCGTAAAACTCCATCAGAAAAACTGTTAAAAGTTGTTATGAAAGGTGAGATGAAGAGTTGTGAACCTAGAAAGGTTCAAACGAGATAAATTTAGAAAGTCGAGTCCTGTCTGAAACCACCTTTATTAAAGAAAAAAAAGACTCCGTTACGGTTTAATTAACTTGTTCAACGTTTAATTAGGTCGGTCTTCGTTTTGTTTTGATACCTCGAACTTTCTTTTACGATCTATCACCAGTTTTACACTAGTTTTCGGAAACCATACCTAGTGTTGTTTGACACCTTTTAAGAATTTTTCTGCCCTTATGGTCGGAGGACTCTTTGGAATGGACGGAGGACTCTTTGGAATACGTCCAGTTCTTCATTGTCAGTCTTGACCTGTACCTTGTTACCTACCAAGTTTTAACCCTTTCCTCTTGAACTTCCAATATATAACAGTGGGACGAATAAAAAGTATAAACGTCTCACTTTCACAATCAACACGTCAGTACGACTGAGAAACGTTGAGGTACCTGCTATCGGGTGGTCCGAGGAGACAGGAACCTAAAGATACTCGTTATTATGACCTCACCCATCGGTAGGGGTAGAGGTCTCCTAGAAGGGTTGGATCCCTAACTTGGCGTAGAGGACGTATCCATCCTCCTAAAAATTGTGACTCAGGGGTCCCTTCGAGTAGTACCCTTTACGACCCGTTCTACTTAGTGTTCAACCTTAGTTCTGACGACCCTCTTTACACGCACACACAATACACACACAATCAGCGAGTCAGCACAGGCTGAGAAACGCTGGGGTACCTGACATCGGGTGGTCCGAAGAGACAGTTACCTTAAGAGGTCCGTTCTTATGACCTCACCGAACGGTAAGGGAAGAGATCTCCTTGAAGGGTTGGGTCCTTAGCTTGGGACCAGAGGACGTACCGTCCGTCTAAGAAATGGCAAATACTATGGTAATATTACGTCTTTCACTTCTCCTTAAATTCTTGAAGAACTACTTCCAGTTTCTCCTATCACTTTTTCGATCGAATTTTGAGTCGTAAGTTTTTTGATTCTAGTACCGTAGACCAACATAGTCAAGTTAAGTCAAGACAGTGAGTCAGCACAGGCTGAGAAACGCTGGGGTACTTAGCGTCGTACGGTCCGGAGGAACAGGTAGTGGTTGAGGGCCTCAAGTGAGTCTAAGTGCAGGTAACTCAGTCACTACGGTAGGTCGGTAGAGTAGGAGACAGCAGGGGAAGAGGAGGACGGGGGTTAGGGAGAGTCGTAGTCTCAGAAAAGGTTACTAAATTGAGAAGCGTACTCCACCGGTCCGTTTATCTTCCCCTTTTTTCACCTTTGTCACTGTCTAAAAGAAACGAACCCAAAGGTTTATTGATGTCTACAACTGACATCGGTACTTTAATTTTCTCCGAACGAGGGACCTTCCTTTTGATACTGTTTGGATCCGTCATGTAACTTTTCGTCTGTGAAACGGCTGTTTCGAGGCAGATCAGTTTTGATACCAAAAAGGCCATCAGTACATACCTACACTTGACCCCGAAGGGTCCACCGTGTCACCATTTTTTAGATGGACAGTTCCGTCTATACGTTCTCTGTGTCAAAATTAGAGATCCAGTCCTTCTAGGGGACTTCATCCTTTTACCGTTGGGAGAGGTCAGAAGAACGGACCCTTTAAGGTACCTGTCTCCTTGGACCGTCCGATGTCAGGTATCGTAGTGTTTCTCAACCTGTACTAACTCATGTGTAGGTGGGTGTACCTACACTCTCAACCTGATATTTCTTTCGACTCACGGTCTCAACTACGAAAGATTGACACGACCTCTTGTGAGAACTCTCAGGGAACCTGACGTTCCTCTGGTTTGGTCAGTTAGGACTTCCTTTAGTTGGGACTTATAAGTAACGTTCCTGACTACGACTTTGACTTCGATGTTATGAAACCGGTGGACTACACTTCTCCACCTTTTCTGGGATTACGACTCTTTCTGATGCCCGTCCTCTTCTCCCCCGTCGTTTCCAACTCCACCAATATTTATCGTAGTGCCTGAGTTGACTGTACTCAAACTCGTTTTAGTACCTCTATCACTTCCTGTCCCTTCGGACCACACGACGTCAGGTTCCCCAACGTTTCTCATCCTACACTGACTCACTAACTTGTTGTCGTTGTTGTTTTACACTAGTATAGATCACGGGGTGGGACGAACAATTAGTGGTGTTACTCTATTCGTTTTCCAGTACGTCGAAGGGTGGGGAAAGAGAGGACCATGGACGTGGAACCCCCGTCAAACGTTAAATAAAGGAAAGATAAAAGGACCTTAATATAAGATGATTTTAAGGGAACTCTAAACGAGTCAGGTAGCCTTAAGTTCTTTTCACCCGGGACTATATGTCGTATTTACAGATTTAGAACTGAGTACTGGAAGATACATAATCCATCCGTGCCGTCGTCGAAAATATTGTATCAAGTAAAGTACTAATTTTTTTAAAAAAAAGCAATAAATTTACAACTAGTCTCCTTTACCTACTCCTTTGAAGTCATCGTTCAAGACATCATGGCCCCATCCTTTCACACTGAGTCAGACCGGGATACAAACGATGACCCCCTGCGAACGACAACCCGCTGCGAACGGCGTGACGTGGACCCGTATGACACCTACGTCTTCTCCGGAAAGTAAGGAATTGATTAAGTAGACGGCAGTATAGGGAATTTTGGTTAGTGGAACTACTGCGACACATCAGACCAGATGCGATAAGACGCTGCCCCACCCCCGTTAGAGGTTAGTCCAAGGGATTTAGGACTGGGTCACGAGTGACAGAGTCATCGACGCGTTTCAAGGCCACAACCTGCGTGGCCTTTGATCACGAGAAGGCTCACGCGGTCCGGTGAGGGTCTTGATGAAAATCTCTTCTAACATAATTCCCTCCCCCGGAACCTTCCACAAATTTTCTCCGAACTGACCCACCCAGGGAGGTCACGGAGATGTCCTGAGGTCCTCTTTCCCTCCGTCAAGAACGACTTCAAGGAACGAGCAGAACTCCGTGTAGGAGTCGTACAGAAGAAGCCTCCCACTCAGAAACCCTCCTCCCGAGAACACGTGATTACGCCTTCTCAGACCCGACACCCCATAAGCTTCCCGAGTCGACCTCACGAAACTTCAAAAGACAAGTAACACGGTAAATCACCACTCTGAACCTTTCTCCCTTTCCGATTGATCTGGTCCGGGACTTTTTCGGAGGAATCTCTTCCTCGAGTTCTACCATCATCCGTGGGTAGTACCAAAAAAAGAGGAATTTAAGTCTTTACACCTTTCAAGGGAAACGTCCTACGTCGCCAAGATCTAACGAAACTCGTCCCGAATTTCCCCCTTCCCTCGGATCGAAGAGGTCCCGGACTATAAAACGGGTAAAAGGTAGTCTTTCACTTAAACCAAATCTTGACTCAGTCACCACTCGGGTCAACATTGCCTGAACCCTCGGGTTTCGATTTTAACTCCTGACCCCTCGAACGGGACCAATGTTCGTCTTTACGTTTATAATTACACATCTTAAGGTGCTACAAACCAAAAAGAGTCTACTCTAAAGGAGCAAAATTAAAAACTGTAGAGGATTATGGACGTATAAAACTCAGGAGAGTATCCACCACCCATGTATAATCACCCCCAGAACTGTCTGTGTAGACCCGTAAGGGTCCGGTCACAGACCTGGACACGTAACGCAACAGTAATATTAAATATACCGTCTACGGGGTTCTTAACAAACCCCACGTGGCTGCAAAAGGTCTAGCCATTCTACACGTCCACCTTAGGACTCAACCCTCGACTCCCTCTCAGGCATAAAGTACCCTAAGGAGTCCCCCACGGTCCGGTCCTCGTCTTAGGGTCCTCACCCGAACACTCTCGAGACGTTCCCCCGGATTCGAAGGACGGGTCTTTGTTTTAAGGAAGAGAAACCCTCCAACGTTTCACTCGTTCAGAGTCGAGAGTGTGTCTCTACGTCCCCAATGTTCACTTGGCTTTACACTCCGGACTCCGATTTCAGACAAAGAGTAAGACCTAGACAAGATCTCAGCGAAAGACCTGGACGAGGTCTCAGATTTCTTCCGGTCTCCGCGTCCTCTTGGTTTATGCTGTTTTTGGTCATGTTCTAAGAAAAGCTCCGAAAGTTTTCACTGCGAATGGGGCTATAATTACGGTCTTACCGAGACCGACTCGTTTAGTTCCAAGGACTCGGTTCTTAGGTCCATTTTTACATTTAGGAACTGTCCTCCCGCCCCGACCCACCCCTTGGTCGGGTGCACAATTGACAGACAAAAATTATGACCAAAATTTTCGGGACGAAACTCAATTAGGAGAATTATAACGACACTCCATCTGTAATAGGGGTAAATGTCCTTTTATTTCCAATCTCCAATCATTAAATCCAATGATGAGACCGTTCCCCACCTCAGATTTGACCGAAGACACCCAAGATAGACAGTTTATAAATGGTACAATCTTTAACTTTTGACTCTTGAATTTTTTTCCCCCCTTTTTATTTAGCTTTGACTCTTTAAAGTTTTATAAGTGATTAAGTCATTTTTATTGGTATTATTTTGACACGACGTCAAGTACTCCGACGTTTCTTAGAATCGCTGACTTGTTGTTATTTGAGCAATGTACAATTGGAACTTCATAAAAAATTCTTTTCGTTGGTACCAGAGTTTCGGACTTTTGACAGAATCTCCTTACCGTCTTGTTCTGAGTCTCCGACCAAAGAGTCAAGGAACGTAAGGGAAACGACATGGTCGAGAGACCCGGAGACCCTTAGTCTCTCTTATATCCTTCCTTCGTTTTCTCGTCTCGGTTCAGTGTAGACCCACAACATTTCTTTTACCAAAACTAAAGTGTCCCTGGGGGGGGTTTCCTCTGACCTCCAGGGTCCCTAGAACCTAGAAAACCTAGAGACCCAGTGTCGGAACCCCCGTGTGACATCAGAGAGACTAAGGAGGAGGTCCTTCAGATGACCCTACTCAGACCCAGGTCGGACCCTTAAATTTATTGTGGGGGAGGAGACGGGAGATCCATTAACTTCCCACTCCAGTTCAGACTTTTGACGACGACGACGAGAATTACTTTAAGTCCAGAGACTCCCGCCTCGACCTTATATGTGTCCGACAAATCTTTCGGAGGGTCCACTAAGACTACACATCGATCCTAACTTTAGAGACAAGAACTGGTCACCAAAAGTCAGGATCTAATTCCAGAGGACGTGACCGTCCGTCTAAGAAATGGTGATCACGACAGACCCTTCGGGTCCTCTGCATTCTCTGATTCTCTGAATCTCTGAACCCAAGGTAGGGACCCAACCCTTCTAGGGGACCTCTTTCCTTACCGTTGGGTGAAGTTATAAGAACGGACTTCTTAGGATACCTGTCTCGTCGGACCACCCGATACCAGGTATCCCAATGTGTCTCAACATGTAATGACTTCGCTGAATCGTCCGTCCGTCCATGTTGAAGTGTTGGTGAATACCCGTCTTCGCGACCCAAGTCTTCAAGTCATCTTCCAAGACCCAAAGGCAAATATGAAGTCCATCGTAGACCTCGGTCTACCCTTTGGAACTTCAAATTTTCGAGTCGATACCCTGTAGGGAGACCCCCGTGGACCATCTGTGGGATAATCCCGGTCTCTCACTTTCAGCTAATCGGCACAGGTCGAGAAACGGTGGGTCATGGACGGTCTGAGAAGACAGGTACCCTAAAGGGTTTCCCTGTTATTACCTCACCTAACGGTAAGGGAAGAGGTCCCCGAGAAAGGACTGGGTCCCTAACTCGGGTCCAGAAAACGTAACGTCCGTCTAAGAAATGGTAGACTCGGTGGACCCTTTGGGTTAATCCCCGGTCGATGACGATTCAGTGAAGTCAGCACAGGTTGAGACACGCTGGGGTATCTGCCGTCGGGTGGTCCGAGGGGGTAGAGACTCTAAGAGGTCCGTTCTTGTGACCTCACCCAACGGTAAAGGAAGAGGTTACGTACTTTCACTTTTCACTTTCCCTTCAGCGAGTCAGATAGGCTGAGAATCACTGGGGTACCTGACGTCGGATGGTCCGAGGAGACAGGTACCCTAAAAGGTCCGTTCTCATGACCTCACCCCACGGTAACGAAAGAGGCTTAATCCCCGGTCTCTCTGACCCTTTCAAAGGACCAACCTCTAGTCGAATCGTAAACGTTTCCGGTACCACACCCCCTTCTTCGGTCGTAGGACACGGATGGACCTCCACCCGAACGGAACCCCGGTCCCACACATGTCCTCTCACGTCCCAACCTTAAATCCCTTACAGGGAGGAGGGAGTGGAGGTGAACATTCAGACTCGGAAACAGGACGTCAAAGGGACCCCCTCAACAAAAGGGATCCCTTAACAGACACTTCAAGGAAATAAGATAGGGTAGAAGTCCCGGACGGGTCACCGACCCGAATATTTCTCCGGTGACAACACAAGGACCTCCCGTTTCCCCTCCGGACCGTCTTGACCTGGTCCCACTCCCCATTTCTCCACGGAGGTCCTCTTCCTCATCGGGACCCCCTTCATCTTGGGGTAGAGTTTAGATCTCCTCCGTCTCTCCTCCGGACGGATACAGTCCGTCTCCTGACGGATACAGTCCGTCTCCTCTCCTCCACCCTGATTGTTTCACAGAACGAAGGTCCGGAGTGAACAGGTTCCACTCCAGGATTTTCCTGGGTGTCTCCTTGACTGTGACTTGACCCCGAACCTCACTTTTCCCCAAAATGAGTCTCCCCAAGACACAATATTTGACGTTTTACTAATGGTGACATCAAATAGATTGTGGAGTAAGACAGTGTATCAATTGTAAAGAAAAAATACAGTTCTTGTAATTTGTAGATGAAAGAATCATTGAAAGTTCATAAGAAATGTTAAAATAATCGACATTAGTGGTACGATATTAATCTAGAGGTCTTGAACAATTAGAATACTGGACTCTCAACCATGGGAAACTGATCGTAGACAGGTCAGGGCAGGCGGGGCGGAGGGGGCGGTACCCTCCTCCGAAGAAAGTTTCTATTAGACCTATTCTTCTCCACTCAACGTCAACCGTCTCTTCTCGGTCCTCACTTTCACGTTCGTGTCACTTTCACGTCTGTTCCTGACCTCTCATCGTACTCTCTCTTTCCCCCACAGCGATACCGCCGGAGGTGTGTCGCAGGACCCCACACCCTGCGTACGCGTGTACTACGAACCCCTCGAACCGGGCTACCAATTCCAACCCGATGTGGAACTTACTAAACTTAGTCGAATGGTGCTTAACATGAAACTTAACATGAGGAACCACCACTATTAATACCCTGACCCGAATTAACCTTTTATAGAAAACAGAAGAGTAAGGAAACTGAGTCACAGAGAAGGAAAGAGGTAGAGGGAGGAGGATAGGGGCGGGGAGATCCACACCAAAGTCTTGTCTTCTCGAGCTCTAGGAGCGTTCTTGTGTTTCTTCCTTTTCCGTGCGGGGGACCAAGGTCTTGGGTAAGTACCTTCTCAACCACGGGGTCAAGGTTCTGGGTCAGTCCCACCTGAGACACGGGGGTTGACGGGAACGGTCGTCACAGAAGAACGCCGGGTCTCCTTACGGTCAAATAAAAGGAGTTTCGGTCCCTTACGAAGACTAGTTCGACCAAAACCACCCATACAACCATTGGGCTCGTACTTATACCGGAGCGTATTGGACGGTTCACGTCGACTACTCGGAAGACCTCTGGACGCGACGAGAAAGAGGAGGTCAAAGTCGGAGGTGGTAAAGAGGAGTCCGAAGTTGGGCCTTCTAGAGTGCCGAAGGGTTGTCAGGAGAGGTGTGGACCTTCGACCGACACGTCTCTGAATACACCCCCGGGGCCTTGTCGAGGACCGAGTTCCCCTACTCCGGGGTGTCCCTATGCTCGTTGCAGGGGGGAGACCACTCGTCGTCGGTACCACCTCGAGCGTCGGAAGTGGTCTCTACTTCGGCCTCTACCTTAAGCTCGTCGGTGGCAGGGTCTCGGACCTCTGGCGACACGGTGGGACCAGGACAACCAGTGAAGGAGTTGGAGGAGACGGGGTCCTCGACACAAGGGTAGGACGAAGAAGACTCGGTACAGGTTTCTTCCGTGGACGGTTATACTCCTCGGACAAAGTAGGGATGGAGACTCTTTCCTGGAACCACCCTCCGGGCTCCGTGGAGTCGGGAGTCGGTAATCGGTAACGTCGACACCCTCGTCGTGAATTTGAGAACGATGTTGTTTTGTCACCTGCATTGGATTCGTTCACACTCAGTCCAGTGTCTACTTAAGGCGATCCCGAGTAGGTATGAAAAATTATCATACGTTTTAACTTTTTCCTAAACTTCTAAACACATATAGAGGATCTGTATAAAGATTTCTTTACTTCAACAGTCCTACCTTCCCGTATTTCATGTCCCCTATACCCGTCCGTCTCCTGGATTCCCCAAAGGAATCTACCCTCCTTTACCCTAGAAACCTTCAGGTAGACAGGACAGAAAAATAGTTATACTTAGTTATACTAAGTGAACTAGTTATACTTCGTGAATTTATAAGACATTTGGAATCTTCCCCAACTCCCCATCCCACTCCCGACTAAACATCTTTATTTGAGTTATGAGTGTCTTACACTAAGTGACACCGATAAAGACACCGGACCTTACCTAGGAGGGAGAAAAGGTACACGTGTGACAGGTGAAGGGAACAGGTCGGTTCACACAGAAGGGAGACCTGAAACTTGTGTAGGGACGAGGACCTGTTTGTTAAAGGACTTTCGTTCAGGAGGAAGGTTGAGTGAGACATACCGGTTTACGTTTGGGGTTACATCTTACTTACTCAAACTCATCTCTCTCTTTAACCTTCCACTTACGTTTACACAGAGAAAGTCAAGTGTGTCACATCGGACCCAGGGAGGCCATGGATGGGTAGGTACGGTTCTCCCTCTCCCACTCTTCGTGTGGACACACCTCTTTCAGACGAATCGGTCCCCCTGGCTTGGGAGTTTCAACCTCTTTAATATATTTCTACGAAGAACAAGTACACCGTCTGATGGAAGTTCCAATGTCTCATCGTTTTGAATCGAAATGGGTCAAATATTTATTCCTAGACCACATATAGTCTCTACTTGAGGTCGTCGGAATTTAACGAGACACGTCAGACTGAAATTCCTTTTGATCCACAACTCGTGTGGGTGAGGTCATGAAAACGGACCTTTTAGGGTACCTACCTGCTCGGACCCCCCGACGTCAGGTACCCCAGCACTTCTCAGACTGGACTGACTTACTGAACTGAAAGTGAAAAGTGACAGCACGTGACCTCTTCCTTTGCCGTGGGATGAGGTAACGAGAACGGACTCTTAGGGTCCCTGTCCCCTCGGACCACCCGACGACAGATACCCCGACGTGTCTCAGTCTGTGCTGACTTTACTGAATCGTCGTCGTCGTAGTCCCCAACTCGTGTCCGACGAACTGGTGTCTTTACAGGTTAATGTATAAAGTGAAAGGAACGATGGAATGGTAAGACACTTCAATTTGATGGTTGTGTGTTTGACGGTCCTTCCGGAGTATCGGACTTTTTGGAATTCAACCTAGATGTAACAGTCGTGGAACCCAAAACTGAGGTCTGATGAGTCCAAAGTAGTCATCTGTAGAAAGATCGGAGTTTGGGGTAGGAAGTAGGGGTAAAAGGAAGGGTTTACCGCCATGGTCCACTTCTCCCTTACTCTCATGGTGGTCTAGAACGACCTCCCGTCTCGTCGTTCGACGGGACACGGGTGCCTCCCGCAGTCCTTTGACGAGGATACACAGAAGAACTCCCCTATACGACTCAAAGGGTCCAGACCCCGGGTTTCTCTGTCTTCGTCACGACGTACTATCCTCTGACCTACCGACAGAAGACAAGTTTACCTTGTCCAAACCGACTTCTGACTGGAAATATTCCGAAGAGAGACCAGGGGACAGAAAGACGGGAATAGCACGGAATGTTACACACTTTAGGTGTAACCTTACCTAATTATTTGCAATCAATCGGGAATATAAATAGTTCAACGTCATTTCTCTCTTCTGTGACTGAGTCTCTTCTGTGACTGAGTCCTTGACAAATGAGTACCGTTTCGACCAGTACCTTAGACCTATGTATCACACCCGCCGGCACTGGTCACGCGTATCGCACCCGCCCTCCTCGATGGGGTGCAGGTTCCTCACCACCGACGCGCCCACGTCCTCCCGGATCTCCTCGATAAGGTATAAGTTCCAGTCCTTCCCGCCGTCACTCCTCTATGGGGAGTAGGTTCCATTCCTCGTCGTCGACGCGAAACGACCTCGTCGGTACTTCTCTATGGGTACAGGTTCCATTCTCTTTGGGTTCATTCTGGTATCCACAACGTTCTCCCGTAGTCTACCGTCTGTGTGACTTTGGTATGAGTGTCTTTTGATCAGTTAGATTAGTGTGATCTGGTGTCGGAACAGATTGAGTTACTTTGATTCGGTACGGGCACCCCGTCGGGTTCTGCCCGCCCAGTACCACCTCTCTCGACTGTCTTACACCAGGTGGCCTCTTCCCTTACCGTTTGGTGAAGTCATAAGAACGGAACTCTTGGGGTACTTGTCATACTTTTCCGTTTTACTATCCTATGACTTTCTCCTTGAGGGGTCCAGTCATCCACGGGTTATACGATGACCTCTAGTCACCTCTTTATTGAGGTCTTTCTTACTTCCCTACCTCGGTTTCGTTTTTGTTATGGGTCGACACCTACACTGACCACTATCTTCGTTCCAGATTACGACATTTCTCGTTATAACGTATCCTTGGACCTTACAGTCCAGGTACTTAGTTCCGTTTAACCTTCACCAGTTTGTTATCTACCGTTCTCACTTGCAGCTGTAAGATCCTTAGTTGTTTGATTTTACCTGATCTTACCCACTTAAATTGAGTCTACTGGTAATATAGATGATGACGTCCGTCCTTAGGGAATCTTCTTTACCTTATCGGTAGTACCAGTTGTTTTCTCAGACTTTACGTCATGAACCTACGTTAGAGTTTTTACTGTCTTACTAGAGACAAGCAAAGGTTCCGTTTGGTAAGTTATAGTATCATTAGGTTCAGATACGGGGTTGGTCATTGCGACTTCTTCAACTTACCAAGATACTTCTGGATGTTCTAGAAAATCTTGATTGTGGGTTTTTTCTACAGGAAAAGTAATATGTTTCCCCTGACCTTACGTTTTCATCCTTCAGTTCTTTGTGGACCTCATTGTCCGTTTAAACCAGAACCTCATGTCTTACTTCGTACCATCTCCGATTATCTCAAAACGGTTCTTTTACGTGACCAGTATCGTTTGTGGAAGAAGGTTGTTGTGTTCTCTTCTGAGATGTGTACCTGTAGTGGTCTACCGGTTATGGTTTTAGTCTAACTAATACAAGAAACGTCGGTTTCTACCTCTTCTAGATATGTCAGTCGTTTTTGTTCTGGTCCTCGACTGACACCGAGTCTAGTACTTGAGGAATAATGGTTTAAGTCTGAATTTAACTTCTTTCCCTTTTGGTGATCTGGAAAGTCCATACTGAATTTAGTTTAGGGAATACTAATATGTCACCTTCACTCTTTATCTAAATTTCCTAATCCAGACTATCTGTCTGACGGACTACTTGATACCTGACTCCAAGTACTGTGACATGTCCTCTGTCCCTAGTTCTGTTAGGGGTATCTTTTCTTTACGTTTTTTCGTTTTACCGACAGACCCCTCCGGAATGTTTATCGACACTTTTCTTCTCTCCGCTTTTCGTTTCCTCTTTTCCTTTCTATATTCGTAGCCTTACGTCTTTTATCGTTTCTCTCTATTCTTTCTGAAGGAGTCTCTAGTTACGTTTCTTTATCTCCCTTTGTTATCTTACCCTTTCTGATCTCTAGAGAAGTTCTTTTAATTTCTATGGTTCCCTTATAAAGTCCGTTTCTACCCGAGTTATTTCCTGTCTTTACCAGGATTGTCTTCGTCTTCTATAATTCTTCTCCACCGTTCTTACGTGTCTTCTTGACATGTTTTTTCTAGAAGTACTGGTTCTATTAGTACTACCACACTAGTGAGTCGATGTCGGTCTGTAAGACCTCACACTTCAGGTCACCCGGAATCTTTCGTAGTGATACCTGTTTCGATCACCTCCACTACCTTAAGGTCATCTCGAGAAAGTTTAGGACTTTCTACTACGACACTTTCACGACGAGAGTTATACGGTCGTTTAAACCTTTTGAGTCGTCACCGGTGTCCTGACCTTTTCCAGTCAAAAGTAAGGTCAGGGTTTCTTTCCGTTACGGTTTCTTACGAGTTTGATGGTGTGTTAACGTGAGTAGAGTGTACGATCATTTCATTACGAGTTTTAAGAGGTTCGGTCCGGAGTCGTCAAGTACTTGACACTTGAGGTCTACAAGTTCGACCAAAATCTTTTCCTTCTCCTTGGGCTCTAGTTTAACGGTTGTAGGTGACCTAGTACCTTTTTCGTTCTCTCAAGGTTTTTATGTAGATAAAGACGAAATGACTGATACGGTTTCGGAAACTGACACACCTAGTGTTATTTGACGCCTTTTAAGACTTTCTCTACCCTTATAGTCTGGTGGACTGGACGGAGAACTCTTTATACATACGTCCGGTCCTTCGTTGTCAATCTTGACCCGTACCTTGTTGTCTGACCAAGGTTTATCCTTTTCCTCAGACAGTTCCGACAGATAACAGTGGGACGAATAAATTGAAGATACCTCTCATGTAGTACTCTTTGCGACCTGACCTTCTTCGTGTTCGACCTTAGTTCTAACGACCCTCTTTATAGTTATTGGAGTCTATACGTCTACTGTGGTGAGAATACCGTCTTCCACTTCTCCTTGATTTTTCGGAGAACTACTTTCACTTTTTCCTCTCACTTTTTCAACCGAATTTCGAGTTGTAAGTCTTTTACTTCTAGTACCGTAGGTCAGGGTAGTGAAGTTCCGTTTATCTACCCCTTTTTCACAGTCTGAAATAAAAAACCCCGAGGGTTTAGTGACGTCTACCACTGACGTCGGCACTTTAATTTTCTACGAATGAGGAACCTTCTTTTCAATACTGGTTGGATCTATCGTATAAGTTTTCGTCTCTATAATGAAACGGTTGTTTCCAGGTAGATCAGTTCCGATACCAAAAAGGTCACCAGTACATACCTACACTCTCAACCTGACACTTTTTCCGACTCCCGGCTTCTTAACTACGAAAACTTGACACCACAATCTCTTCTGAGAACTCTCAGGGAACCTGACGTTCCTCTAGGTTGGTCAGGTAAGACTTCCTCTAGTCAGGACCCACAAGAAACCTTCCTTACTACGATTTCGACTTTGAGGTCATGAAACCGGTGGAGTACTCTTCCCAACTGAGTAACCTTTTCTAAGACTACGACCCTCCCTAACCCACGTCCTCCTCTTCCCCTGCTGTCTCCTATTCTACCGTCCTACCGTAGTGACTGAGCTACCTACACTAAGACTCACTTGAGGCCTTCAACCACTACCTGTCCTTCCGGACCGCACGACGCGAAGTACCGCAGCGTTTCTCAGCCTGTGCTGACTGGTTGACTCGACTTCAGTTCACTTTTACTAACCACTCACTACCAGAAAGAGACTTTAATCTGAAGTCGTAAAGGTTCAAAGAACATCCACGCTTTCTTAATTTTATGCGACAGAGAACGAAAAACAGAGATCAAAAGAATGTAAGAAACATCCTATAAACAAGAGTTGTTACCGTTCAAGAACCCTTAAGGAACCTCCAGGTAAAAAAATCCTAAGTCACCAAATTGAAGGGTCCGGACCCAAGTTAAAGATGAATCCCAAGATTTTAGGTCGTTCAGTGTGTCGTACCGGTTTTGTTTTGATTTTCGTTTTGTTTTGTTGATTTTTGTTGTTGTTGTTGTTGTTGTTTAATTTTGGTACCTGTTCAGAAAAAACAACAAGTCAGTGATTCAGAACAGACTGAGAAACTCTGGGGTACTTGACATCGTAGGGTCTGAGGAGACAGGAGGTGATAGAGGACCTCAAAAGAGTTTAAGTACAGGTAACTCAATCACTACGATAAATTGGTAGAGTAGGAGACAACGGAGGAAGAGAAAAACGAAAGTCGTAGTCCCAGAAAAGATTAGTCCCAAAAAAGGATCGTAGTCCCACAAAAGATTAGTCAGTCGAGAAGTGTAGTCCACCGGTTTCATAACCGCGAAGTCGTTCTAGAAATCCTTTAGTCATAAACCTTCCTTTACTAAATCCTATATATTGGTCCCTATATATTGGTTAGAGGATCAGAAGAGTCTACTCTTGAGGGATAGAGGGAAGGAAAGGGGTCCGAGAACGCACGAACGATCCGTCGACTAGTCTCTTTCGGACTCCTTATTCCCTTCTCGGACTCCATTCTGACTCCAAGTCAAGACCGGGGTGTGAGAGATCTATACCCCGACCCGTTGTAAAGAAGAGAATCTCGGGTCAAAAGAATTAATGGTCCGTCGTATACTTACGGTGAGTCCGATTCTACTACCAAGGTTCGTATTTTTATTTGTGTCTTTTCTCTGACGAGACGGTAATTATGTCCTTTCAATGGTAACTGTTTTGAGTTTTACGTTTACTGTACAACCTGCTTTTTAATTCTCGTATATATCACCGTCCCTATAATTATTTAAGTCCATTGCTACTTACTATGGAGAGTTTTATTTTCACAAGTTGTATAAATTTTTCAGTAAGATTTAAATTTTTTTTTTTCCCTTTTGATTTTTATCTTAACGGTACCATAGGAGGACCCGTATATAGGTTTCTTTTGAACGTGGAGATACAAGTATCGTCGTGATAAATGTTACCGATTCTGTACCTTTGTTGAATTTACAGGTAGTTATCTCCTTATCTACTTCTTCTACACCCCTGAAAAGGGACCACTAGATCACCGGTTCTGAGGTACGTGGATTACGCCCCGGGTCTACACTAGGAACCAGTCCCTTGACCTAGGGTGTACTGTGTTGATTCTCAAGAGTACGACGTTGATTCTGCACCACATCGGTTTATTTATTTATAAATTTTTTCTTACACCATGTGTATATATTGCCTTATGACGACGACGATTCAGTGAAGTCATCACAGACTGAGACACACTGGGGTATCTGTCGTCGGGTGGTCCGAGGCGGCAGGGACCCTGAGAGGTGCGTTCTTGTGACCTTGACCCAACGGTACAGGAAGAAGTCACGTACTGTCACTTTTCACTTTCAGTTCAGTGAGTCAACACAGGCTGAGAAGCTCTGGGGTACCTGATGTCGGATAGTCCGAGGAGGTAGGTACCCTAAAAGGTCCGTTCTCATGACCTCACCCCACGGTAACGGAAGAGACTATTACCTTATGATGAATCAGTACTTTTTCTTACACACACACACACACACACACACACACACAATCAACGAATTCAGCTAACGCTGAGAAACGTTGGGGTATTTGACGTCGGGTGGTCCGGGGAGGTAGGTACCCTAAGAGGTCCGTTCTCATGACCTCACCCAACGGTAAAGGAAGAGGTTTTTTCTTACTTCATTACGATAAACGTCGTTGTACCCACCCGAATCTCTAATAGTATGATTCACTTCATTTAGTCTTTCTGTTTATGGTATTACTATAGTAGGTACACCTTAGATTTTATACTATACAACCCCAGGAAATTACCTGACCTTGGACCAGCAGGTCTCAGCTGTTGTTCTTTCATTTTCTCTCTCCACCTATAAGGGACCAAATGTGTCCTTTGGTTATTTCGGGAACTGTGTACCGAACGCAACGAGTGCTTACGTGGTCCGTGGGAGAGCTCCCCCACTTCCGTGTCACACGGAAGAGCTCTCCCAGAATCTTCGGGCCCGTCCTCTCACTCGTGATGCCCAAAGATGCGAGGTCTCTTAATCGTCCCCTCTCTCTCTTTCTTTTTTTCTGTGCCCCTGAGTTCGAGACTACCTCGTTTCCACAAAAAAAGTCGTATAACGCCCATATATATGACAGAATGTTCCATCGAAACAAGTCGTTTCTATTTCTAGTTTTCAGGACTGAATGTTAAATAGTTCCTTTGTATTCCGTTAGGTATAGTTTCTCTCTCCCAACATTTATTAGTGAAAATGACATATCAAGTATTTTTCCTTTTCCCAGTATCAATGAATAGTGACATACCTTTTGGATTACTTCCTTTACATACGTAAGAAGTCGGGACCCTCACCAAACGGTGAGGAGAATTAAGGACTTATAAGTCCTTAATTATTCCTTGTCTCCTAAGTACTGTCTAGGTTTTGTCGTGTGTCCTTCGGAGGACAATTTACGAAGGACTGTTACTATGTTTACCCTTAAGGGACCACCAAGCCACTAATTCTGAACCACGAAAGTGACAGGACCCGGACGTAAACTAGGGAGTAATCTCTTGATTCTAGGGTGTTCAATACACCACACCGTACCGATTTTATCTTCTCGAATTGATACTTTCTTTGTCTGAGTGTATCTCTTGTTCGAACACCGACGGTTCCCCTTCCCCCCACCATCCGTCGCCTACCTCTCAAACCCTAATTGTCTATGTTTGACATGTATATCTTACTTATTTACTGTTTCAGGATGACATATCGTGTCCCTTGATGTAAGTTATAGGACACTATTTGGTATTATCCTTTCTTATACTTTTTTTCACATATATATATATGTATATTGACTTAGGGAAACGACATGTCCTCTTTAATTGTGTTGTAACATTTATTTAATATGAAGTTATTTTATTAAAAAATCTGTCGTTATATTGAATTTAATCACTTTTCGATATAAAATAGATGATATAACCTAATTTTTACTTTTATAAACGGTATATACCAGTTTATAAATTCCTATACGTATTGTCTCGAAACCAATATTATCATTTTTAATTTCCTACTTTTTTATCTTTCCAATTAATATACCTAGAAGATCATGTACTTGATAATACTTGAGTAAAGTCACAGGATTTACTTTACAAAAGTTGTAGACTCGATCTTGGTAAATCAATTAATTGAGAGGATAAAATGTCCCCTTCTTAGACTCGTCTATTAATCGGTTCAGGGTCAGAAAGAGGTAGAGTGGTTTAGGGAAGTCGACTAATATTTACGGAAATTTCCGTGTAGTTATGACAAGTCTATTTAATATACTTCGAAGATTTATGATAACCAGGACCAAACCAAGTCACACGTGATACACACACGTCCAAGCGAGTCATCGAGTCAGTACAGACTGAGAAACCCTGGGGTGTCTGACATCGGGTGGTCCGAGGAGACAGGTTCCCTAAAAAGGTCGTTCTTACGACCTCACCCAACGGTAAAGGAGGAGGTCTCCTAGAAGGACTGGATCCCTACCTTGAGCTCAGAGGATGTGGAGGACCTGACCGGTCGCCTAGGAAATGGTAACTCGGTGGACCCTTCGGGGAGTCATGTGCGACCCCTACCGGTTTCTGTAAACGACTCTTTACCGTAGAAACCCAAAACACCCGGTTTGTTCTGGTTCCCACGGAGGGAGAGGATGGGGATCCTTTATGAGTCGGGGATCTTAGGTAAAGTGAAAACCCTTAAAGAAGAATAGAAACGTAGAAACGCCGTCGAGAAGTAACGGAAAGTCCGGGGGAAGAACCTGTCACCCGTTCCCACTGTCTCGTTTCCATCCTCCAACCGCCGGACCCCGAGTGTGGACGTAAACAAAGGTTCCTTCTGTTCTTTCCCTTTTCTTTTCTTCCACTTTTGACTGGGGATTCTTTGACTGGGTTCTTTGATTCGACACCCTTGACGCCCAAAAGACTCCTTACACGTATAGTCGACTCTCACATTTGTGTTGGGACATTGAGGTAGACTTCAGAATCAAAAGTAAGACTCAGACGGTTCACTCTGTTAGAGTACTTATATTTTTTTGCTAAGGACGAATGGAGTGTTTCATCTCACAAACTTTCTTCGAACACTACATCATTCACGATATATTTACATCCTGTGGACACTAAAACGCACCACCCGACCCTTACGGTCAAGTCTTAAAAGTCTTACAAACGTCTGTTGACTCTTCAGTCGTTTATTTTCTCACTTCTTTGTAAACGAGTATCTGTGTTATCGAGAGGTAAAGTCTCAAGAAAGGTTCTCGACTAGGGTTGGAAAAGATAGACGATTTGGGTCTGACTTTTATGTATAAGAGGAACTTCACAAAGGAACGAAGACTAAAGAGTTGAAGAACCTCTGGAGAGCAGACGGACGAAGGTAGGGAGGTAAGGACCCCTAGGTCTATGGAGGCACACAAACTGGACCTCTTCGTTCATCACAGGAGGGGGAAGGACCGAAAATTCTAGAAAGGAAGTAAGAAGATAAAGAAACAGAATGTTGTTTCAAGGGGTGGGGTGGAAGAGGGGAGTGGGAATAGAGGAAACTCAATTCCGAGTACGAGTGCCCTAATAACCTCTTCCGCTACCGTGGGGTGAGGTCATGAGAACGGACCTTTCAGGGTACCTGTCTCCTCGGACCATCCGACGTCAGGTACCCCAACGCTTCTCAGTCTGTACTGACTCGCTGAAGTGAAAGTGCGTAACCTCTTCCTTTACCGTTGGGTGAGGTCACAAGAACGGACCTCTTAGGGCCCCTGTCCCCTCGGACCACCCGACGACAGATACCCCAGCGTGTCTCAACCTGTGCTGACCTCACTGAATCGTCGTCGTCGTCGTCGTCGTCGTCGTATCCTAATATTAACAGTAGTAGAGAAGAGTAAAGGTGCCGAAGGGGGCACCGAGTCACCATTTCTTAGGTGGACAGTTACGTCCTCTGAGGTCTCAAACACCCAAGCTAGGGACCCACCCCTTCTAGGGGAACTCCTCTTTTACCATTGGGTGAGGTCGTAAGAACAGACCTCTTAGGGTTCCTGTTTCCTCGGACCGTCCGATGTCAGGTATCCTAGCGTCTCAGTCTGTGCTGACTCGTCGACTCTTGTGTGAAGAGTAAGGGTCTCTATCACCCCTTCCCTTGGACCTTACCTACCTACTAGTTTCGGTAACAACAGGTCAGTGAGTCAGTACACACTGAAAAACACTGGGGTACTTGACGTCGTGCGGTCCGAAGGGACAGGAAGTGGTAGAGGGCCTCGAATGAGTTTGAGTACAGGTGACTCTGTCACTACGGTAGGTTGGTAGAGTAGGAGACAGTGGGGGAAGAGGACGGAAGTTAGAAAGGGTCTTAGTCCCAGAAAAACTTACTCACTCAAGAAGTGTAGTCCACCGACTTCATAACCTCGAAGTCAAAGTCGTAGTCAGGAAGGCTACTTATAAATCCCAACTAAAAGTAATCCCAACTGACCGAACTAGAGGAACGTCAGGTACCCTGAGAGTTCTCAGAAGAGGTCGTGGTGTCAAGTTTTCGTAGTCGTGAGTCAGAATAAATACTAGATTGAGAGTATAAGTATATACTGATGACCTTTTTGGTATCGAAACTGGTCTGCCTGGAAACAACCATTTCATTACAGAGACGAAAAATTATACGACAGATCCAAATAGTGTCGAAAAGAAGGTTCCTCGTTCGTAGAAAATTAAAATACGGGGTTTAGAGTCATTAGTGACACTTATTATAAAATTACACTATAAGTTTTTGATAATCATGATTATGTAATTTTTTTCTACTTTCTTATCATTCATTTCTATTCGAGAGTGTCATGGTGAGACTCGGTGTAGTCTCGGACTCCGTTTACCCTTTTACACGGAGGGATAGATACACACAAGAACACAAAGGTAATTAAAAAAAAGGTCTTACAATTTTGTCAATTTTTTTATAACTCTTTAACGTTTCATCCAAATAAGTTGTAGATCGACTCTTCCATCACTTGTCGTCAAGACCCCACTGTAGTTTTCGTTTACAGTTTTACGAGAACTCGTTCCTATAAGACTTTTTACTCTACTTGAATTTTTATTTCCGTACTGTGGAGTGTGGACAATCTCTTCGATAATAATTTTGGAGATGTTTATTGTTTACAACCAGGTCTATACCTCTTTTCTCTTGTGACAATGTAATAACCACCCTTACGTCTGACCATGTCGGTGACATCTTTTGTCATACCTCTAAAGAGTTTTTTGATTTTTATCTTGATAGTATACTGGGTCTTTAAAGTGAGGACCCATATATAAGTTTTCGTTTGTGTGATTAAACTTTTCTCGTACGTGGGGTTGTAAGTATCTTCGTACTAAATGTCAACGGTTCTGGATTCACAAGTAGTTGTCTACTTACTTATTTCTTTTACAATATATATATATATATGACATTATGACGACGACAACGACGACGATTCAGTGAAGTCAGCACAGACTGAGACACGCTGGGGTATCTGCCGTCGGTTGGTCCGAGGGGGCAGGGACCCTAAGAGGTCCGTTCTTGTGACCTCACCCAACGGTAAAGGAAGAGGTTACGTACTTTCACTTCAGCGAGTCAGCACAGACTGAGAAGCATTGGGGTACCTGACGTCGGATGGTCCGAGGAGGTGGGTATGCTAAAAGGTCCGTTCTCATAACCTCACCCCACGGTAACGGAAGAGGCTGACATTATGATGAGTCGGTGTTTTTTCTTGATTTACAGTGGTAAACGTCGTTATACCTACCTGAACCTCCCGTAATACGATTGACTTCAGTCTGTCAAGTCAAGTCAAGCCGGTGATTCGTCACAGGTTGAGAAACACTGGGGTACTTGACGTCGTGCGGTCCGGAGGGACAGGTAGTGGTTGAGGGTCTCAAGTGGGTTTGAGTACAGGTAGCTCAGCTACTACGGTAGGTCGGTAGAGTAGGAGACGGCAGGGGAAGAGGAGGACGGGGGTTAGGGAGGGTCGTAGTCTCAAAAAAGGTTACTCAGTTGAGAAGCGTACTCCACCGGTTTCATGACCTCAAAGTCGAAATCGTAGTAAGGAAGGTTTCTTTAGGGTCCCGATTAGAGGAACTCTTACCTGACCAACCTAGAGCAACGTCAGGTTCCCTGAGAGTTCTCAGAAGTTGTGGTGTCAAGTTTTCGTAGTTAAGAAGCCGTGAGTCGGAAAAAGTGTCAGGTTGAGAGTGTAGGTATGCACTGGTGACCTTTTTGGTATCGGAACTGATCTGCCTGGAAACAATCGTTTCATTATAGAGACGAAAACTTATACGATAGATCCAACCAGTATTAAAAGAAGGTTCCTCATTCGCAGAAAATTAAAGGACCGACGTCAGTGGTAGACGTCACTAAAACCTCGGGGGTCTTTATTTCAGACTGTGACAAAGGTGACAAAGGGGTAGATAGAGGGTACTTCACTACTCAGGTCTACGGTTAATCGGAGAATCTACTCTCCGTTAACACCTTTACGAGTGGAAGGTCCTCTGTCTTTGGAGATCTACCGCGATGCTTACTATTAGTCTATGACAGATTTCTCCGTCAATAAATTTTTGTTTCAGTTGTCCCGTTACTCCCTTGTTACCCTTTTTACATATTTTGCGGGAGCCCCCAACTCCACCCCCACACACCTCAGAGTCCCACGCTTTGAGTTCTATTTCAGCGGTAGACCCAAGAGTCCACTCTATGGAAGCTCATGAGAACTAGCGGAGAGTGTCTTTCAAGAAAATAGTGTAACAGGCCAAAAGGATGGAGGAATTGCAGAGAGTCTCTCGAGACAGTCGCAGAGGACGGAGACCAGTTGTAGGAAGGACTTGGGGAAGGAGAAGATACCCCTGGTGCTGTAGTCGAGGGATTCGCTCGTCTACGCGGGGGGAGGCATAGCAGTCTGTGCTTTAGTGCCGCAAATCCTGCTGAACCGGGTCTTCGTACGCACTATCTGCCACCGGAGACGGTTTGTTCCGGTCTGTGTCATAGAGTTATTTATCCTGAAAAGATGTGTGGTAATGATTTCACTCAAGTTGTACCTATTCTAAATCCTTTCATAAGATTTTGCACACACCGCGAAAAAGACGTATTATGAATTCAAGTCTTAGTGCACTATTTTTATGTAAGATTCGCACCAAAACTTAAATTTACAGTATGTGGTGTACGGTCCGTCTAGACTTAGAAATCAAAAACAAAAGTAGAATGGTGCACAACGCACATGAGTAAAACTTTCCACCTCACAAAAAGGTTGTGAATACTTCACTTTGTCGCGAGAGGACGAGGTGGGAAGGTGTGTTGACTAAGAATTTAAGTTCTTCTATATGTAAAAGATCCCCGAATAGTACCAAAATATGGATGTAACTATACACTGTTCGAACATTCTCATGAAGAACTAAAGATCGGAAGACTAACGAAAGAGTGATACCATCTACTCTTAAGTTAAGAAAATTTTTTTCAAAAAAAAAAAAAAAAAAAATGTGAAATATACATATAAATAAATCCGACGTGACTCATCGAAAAACCTTAGAATCAAGGAATTGGTCCCTAAGTCGGGGTCCGGGGTCTTCACTTTCACGGGCTTAGGATTGGTGAACGGACGGTCCCTTAAGGACTCTTAAATTAAGAAAACCGTGGAGTAATAAATGAGGGGAGGAGAGGGGGGGGGGGTGAAAGAGAGAAGTATTTCACATTAAAGACCCATTTAATGTCACAAATGTAATAGTACTAGTGTTAAAAGTATCATATAATCAGTATAAGTATCACACAGACTAATTCGAGAAAGACCATGTTGAAGAGAAGAAGGTCTGAGTTAAATCGACGTAAATAAAGTTAGTAATCAGTAAGTAACTAAGGGGTGTGGAGACTACTGGTGCGTACTGCACGATCCAGTGAAGTCAGTACAGGCTGAGAAACGTTGGGGTACCTCACATCGAATGATCCAAGGAGACAGGTACTCTAACAGGTCCGTTCTTACCCCACCCAACAGTACGGGAGGAGGTCCGAGACTACTCGTATAATTGGTTTGTATTTGGTCTATAAAAGTCAAAAGAAAAGGGGACCTCCGGAGTCAAAGGGAGGAGGTTAGACCAGTCGACACGAGATACGAAGAGAAGGAGGACAATAGGACCTTAAACGGAAGAGGTAGTAGAGCCCTGAAAGGAGGGGGAGAAAGAAGACAACCTCGAGCTTAAAAGACCTGGGGTATAACAAGAAAAAGAACCTAAAGAGATAGTAAAACACCTAGTATTAAAGTTCATCGAACTTTATCCAGCAGTTGTAATTAAAAAAACTCTAACGTACAAACCGACCTACATATGACCGACTTTATAAGGAAGGGTTAAAGTTTCCATTAAGAACACTAGTAAATACGAAAACCGTTACACTTAAAGTTACGGTATGACTAGGGTTACGAAACATCCATTTATCAAAAAAAAGATAGACTTCTTTTATTTACTCAAGAGAGAAGTAAGAAATACGAAGAGACACACACGTACAATTTAGTGTAAATAGACCGACACCTAAACCATCGATAAAAAAAACTATCGATAAAATTTAAACTACAGAAAAGTACAATCTTTTACAAGAATATGAAGAAACGACTATTGAAATAGAAACAAGAAAAAACGGAAGAGAAATTTCTAAAGTAATAAAACTAAAACCGGTAGGTTTGTTTAGAGAATTTAAGATAAAGGGGCGATAGAAAAACAAGATGAAAGATATTCTTTATTTACTTTATCATTACTTCTCTTGTTATCGTTTTTAGTTACTTTGATTTTCCACAAGGAAACTTTTCTATTTGTTTTAACTGTTGGAAATCGGTCTGAGAAGTTCTTTTTTACCCTCTCCTGAGGTTATTTTAATCTTTACTTTTTCTTCAATGTTAACTATGTTGTTTTTATGTCTCCGAGTATTCTACGATGATGTTCGGTGACACCCAAAGGTACCAGTGAGTCTGTCACTTCTTAGACGAACGTTACGTCCTCTGGACCCACACTATGGACCCAGCTCTACTAGAGGACCTCTTCCCTTACCGATGGATGAGGTCATAAGAACAGACCTTTTAAGGTACCTGTCTCCTCGGAAATAAAAGAACCCGAGGTTTTAGTGACGTCTATCACTGACGTCGGTATTTTGATTTTCTGTGAACGAAGAACCTTCTTTTCGATACTGGTTGGATCTGTGGTATAATTTTTCGTCTCTGTAATGAAATGGTTGTTTCCAAACAGAACAGTTTCGATAACAAAAAGATCATCAGTACATACTTACACTCTTGACCTGATATTTTTTTTCGACTCGCGGCTTCTTAACTATGAAAACATGACACCACAACCTCTTCTGAGAACTTTCAGAGAACCTGACGTTCCTCTAGGTTGGCCAGGTAGGATTTCCTTTAGTCAGGACTTATAAGTTACCTTCCTGACTACGACTTCGACTTTGAGGTTAAGATATCGGTGTACTACACTTCTTGACTGTGTGACTTTTTCTGGGACTGCGACCCTTTCTAACTTCCGTCGTCCTCTTCCCCTGCTGTCTCCTACTATACCGACCTACCGTAGTGACTGGGTTAAATGTCCTCAAAATCGCTCGAGGCCCTCAACCACTACCTGTCCCTTCGGACCGCACGATGTCAGGTACCCCACCGTTTCTCAGCCTGCGTTGGATCGTTGACTTGACTTGGCTCCTCGGACCGTCCGATGTCTGGTACCCCAACGTTTCTCGTCCTGTGCTGACTCACTGATTGAGAAGTGAAATTAAAGCGAAGTGTTCGTTGATATACGGTTATTTTACATGTTGGACCTTTTTTACCTGATTGAGAATCTTTTCAGTTGGGAGGTTCTGTCTAGGTCTTTATTCATCTTTTATACTTATATGGTCAGTGTTCATTATTTTCACTTTAACTAATTTTTAGAAGGTTGTTTATTTTCAGGTCCTGGTCTGCCAAAGTGTCACTTAAGATAGTTTATAAATCTCTTATTTATTGTGAATAGGTAGAGTTTGCGAAGGTTTTTAACTCCCTCCTTGTGAGGGTTCGAATGAGATACTCCAATGGTAGCAGGACTATAGTTTTCGTCTTTTTCTATAGTGTTTTTTCTTTTGATGTCCGGTTGTAGTGACTACTTGTATCTAGACACCGGTCTTACTAAAAAGGGAATTTTTCTAGTTAAGTGGATGGGAATACCCATCAAGTTTTAAACTTTGATACGGGGTTTGATTTCCAACAGGGATTTTGATTTCAAAACCGGACACAAACTTTATCACGTCACCAAGGACTCAAGTTCAAAGTTGTCTTAGTTGCCAACATTTTAACTCTAGTGACCCTAGGTGGGGTCTCAAAGACTGGGTCACACAGACTCACCCAGGACTCTTGGACTTAAGACTGTTTGAGGGTCCATCACATCTACCACGTCTACCCCCTACACGAAAGTTTGGTCGGGATCTCGGCGAGTGAGTCTATAAAGTCTTCGAGAGGTGTTCCACCGCGTCACCCTCGCGAAGACCTGTCAGATAGTCGGTCGAGAAGGAGATCCACCAGTCACCCGTGGAGACATGGTCCCTGGGAGGGGGTGGTGGACGACTAGGGGAGTAGGAGAAAATGAAATTTAACAATCCTGAGTTAAAAGCGACGCTGTAAAGTCTGGAGTTTTCATTATGTCAAAATTTACTTTGTTTGATCATTACTTAATACAGTAATTGTATCCTGGTATACGTTTTTATTTGATTTTTACTCATTTCTGTTTATATCTGGACGTCGGTATGTTAAGGATATTCTTTCGTATCCGTCACTTTACAAAATGAAACCAGAATCGTTCCACAAAACACCAAAAAGATTCCGTTCCAGTTGTTTTCGTTTTTATTTACACTGATGTAGTTTCATTTTTGGATAACATACCTCTTACCTTATTAATTATTTCATTTTTCTGTTGGATAACTTACCTTCTTCTATAACCGAACCTCCTACTCGTCACCCGTGACTAAGAGCATCTCCGTTCACTTAACCATTTTGTCCCTGTCTCCGAATTTCTGTAATAAATTTCCATATTTCTATTCGTTACTCTTTTATTTTTACTTAACCCTCGAATATCGTATCATTAATCATTTTTAACACTACATTCTAAAACTTCTTCTCATTACGGACCACCCGACGTCAAGTACCCCAGTGATTCTCAGACTGTGCTGACTCGCTGAAGTGAAAGTAAAAAGTGAAAGTACGTAACCTCTTCCTTTACCGTTGAGTGAGGTCACAAGAACGGTCCTCTTGGGGTCCCTACCCCCTCGGACCACCCGACGACAGAGACCCCAGTGTGTCTCAACCTGTGCTGACTTCACTGAATCGTCGTCGTCGTCGTCGTTGTCTCAATTGGTGGTCTTTTCGTAGTCGTTTTGTCAAGGATCACACCCTCCCTTTAAAAAGAAGACGGTCACATCCAGGGACCGCAGTCCCAGGACAAATTGTCCTCTCTCAGAATAAAGTGTACACACGTCCTGGTGAGTTTTTACTCACCGAGGCACTTTTCCTTCCCACTCCCCATGTGTGACGACATTGTTTTCGTGTCCCAACCCCCCTCGAGGACGTCCTTCACACTTCCGAAACTATCTCAAACTATAGTCACTCAATAACGTCAATGAATACTACAACATTACAACACTAATGATTATCTAACTACTCAATGATCGATTGGTTCAATACTTTGTAACAGATTAAGATCAAGAACATCAGGGGTCAAGTTCAAAGATTTTTATTGTTTCACTTGCAATTGAAACTCTACAATAACAACGAGTCAGGACAACAAGTCAGTACAGCCTGACAAACTCTGGGGTCTCTGACGTCGTACGATCCGAAGAGACAGGAAGTGGCAGAGGGCCTCGAACGAGTTTGAGCACAGGTAACTCAGTCACTACGGTAGGTTGGTAGAGCAGGAGACAGAAGGGGAAGAGGAGGACGGGAATTAGAAAGGGTCGTAGTCCCAGAAAAGGTTACTCAACCGAGAAGCGAAGTCCACCGGTTTCATAGTCTCGAAGTCGGAGTCGTAGTCAGAGAGGTCACTTGTAAATCCTAACTAAAGGAAATCCTAACTGACCAAACTAGAGGAACGTCAGGTTCTCTGAGGGTTCTCAGAAGAAGTCGTGGTGTCAAGCTTTCGTAGTCAAAACTCTATAATAATCTGAAATTTTTACATAACTAATTAGGAGTGTCAATGAAGTTTCTTCTATGTATTAATTTTACAAATCTTATACACGGTAGGTGACAAGTAGGTCGACCACAAGACACGAACGTACCCCGACACGTCACTCTCGGGTGATTCCGGAGACCGAAGGGTCTCGGAAGTTGTAAGGACGAGTCTCAGGAGTCTGGAACTCGGTCAATCCCTCGTTCACGTGTCATTGGTTCCAACACCTTTACGGGTACTTCGTGAAGTTCTTTCGGTGCCACAGTCGGAGGTAGAAATCTACTCCATCCGCCCCAAGAGGTCTTTTACCTTGACTATCGCACACCCACATGTATACATCTATTCTACATACACACACATACACATATACAAACATACACACACACACACTCTCTCTCTCTCTCTCTGACTAAGACTCCTTAACCGAGGGTACTAACGCCCCCAACCGTTCAAACTCTAGACTTCCCGTCCAACCGTCTGACCTCTGGGTCCCTTCCCAACTACGACGTCGAACTCAGGTATCCGATAGACCTAAGTCTTAAGGGAGAGGGAACCCTCCGGAGTCAGAAAAAGACTTCTGGAAAGCCACTAACTTCCTCCGGGTAGGTGTAATACCTCCCGTTAACATACACGTACGTGCGTACGATTCAGTGAAGTCAGTACAGACTGAGAAACGCTGGGATACCTGATATCGGACGGTCCGAAGAGACAAGTACCCCAAGAGGTCCGTTCTTATGTCCTCACGTAACGACACACTACCTCCCGTCAGTCGAACTGAGTTTCGACTGAATTAAAGATATAATTTATGAAAACGTCTTGTAGATCTTATTATAAACCGGTTTATAGGTTTGAAACACCGGGTCAGTACAGTTGTGTACTCTAATTGGTAGTATACCTTGTCCACTTTTATGACTTCGTACTGGATCGGTACCCACCTTGTAAGGTCTTTTCTTCTGTTCGTCGAGACCGGACCTACCTTTCCTCCGGACACATTCCAACAACCGTGGTGTCACAACGTTCTTTTTAAGACCCTTGTAATCCGATTCCAGACTAGTATGTCCCGAGACTCCCCATTCCGTCCCCTAAACTTAAATAAGACTCTCGTTACCTCTTGTTTATACACGTCACGATTCACAGTCCCATTGAAGACTCTTCTAGAAGGTCAAGATACATGGTTCACATTTTGGCACGGAAGATCTATTTTACGAAACGACTTATTACTTAGGGTCTATTACCGAGTTTACCTCTTCTATCTATAATTTATGCACTTTATCGGAAAAGGAATGTGAGAGTGAGATTTCCTATGAAATTGTCAGTGACTATGGGAACCTTCTTTTCAATACTGGTTGGATCTATCGTATAAGTTTTCGTCTCTGTAATGAAACGGCTGATTCCAGGCAGATCAGTTTCGATACCAAAAAGGACACCAGTACATGCCTACACTCTCAACCTGACACTTCTTCCGACTCGCGGCTTCTTAACTACGAAAACTTGACACCACAACCTCTTCTGAGAACTCTCAGGGAACCTGACGTTCCTCTAGGTTGGTCAGGTAAGACTTCCTCTAGTTGGGACCCTAAAGAAACCTTCCTTACTACGATTTCGACTTTGAGGTCATGAAACCGGTGGAGTACTCTTCTCAACTGAGTAACCTTTTCTGAAACTACGACCCTCCCTAACCCCCGTCTTCCTCTGCCCCTGTTGTCTCCTACTCTACCGACCTACCGTAGTGGCTGAGCTACCTGCACTCAGACTCACTTGAGGCCCTCAACCACTACCTGTCCCTCCGGACCGCACGACGCTAAGTGCCCAAGCGTCTCAGCCTGTGCTGACTCGCTGACTTGACTTGACTTGACTATGGGATTGACGTTTAAAGGTTGCAAAATCATAATATATACATATAAAGATAAAACGTAAAATTTACTGTAACATGATATAACATAACTTTCGCTTTCCCTTCGGCGCGTCAGTACAGGCTGAGAATCGCTGGGGTACCTGACGTCGGGTGGTCCGAGGAGCCAGGTAACCTAAAAGGTCCGTTTTCTCATGGTCTCACCCAACGGTAACGGGAGAGGCCTCAAAGTCGATATTCAAATATATTTCCGTCCAGTTCAAGGGGTATTGGGCCTTAGGTTTACGTTGTCATTGGACACTAAGGGGGTTTAGGAGAGTTAACAGAATTTCGGTATCCATATAATGTCCGGGGATTTTTACGAGTCTCGGAAGGGACCACCGAGTTGTCATTTCTTAGGTGGACGTTACGTCCTCTGTGTTCAAGTTAGGGACCCAACCCTTCTAGGGGAACTCTTCCTTTACCGTGGGGTGAGGTCATAAGACCGGACGGACCCTTTAGGGCACCTGATGTCAGGTACCTTAGCGTCTCTCATCGGACTTGTTGTTGTTCTCACGACTCTGATTAAATCTGTTAAAAGTAAATCTTGTGTCGACCTCACGTCAAAAATAAAAAAAAAAACACTACTCCTTCAGTCAAGGAGAAAGTATTACTACTGATAATTTTTGTAAAGACCCTTGAAAATGTTACAAAAGAAGTCTTACGAAGTATGTAGTCGAGAGATTAAAGTTTCGTCAGTGGTAAATCGTGCAACTTGTCTCACACTTTATTAACTGGAAACCGATAGCGTTTTCCGTGTGTCGAATCATTGCCTCTCCAGTTTGGAAGTTATAAATAAGTCTTAGGGGAGTTTCCTGATACTTCACTGTGAATTTTCTCAGGAAATTTTTTGAGTCGGGTACTTCGTCTCAACTCACACTTTTCGTCGACCGTATACACCCCAGACTTCGGTCTCTCGGAGGAAGAAGTAGTCCTTGCCTCGCCCAAAGGACTCTCCAAAGATAAAGACCGAGGAAAATATTCTACGTAGAGTTCCGTCGAACTAATGGTCCCTTCATGAACTCTTTTGTTTTCGTTTACCAAGTTATTCACCCTACTCTCGGACTCCGATCCCGAGAGCCCCGGATAAGGGGGGTGGATGGTGTCAAGGAATTCGACTTTACGGGTTGACGGGGAACGGGACCCCTTCCCACCCCGGAGAGACGGACCTAGACCCGTCACCGATTTCGTCGGTCATGGTCCGAGTCCCGTTCCTGTAGAAGGGTCTTTCCGGGCGGAAGTCGGACAAAAACGAAGGAGACAACACCTCTGCGGGTGGGTTGAGACCGTTACTGTCCATCGAAACTCTTTTGTTGTGCTCTAGGAGTGAACTAAGGGACCGTAAAAATAAAAAAATTTAAAATAAGACTGTACACGTGTGTCGAGATACATAATAGAATATGAAATCGAAGGGACCACCGAGTCTGCCATTTCGTAGACGGACGTTACGTCCTCTGGGCCCAAGCTAAGGACCCAACCCTTCTAGGGGACCTCTTCCTTTACCGTTGGGTAAGGTCGTGAGGGGGCGACGTCCTCTCGGATCGGATCGAGGAGGCGGACCTCTCGTCGGAGGCCCTGGGGGTCCTTCGTTTACTTTCGTGTACATTGGCCTTCGTTACCGTGGGGTGAGGTCATGAGAACGGACCTTTTAGGGTACCTGCCTCCTCGGACCATCCGACGTCAGGTACCCCTACGATTCTCAGCCTGTGCTGACTCACTAAAGTGAAACTGAAAAGTGAAAGTACGTGACCTCCTCCTTTACCGTTGGGTGAGGTCACAAGAACGGACCTCTTAGGGTCCCTGCCCCCTCGGACCACCCGACGGTAGATACCCCAGCGTATCTCAGCCTGTGCTGACTTCGCTGAATCGTCGTCGTCGTTGGTCGTGAGAACGGACCTTTTAGGGTACCTGCCTCCTCGGACTATCCGATGTCAGGTACCCCAGTGTTTCTCAGCCTGTACTGACTCGCTGAAGTGAAAGGTATAGATAAAACCCGACGTGACCTAGAAGTAACGACGTGCACCCGAGAGAGATCAACGTCTCTCACCTCACCCGAGAGATCAACGTGTCAAAGAGTGGTACACCGAAGAGAACAACCCCACGTGGCAGAGATCCGTGTGTCCGAAGACATCAACACCGTATGCCCAAGTAATCAACACCGAGTTCCCGTATCAACGGGGAATCGTCCACCATAGAAAGGTCTGGTCCCTAACTTGGACATAGGGGACGTAACCTTCCGTCAAAGAATAGATGACACGGTGGACCCTTCAGGAGGGTCCACCAAAACTATCGTAAGGAAAGTAAAGTCTGTTGAAGAGAAGGAGGGAAGGGCCTATCGAATCAACCATTTCTTAGGCGGACGTTACGTCCTCTGGGGACAAGCTAAGGACCCAACCCTTCTAGGTGACTTCTTCCCTATCCGATGGGTGAGGTCATAAGAACCCGAAGGGAATACCGAGTGGACCATTTCTTAGACGGACGTTACACCCTCTGGACCCAATCTAGGGCCCTAACCCTTCTAGGGGACCTCTTCCCTTTCCGATGGATGAGGTCATAAGACCGGACTAGCGTCTCAGCTTGTTCTGACTCACTGAAGGTGAAAGTGAAAGAGGAACGAGACAGACCTCGGGGCCTCCCATACTGAAAAGTTACTTTTCCCTATTTTTATGTGAATCATAAACCCCTCCGTTATGACTATATCGTAACTTCCCGAACTTCTTTCTATGGTTCTTTGAATTTACAGAATTTAAGATTTTAACTCCGTATTTCACATGGGGTATCACGCAGATTACGACACAACGTCAAACTAGAATGTCATACGGTTCACCGTTTCAGTCAACTTAAGTGTTGTACAATAGTGAGATAGTTTCACTCCCCTAACTAACCTTGAGATTCTTAATCTTACCCTTATGTACTCTCTTAGGTTTTATGGACCTGTCGATACGCAGGACGGAAAAGGAAGGGGAACCAAAAGAAATGAGTGGGTTCAGGAAGGAACGTATTTCTGGGACTTTGAGAGAACGGACTCACTTAAGACAACGTTCCCCTTTGGTGAGAAGTGTAGGGTCAGGAACGTACGATAAGACCGACAGACTACCGGACATTAATCTGAGTCTCGAGATGTACAGGTCGTCCAGTTGATGTTTCAGTTTGGGGCCATATCTTTTATTTGACATTAGTCGTTTTAGAAGTCTTGTACACACCCTTATCTGAAAAAAAAAATTGGACCCAAGATCAACGAAATGTTACAACACAATCAAAGACGACATGTTGTTTCACTTAGTCGCTTACATATGTATATAAGGGAGGGAAAACCTGGAGGGACGGGTGGGGTTAGGGTGGGTGGGTCTAGTTTTGATGTTTCTCCATAGTGGAATGTGTCCAGTCTTACCGGTAGTAGTTTTTTCATATTTACATTATTTACGACGTCTCCCACACCTCTTTTCCCTTGACAGAACATGGTAAACACCCCTACATTTCACTATGTTGATAATACCTCTTGTCGTACCTCTACGGAGTCTTTTGATTTTTATCCTGATGGTATACTACGTCGTCAGGATGGGTGTCCGTGTATGGGACTCTTTTTGGTTTTTTAAGAATTTCTGTGTACGTGGCGTCACAAATAACGTCGTGATAAATGTTATCGGTCCCGTCTTCGTTGGATCTACAAGTATCTGTCTACTTACCGAGTCCTTCTACATCACGTATATATACTACCCTATAATGACTCGGTATTTTTCGTTGTTATACCCCAGTAAACATCTCTGTACCTACTTGAATCCCTGACAGTATTTTTTACTTCATTCAGTCTCACCCTTACCTAAGACTACCAGATTCTGGTTCCTTCTTTTCTTACATAAAAAGACAACCCAACTTCACAGGTATACTCACTTGATGAACTTCCGACCTAAGACTCAACAAAACGATGGAGATCCTCGTGATTGTGACGAGTCACAATCCGACTCCTATTGTACCATTCTAAGCCAAATGTACCTGAGGAACTAAAGTTGCAACCAAGACCCCTCCACCTTCAGTGTATTCGTGTGCGTTTAGATTAAACTAGTGGTATTATCCGAGGTCCAGTCAAACCATTTGTCAAGAGTGAAGGTTCGGGGATCCTTACTTTAACCGTTGGTCAAATGACTCCAAGACAAACTAAAAAATTTACTTCTTGAAAGTCGAGACCCCTTATCTCCGGACCTAACTTGTAGTACTAACCTCAGTTTCGGAGAGTTGCAGATCTAACCTTGATTAGGTGTTCGGTACTTGATTAGGCGTTCAGAAGGTTCCTCCTGATGTTCTATAAGAGTGTGTTACACGATACTCAAATGAAGGAGTAGAAGGGGATTTCGGATAGTCAAGTCAAGTCAGCGAGTCAGTACAGGCTGAGAAACGCTGGGGTACTTAGCGTCGTGCGGTCCGGAGGGACAGGTAGTGATTGAGAGCCTTAAGTGAGTCTAAGTACAGGTAGCTCAATCACTACGGTAGGTCGGTAGAGTAGGAGACAGCAGGGACAGAGGAGGACAGGGGTTAGGGAGGGTCGTAGTTTCAGAAAAGGTTACTCAGTTGAGAAGAGTACTCCACCGGGTTCATGACCTCAAAGTCGAAATCGTAGTAAGGAAGGTTTCTTTAGGGCCCCGACTAGAGGAAGTCTTACCTGACCAACCTAGAGGAACGTCAGGTTCCCTGAGAGTTCTCAGAAGAGGTCGTGGTGTCAAGTTTTCGTAGTTAAGAAGCCGGGAGTCGAAAGAAGTGTCAGATTGAGAGTGTAGGTATGTACTGATGACCTTTTTGGTATCGGAACTGATCTGCCTGGAATCAGCCGTTTCATTATAGAGACGAAAGCTTATATGATAGATCCAACCAGTATTGAAAAGAAGGTTCCTCATTTGCAGAAAATTAAAGTACCGACGTCAGTGGTAGACGTCACTAAAACCTTGGGGGGTTTTATTTCAGACTGTGACAAAGGTGACAAAGGGGTAGATAAAAGATACCTCACTACCTTGGCCTACGGTACTAGAAGTAAAAGACTTACAACTCGAAATTCGGTTGAAAAAGTGACAGGAGAAAGTGAAAGTAGTTCTCCGAAAAATCGAGGAGAAGTGAAAGACGGTATTCCCACCACAGTAGACGTATAGACTCCAATAACTATGAAGAGGGTCGTTAGAACTAAGGTAGAACACAAAGAAGGTCAGGTCGCAAAGAGTACTACATGAGACGTATCTTCAATTTATTCGTCCCACTGTTATATGTCGGAACTGCATGAGGAAAAGGATAAACCTTGGTCAGACAACAAGGTACAGGTCAAGATTGACAACGAAGGACTGGACGTATGTCTAAAGAGTTCTCCGTCCAGTCCACCAGCCCATAAGGGTAGAGAGAGTCTTAAAAGGTCAAATAACACTAGGTGTGTCAGTTTCGGATATCGGTGAATTGTTTTATTGAAACGTACTCTTTTATGAGGCTGTGTCCCTTACGAGAGACTCCGATTAGGGGTATCTGGTTGATTCAATGACACCAGGTAACCGGTCAGACCCTCACATATCTCCCGAATAATTGTACTGTTTACCTTATCCTAGGCTCAGATGAAGTACCGTCAGGTAGATAGGAAATCGAGAAAGGACATATGTAGATGGGACATGAATGAAAGGGTCAAGGACTTGTCTCGTAACCAATCCACTGGAGTCGTTGACCATGTTAAGATGGTGACCGGAGGACCAGGTCTCCCACTTCAACAATACCGTCTTTCGAAGTGTATCTATCTTGTTCTACAGTCTCCTCATCCACCCACATCTCAAATAGAGACGTACCTATGTAGTCCTTATGTGGAAGTCTACGTCTTCCGGTACGTCTTATGATCGACTCTCACCTGTCCTCATGGACTGGTCACCTTTTCTTGTATATCTTAGTACGTTTTGAACCATCCTACTTCCTTGATTCCCCTTTTTGTCCTCACAATCTTCCTGACCTGGACGGGAGTCACCCGTCCCTTTAACTTCGTTCCCAGACTAGGGGTGTAGACCAGTTCACAGACTTAGTCTCCTCTTTGTAAATTCCGACTCTCACTTTGTCGACTAGACACCGTCGGAATTACCTTACTCTTAGTCTGTCAGGAAAGATGTCGGTATGTATGGTGTCTTTCCCTGTGTCAAGGGGACCTTCCTCGTCACCGACCCTCGACCTCAAATCCTTAACACCTCGTTAGGGGTTTCTAATTGTTTAAATTTCTATTTTTGGTATACTATTAGAGTTATCTACGTCTTTTTCACAAACTGTTTTAAGACGTGAGTAAATACTAATTTTTATAAGTTTTTTACCCGTATCTTCCTTGGATGGAATTGTATCATTTCCGGTATATACTATTCGGATGTCGTTTGAAAGTACCCTTTATCTACCTCTTTGTCACCTTTGTCACAGTCTGAAATAAAACCCCCCGAGGTTTTAGTGACGTCTACCACTAACGTCGGTACTTTAATTTTCTGCGAATGAGGAACCTTCCTTTCAATACTGGGTGGATCTGTCGTATAAGTTTTCGTCTCTGTAATGAAACGGCTGATTCCAGGCAGATCAGTTCCGATACCAAAAAGGTCATCAGTACATACCTACACTCTCAATCTGACACTTCTTCCGACTCACGGCTTCTTAACTACGAAAACTTGACACCACAACCCCTTCTGAGAACGCTCAGGGAACCTGACGTTCCTCTAGGTTGGTCAGGTAAGACTTCCTCTAGTCGGGACCCTAAAGAAACCTTCCTTACTACGATTTCGACTTTGAGGTCATGAACCCGGTGAAGTATTCTTCTCAACTGAGTAACCTTTTCTGGAACTACGACCCTCCCTAACCCCCGTCCTCCTCTGTCCCTACTGTCTCCTACTCTACCGACCTACCGTAGTGGCTGAGCTACCTACACTCAGACTTACTTGAGGTCCTCAACCACTACCTGTCCCTCCGGACCGCACGACGCTAAGTACCCCAGCGTTTCTCAGCCTGTGCTGACTCGCTGACTTGACTTGACTTGACTTGTCGTTTGTAATAAGAGTTACCAACTTTTTGACTTTCGTAAGAGAGATTCTAGTCCTTGTTCTGTTCCCACAGGTGAAAACGGTGATAATAAGTTGTATCAAGACCTTCAGGATCGATGTTGTTAGTCTCTTCTTTTTCTTTATTTTCCTTAGGTCTAACCTTTTCTTATTCATTTTGAGAGTGGTACACGTCTACTGTACTATGACATGTGTCTTTTGGGATTTCTATCATAGTCTTTTAATGATCTCGATTAGTCACTTAAATAGTTTCAACGTCCTATGTTTTAGTTATGTCTCTATAGTGAACGTAAAGATATATGATTGTTACTTTTGGGTCTTACTCTTTAATTCCTTAGTTAGGGTAAGTGGTAACGTTGTTTTTATTAATTTAGATCCTTAGTTGAAAACATTCCTCTGTTTTCTTGACATGTATCTTTTAATAGTCTGTGATTACTTTCATTAGTTTCTACTATATATTTGTCTACCTCTCTATAAGGTACAAGGACCCATCCTTCTTAGTTATAACACTTTTACTGATACGATGGTTTACGTTAGATGTCTAAGTTTCATCTAAATGTAGTTTAATGGTTACTGTAAGAAGTGTCTTGATCTTGGTTTTTGAAGTGTTAAGTGTACCTTAACGTTTTCTAGGGTTCATCGGTTTCGTCAGAACTCTTCCTTGTTACTTCGATCCTTAGTTGGAAGGACTGAAGTCTAATATGATGTTTCGATGTCCGTAGTTCTATCATACCATGACCGTGTTTTTGTCTTTATATCTAGTTACCACGTTCTATCTTTCGGTTCTTTATTTGGGTACGTGGATACCCATGGAATAAAAACTGTTTCCTCCGTTCTTATATGTTACCCCGTTTCTGTCCAGGAAGGTATTTACCACGACCCTTTTGACCTGTCGATGTACATTTTCTTACTTTAAGCTTGTGAAGGATTGTGGTATGTGTTTCTATTTGAGTTTTACCTAATTTCTGGATTTTCATTCTGGTCTTTGATAATTTGAGAATCTCCTTTTGTATCTGTCTTGTCAGCTACTGTATTTCGTTCTAGGAGATACTGGGTGGAGGATCTCATTGTCTTTGTTTTTTGTTTCATTTTTTCACCCTTGACTAATTTGAATTTTCGAAAACGTGTCGACGACGACGACGATTCAGTGAAGTCAGTACAGGCTGAGACACGTTGGGGTCTCTGCCGTCGGGTGGTCCGAGGGGACAGGGACCCTAAGAGGTCCGTTCTTGTGACCTCACCCAACGGTAAAGGAAGAGGTTACGTACTTTCATTTTTCACTTTCCCTTCAGCGAGTCAGCACAGACTGAGAATCGCTGGGGTACCTGACGTCGGGTGGTCCGAGGAGACAGGTACCCTAAAAGGTCCGTTCTCATGACCTCACCCCACGGTAACGGACGTTCCACTTTTCTGTTGGGAACCTTACCCTCTTTTATTATCGTTTATTTTGTTGACGTTTCCAAATTAAAGGTTTTATATGTTCGTCGAGTACGTTGAGTTATGGTCTTTTTGTTTGTTGGGTTAGTTTCTCACCCTTTTTCTGGATTTATCTGTAAAGAGGTTTCTTCTGTGTGTCTACCGATTTTTTACGTACTTTTCTACGAGTTGTAGAAAGTAATAATCTGTTTAAGTGTAGTTTTGATGTTTCTCTATAGTGGAGTGTGACCAATCTTACCGGTAGTAGTTTTTCAGATGTTTGTTATTTACGACCTCTCCCACACCTCTTTTCCCTTGTGAGAATGTGACAACCACCCTTACATTTATCCATATCAGTGATACCTTCTGCTTTTTTGATCCTTACTTCGATGGTATACTGGGTCATTAGGGTTAGGATCCGTATATGGGGCTCCTTTGGTTTTAACTTTTTCTATGTATATAGGGTAACAAGTAACATCGTGATAAATGTTATCGATCTTGTACCTTCGTTGAATCTACAGGTAACTGTCTACTTACCTATTTCTTCAACACCATATATATGTGTTACCTTTTAATGAGTCGGTATTTTTCCTTACGTAAACTCAGTCAAGACTACTCCACCTACTTGGATCTTAGATAGTATGTCTCACTTCACTCAGTCTTTCTCTTCCTATTTATAGTATAAGATTGTATATATGCCTTAGATCTTTTTACCATGACTTCTTAAATAAATGTACCGTCGTTACCTCTTTGTCTGTATCTCTTATCTGAATACCTGTACCCCTCCCCCCTCCTCTCCCACTCACGGTCCCAGGTCGGAGTCGTCTCAGGTCCCTATAGGAGTCCTACCTGCTACAGCCGCTTACTTCTTTCTATCTCTTTCTCTATTCCTTTCTGTGCCCCACTGGTTCGAAGAAGCCACTCGCTCCGGGGGAATGAAATAAAAGGATCCCCGAAAATATGGGACTCAATATGTATGTCGTTCCACTTTTTACGTCTCAGTTGAGTTGTAAGGTAGTCATTATTGAAAATAGGTATAGTCCAAGGAAGGACGTTCTCAGAATAAAAAACATGTAGTAGAAGACAGAGTCTCCGGACAACTATAAGGTACTGGAGAAAAACTATTTACAACCAGTCGGTCTTGTTATTAGAAGGGAATTTCACAAAAAAGAATTTAAGAATCGGACGCAGTGGGAATTTCATGTCTCAATGTAAAAATACCTCGTTTCTAAGTCACCCAATGTCGTTTCTTTCTTGAACAATTGAGTTTCAGATTACAACGATTACGATTCCGATAATGAACAAAGATGATGTAGAACTGATATACGTGAGGGTCCTTGTGTTACCTATTCTCTATACTCTCGAACCGTCGTTCGTATCCGAGTTACTACAACGTTCTCAGACGTATTTGGACGGTTTATTCGATCTCACGATTGTCCCCCAAACTTTGTGAGGAAAGTACGGGCCCTCTGAATAATTGATTTCGGGATTCAATTGAGAAAGGTCGCTTTCCACCAGCCCCGTCGGGGGACAATTACAGTCTCTTCAACTACTTTCCGTATTTTATCATTCTGTCTGTCCAAGACCAAACCCCCATCTACGAGCTCGTTCAGGTCCCCCAGGGAACTCAGGACTAGAGCAGAAACGGACAGTCCGGAGAAGGAGTACTGGAAACGGTACCCGTCCTAAGAGGTGCGACCGAGGGTCGTCCACTCTACATACCTTTCTGATTATACCTTCGAATGTAACGGTATACATTTTATCTGTCGGTTGTCCTTAAACGACATACAGAGTCCTTTGAGTTTATCCCCGACACATAGTTGGATCCTCCCCCCTAACCCTTCCTTTACCCTCCCTCCAAGTTTTCCCTCCCGTATATACGTATTGATACCGACTAAGTACAACTCCAAACTGTCTTTTGTTGTTTTAAGACTTTAGTTAATAGAAAGATATTTTTTTATAAATTAATTTTTTTTCTATTTAGGGGTGTATCGGAACGATGACAACTGTTTCTCGATTTTCGTTGTCGTTTACGGGCTCCCTTCAAGTGTCCTACAACCGTGACAAGTACTGATTTCTACGTTCCTACATCTAAGGGTAGTACCAGGTAAATCGAGATATTATATCGGTCTCGTTTTCCGTCTACTTTTGACCTATTACTGTCACCTATTAAGGTCCACTACAGAGATGAACGTCAACGAAAAGCTCTATCTCGGAGGAATCACCTCGTTTAGTTTTCTGGGGGTCAGTAGTTCCTACGTCGATCTCTATTCCTTAAAAAAAGGACGAATTACGGTTTATTGTTTCCTTGACTCTCGAAAGAAACCGATTCTTCTTGTATAAGTCACCGAACGGAGTCCCCATAAAGTTCCGAGACCGTGAAAACGTGTGAAAAGGGTAAAGTGACTGGACGTCCTGTTATAAGACTCAGTAAGTGTCGTAACTATCGTAGTACGACTGTCCTGAGGTTCTCGACTACCACCCTGTGTAAACAACCACTCTGTGTATACGTTTTCCTACCTTCTACTTGTATAAGATCGGGTTTGGTGGTTTCAGACAGAGGAACCACCTCCAAGACCTCAGGTCACAGTGTCCTGTAAACCCCTACAACAGAGATTAAACTTTCTGACAACGACACTTAACACAAGAAATGGTGGGTCTTTCTATATGTTACGAACCACCCAGAGACACCCTAAACCTCCACCGGATGTAGTTTCGACTCACACGACGAGACTCACTGGACTTTCTAAAGGTCAACACATATCTCGTGCTGGGTACTCTTCCGTCATTCCGATTACCAGATGTAACGGACCTTCCTCTATCCTGGTCTCCCTTTCTAGATATAACTAAATACCCGTCTCGGATCACAGTCCCTGACCCTTCCTACCCACTATTTCTCACTCATCACACTGTTCTATACTTATCATGACTAACTCACAGGTCGTTTTTCCTCATAAAAATAGTGACTGTAAACAAATCCTGTAGATCTTGTACCACTACTATTTATCGTCTGAAAGTCAATCTAAATAGGAATAAAATTTTAACATGGGGGAATGATGGAGTATAACAACTCTTGTAAAACCCAAATAGTTATCTACGTATTTAGCTATTTATGGGTGCACCCCGGGGTGACATATACCTCGAAAATTCTTAGACCATCTGTGGTTCTCCAACAGTCTGTCTCATTTCATTCAGTCTTTCTCTTTTTGTTTACAACACATATTTACGTGTACACACCTTAGATCTCTTTTACCATACCTACTAGAATAAATGTTTTGTCTTTATCTGTGTCTGCATCTCTTGTTTGTATACCCGCGGTTACCTCTCTTCACCCCCATCTTACCTAACCCTCCAACCCCAACTGCGTATATGTGATAACTACCATACGTATTTTATCTGTTGTTTTCTCTTGGAAGACATCTCGTGTCCCTTGAGGTGAGTCACGAGACTCCACTGGATTTACTCTTTCTTTAGGTCTTTATCTCCCCTATATACATATGCACTTTGACTAAGTGAAACGACCGGTCATCTTTGATTATGTTGTAACATTTCGTTGATATGAGGTTGTTTTTAATTAATTTTTCTTTTCTTAGACCATCTCTTCTATCGGGTGTACGACTTTACTCAGTCAGAAAGGGTGATGAGACTACACACGGATGACTTGAGTGTTTATTTCACTGTTTTCGGTCGTGAAAGTACACACCCACAATGGCTACTAATTGGGATATTGACCTGAACACCCAATGTTAGACTCCGTCTGACCGTTTTGATCGCCCCTTTACCTGAAGTCGGTCTCCAGACCTCCACCGACGTGATCAATTGTTCCGTAACTGAAAAGAAGGATCCACCTACCCCACGTATTTTCCATTTATGTTCGAAAACAAAATAAAGTAAAGTATATTCCCCTACCTATACTTCACTCATACCAGTAGTAACAACAGAGGGGTGGATGACACGTGCGTCTGTGACGGACAGAGGGGAAAGGGTGGGATACCCAAGGTGGACGGAGAAGGTTGGGTAAATGGATGTAGAAAGGTGGAGGGTAGAAGATCTTTAGACAGTCTCAGAAGTTCCCGACTACCAGAGGTAGAAGGTGAGACGAGAGAAAGGAACTTAAGGTGAACATGAAGAGAACCTACTAAAATCACTCCCTCTGTTCCTTTGGAACACAGAGTAAGATGGTAGAGCTTGGTCCACTGACCCGAAAATGTATTCCCAAGGGAAACCAAATTAATAGTGTCTGTAGACATCGTCACGTCCCCTTTACGACGTACGAACATTATCATGTCAATTCAGGGGATGTATGTTTGGAAGTTCACCGCTTGAAAGTTTCTACTCTTGTACACAAGTGTACATTCAATAAAGTGTACAGACCGTATGTAACAGTACACACACGTGTGAGATGTTCCCCATGTGACATGACACTCTAATTTTTAAAGAAATAAAAAGCGTAAACATAAAATACATAATAAACACACTTTTTATAATATTTGGATAATGTCATGTCATGATACATTGACCAATATAAGCAACTCATGGATCCGATTGAAACAACTAGAATACTTATTTAAACTGAATACTTACGTAAGAGCCTTACCTTGAAAAAACATGTATCCCATGACTGACATCATAAAGGGAAAGGAGAACCTACCCTTTTTAGGGACAAAAAGATACTTTTTAGTCCTTCTTTTCACGACCTTTCTCGACTCGTCGGTATCGTTTCTTTCTCCCTACAGTGACACTTAAGGTGTTTATCCAAAATTTTTTGAGTACATCTTTCCATAAAGACGAGTAGAACTGTTGTTGTGGTGTCGGGATACTTATACAAGGGACCCCGTAAAGGTCCTATTTTGATTCTGTCCTTTCGTTGGACTCTCGTAAGGTAAAAATCATAGTTAGTTATATCACTTTAATATGTGGACTCGAAGTCGGACAACCGGGGTACTACCCAACACACTACGGGTGTTCCTCTACGACCCCTTCTCTACAAATCTTTCTTTACAACCGATTTAACGAGACTCTTGTCGTTCCCTCTCACCGTCGAGGGTCGGAGGACCTAGTGATTACACGATAAGTCTCCCTTTACTTTGAGGTTAGTAAACGGGAGAAGAAAGAGATCTATTGTAGTTGCCGAGAAAAAAAAATTTTAATAAAAAATAAAATTTTAAAATAAATGAACAAAATCAATTAATGTCCTATTAATGTTATAACACTACCAAAGACGGTATGTAGTCATACTTAACCGGTAGTCATATGTACATAGGGGAGATGGGACTTGGAGGGAGGGTGGAGGGAAGAGTAGGAGAGGGAGGTCCAATAGTGTCTCGTGGTCGAAACCCACAGGACATAGTGTGTAGTTTGAGTGTCACCAGTAGACAAAATGTACACCATTACATATACAAAGTGACGATAAGAGAATTTAGTAGGGTCGGAGAGGAAGAGGGTGACTCAGGTTTTCAAACAAGAAACACAGAGAAAACGACGGGACGTGTATCCTAACAACCATGGTAGAAAGATCTAAGGTATATATACACAACGACGACGACGACGACGATTCAGCAAAGTCAGCACAGGCTGAGACACGCTGGGGTATCTGCCGTCGGGTGGTCCGAGGGGGCAGGGACCCTAAGAGGTCCGTTCTTGTGACCTCACCCAACGGTAAAGGAAGAGGTTACGTACTTACGTACGATTCAGCGAAGTCAGCACCGGCTGAGACACGCTGGGGTATCTACCGTCGGGTGGTCCGAGGAGACAGGTGTCCTAAGAGATCCGTTCTTATGACCTCACCCAAAGGTAACGGAAGAGGATATATAAACAATTACATACCATAAACAGAAAGACAAAGACTGAAAGAAGTGAAACATATTATCCAAGATCCAAGTAGGTAGAGTAATCTTGTCTGAGTTTACATAAGGAAAAATACCGACTCATTATAAGGTAACACATATACATGGTGTCGAAGAAATAGGTAAGTAGACGGTTACCTGTAGATCCAACGAAGGTCCAGGGATCGAGTAATTACCGAGAAATTAGATCCTCTACACATTGCAGTTTCATCTGTAGACGACCCAAGAGACGTCTAAACAAAAACACTACACCTCGACGAAGCCGTTGAGTCCAAGTCACCACCACCGACTCTACCCGAGATGTGCGGATCTCACCGAAGAGGTAAGGGGCGGCACACTTCCGTCGTGGAAAAAGTAAGGGGGAGTGGAGACAAGAGAAAAAGGGATGGAGCTTCGTGAAACATATAACCTTCACGACCCCCTCTTACTAAACGTCATTTATCTGAGTAAGGACAAATGATACGTCGTGTCGCAAGTCTGGTCAGTTGGGATTTCCTTTGATTGGGACTTATAAGTAACCTTCCTCACTACGACTTTGACTTCGAGGTTATGAAGTCGGGGAACTACAATTCTGGACTGAGTAACCTTTTTTAGGACTACGATCCTTTTTAACTCCCGTTCTCCTCTTCCCCTGTCGTCTCCTACTCTATTAATATATCGTAGTGTCTGAGTTACCTGAACTTATCATTGCTTGACCCTCTATCACCTCCTGTCTCTTCGGACCACACGATGTCAGGTACCCCAGTGTTTCTCAGCCTTGTTGAATAGTTGACTTGTTGTTGTTGTTTTCGAATGTGCTCGGGGTTTGGGGTCCTCAAAAATAAAGAAGAGGATCTTCCGGTTCGATCTCTCTCCGGACGAACAATACCGAGGTTCTTACAGACCGGGTAGGGTCGGGGACGTCGGGGAGGTCCGTAGGAGACTCTGGTACCAATAATCGGTCGGGTGCTTAGGAGGAGACCAGGGTCACTCGGAGGGAGGACGAGGGACCCTCTGTGGCAAACGGTAGGTAGGGAACCAGTAGACGCGGAGCTTTCGTCCCAGAAGGGGGAGGGGGATCCCGACGAGTCGTGAGGGGGAGGTCCAGATCCGCCCAGGACATTTGTATCAACTCGTCCAGGAGAAGATTTTTGGACGGGTGTCGAGGACGAAGGAGACGACAGGGACTTTTAGGAACTTGGAGCCCAGAAGACGTACCCAGCGAAGGACAGAGTCAGTCGAACCCGATGACATTGTTTCATGTCATGGACCCTCCGAATTTGTTGTTTGAAAAGAAAGAGTGTTAAAACCCCCGACTTTCACACTCTAGTCTCACGATAGTACCGACCCCCATTCGGAGGACGGTCGGAACGTCTACCAGTGGAAGAACGACACAGGAGTACCGTCTCTCTCGTGATCACAGAAAAGGAGAAGAGGAGTAAGTGGTCAGGATCGTCCAGTCCCAAGGTGTGAATACTGGAGTGAATTGGAACTAATTGAGGAATTTCCGAGATAGAGACTTCTCTCAGTGAACCCCCGGAATCCCGAAATTACATAGGTAAACACCCTCTTGTGTTAAGTTAGGTATTGTCAGGGAGACGGACCTTACAAGAGGGAACCTATAGACGGTTCCGTTATGCAAGGAATGGGAAGTCTGGCTCAATATACAATTTAAGGAGACACCTCAACAGAAAAGACCTTGGTAGACCTGACTAAACCTCTTTATGAGTAGCGGTTTCGTTTAAATCCGACGATAATAGAGTCCTTATCGACCGTCTTCGACCTACCATATTTTGTTTCCATGTTATCTGTTATTGGGGGTTTGATTTCGGGTCATACCAGTAGTAAATATTATCCTACGGGTGAACCAAGGTGTACGTCCAAGGGTACCTCTGACTTAAAGGGTTGGTTTATCTTTAAATGTTTCTCGTGGTGTCGTTCTAGTCCCTCCTTTTACTATGTCTGACTTGTTGGAGTGTTGACCCGTACATGGGACTCTTTTGGTATTAAGTTTTTCTGTGTACATGAGATTACAAGTAACGTCATGACAAATGTTATCGGTTCTGTATTTTCGTTAGATTCACAGGTAGTTGTCTACTTATTTCTTCTACACCATGATATATGTCACCTTATAATGAGTCGGTATTATTCCTTTCTTTGACTCAATCAACATCCCTACACCTACTTGGATCTCGGACAATATGTTTCACTTCATTCAGTCTTTTTATTTCTAACATATAATTGTGTATATATACCTTAGATCTTTTTACCATGACTCCTCGTATAAACGTCAGGTCCTTATCTCCACGTCTACATTTTTTCCTGAAGACCTATGTCCCACTCCTCCCTTCTTCCACCCTACTTAACTCTCTCACTGAAACTGTATATATGAGATGGTACACATTTTATCTCCCTTGGAGGTCCTATCATATCCCTCGAGTCGAGCCGCGAGACACTACCGAATCTCCCACCTCACCCCTCCCCACCCTCCCTCCGAGTTCTCCATCCCCCTAAATACATATGTATACTGACCGAGTACATCAACATGTCGTCTTTGATTGTGTTGTAAAATTCCGTTAATATAAATTTTTTTTTTTTCTACGTCCCAGAACTCTCTATCTGTTGTACACGGTACTCGGGGAATGGGAGGGTGGATTCTAGACCACTCTCTACCGAGACGACTCCGAGACCTCACACCCCTGTGTCACTGATCCCCGGTGAGGACGGGGACCTTCGTTCCTCCCGTCTTGTCAGTCGACCGTTAAACCTCCCACCTCAAAGATCTTGAGGTAGGACTCAGCTGCTAGAGAGTACGGGGAAAGGGAGTGGAGAGATACACGAGGTTGGGTCTCCTGGTACCCGTCTCCACCTTCTCTTCCTCGACCTGGTGGGAATCGGGAAATCTTTAGTGGAAGTAACTCTCAGAAAGTACATGTTCCTTAGCGTGGTTAAGATTCAAAACTGTTTGTGCACGGGAATACAGTAGTAGCGACGACGGTTCAATCCCTACAAAGGTGGTTGAATCTTTCAAGGTCACCAATTCTTAGGTGGAACGTTACGTTTCCTGTGGCCAAGTGAGGGACCAGACCCTTCTAGGGTGTATGGAGCTCATTGATTCGGAGTCACGGTGTCGATGACTCGGACTCGTGGATCTTGGACACTAGACGTTGCTCTCTTCGGTGTCGTCACTCTTCGGGTACGTGACGTTTTTCTCATCAGAGACGAGAGACGTTGATCTCTTTCGGACACACGTCGTTACCACTGGGCCGTGTCGGTCCTTTTGTTTATTTAGAATTTTTTTTAGTAATCGAACGTAGACCATAGATGGAACTACTCCAAACTTTAGACCACTCCGATAGCTGTGGTGTTTCATGACTATGTTCATGTACGTATAGGTAGTCGAAGGGGATTGTATACCACCGAAGTTTGGTGTTGGTAGACAATGACACGTAGACTAATGTCTCAGTAGGACTGACCTGCAGGTCATACCGAACAGACGACCCGACAGGGGACACAGACCGGTCACTTTCCCGTCCCCTCCGACCGACTACGTCCTACCGGTACGCCGTACTGTGCCCCTCGGGGTCACGGCACCCTGAGGTCGCATGTCGGTCGACCAGGCATAGACCATCAGAAGCCCCAGGTCAGTGACGTTGTCTAGTCCGGGGTTTCGTGTCCGTGGAAAGTTTGAAGAAGAACACGACACAAACAGTTACGGGATAACCGGTTTCGTTAAAGTATCGGTGCAAGGTACATATCTAGGGTGGACAAAAATTTTTTAATCAATTAATTAAAAACTGACACGACTTAGAAACACCGACACACACCCGAAAGAGATAAACACCCCTCACCCCTGATGAGAAGTAACACCGTGTGTCCGAAATCTCGTGCACCCGAAGTCATAATTATCAACGTCTTGTGCCCAAGTCATCAACGTCGAACACCCGAGATGTCGCTCCCGACTCATCAACACCGTGTGTCCGAATCAACGGGACACCGTACACCTTAGAGGGGTCTGCTCCCGAACTTGGGCACAGGTGACGTACCGTTCCACCGAAGAATTAGAGACCTGGTGGTCCTTTCAGGATCTAAAGTGGAGAACTACCCTAGTAGCCCTCGGAGTATAGGCTTCCCACATCTGACTTCCTCCTCTCGTGCTACACCGGTTAACATGTTGAATTGTATCCTATAAGTATCCGTTACGACGCGGTCTGTCTCCTTTTCACGTCCCATGACATTCTTGTGTCCCGTGAGTCTGAGTGACACCCCACCTTTCCCTGGGACACACTGGTACCACAACCCGTCTCTCGACTCAGTACTCAGTCCTCAAAACCCCACGTCCACTTACCCCGGATGTTCCTTCTCGTAAGTTCCGTCTCCCTGGTCACACACGTTTCCCGAACTCCGTCAGTCCTGCCAGTGGGTTAAGTCACCGGGTCCTAACCCGTTACTCTGTCCAGTAGTCCCTTATTTTGTGTAACCCAGAACCCCCGACTCGATTCTCACGGCTTAGAGTTAGAGTCTCCCCAATCGCCGACCACTCTTCGAATAAACGCAAGAATGCTAATAGGTCCAACGTCCTACCGCTTGTCTGACACCGACTCGTCTCGGATTCTCGTACACGTCCCTCTACTCTTTCTTCCCACCGGTCCAGTAGATCCACCATCCCTCTTCTTTTCTTAGTCTCTAAGTCTTCGTACGTCCAGTTTGGGTCTTGGTTACACTCTATATTTAACGGTGTTTGAGAAACATCTATGAGGGGAGACCACCACCCCGAGATACGGGAGGGAATCATCAACCCGTCCGAACCCTGACGAGATTATCTTTAACCACCTTCCTAAGGACACACTGAAGACTCTGACCCGGTATCTTCCGGTACGTAGACGGAGGGAATGTTCTGTGACACCCCCGGGGTACATTCTTCGGACGAGGTGGACTTCGTCAATTCGACTCTCTTTCGGTTTCAACGTGTCTCCTCGGTCTACGTCCTCGAGGCCCGGGTCCCCTCGGATTGGAAACTCAGTAGAGTCAGGTCCGTCGCCTACCTACTCATTTCTACGGTCCCCTACGGTCGGGACCGTAAACTCACGAGGATCAACCCTAGGGTCTAGGGTGTCTCGTCTGTTCGGTAACAGAGTCCCGGACCAGATTGAAGGACTCGTATCGTAGGTATCCGTCTTATTTCACCTACAACAAAATAGTCTTGCTATAACCCCAAATAAAACGTCATTAGACATTGACCCGAAGGGTTCACCACGATCACTACTTCTTGGGTGAACGGTTACGTCCTCTGCGTCCAAGCTAGGGACCTAGTCCTTCTAGGGGACCTCCTCCCGGGTCGTTGGGTGAGGTCATAAGAACGGACCTTTTAGGGTACCTGTCTCCTCGGACCACCCGATGTCAGGAACCCTAGTGTTGTCTCAGTCTGTGCTGAATTGCTGATTTGTCGTTGTTATTGATCCTGTTCCTCTTTCCCTCCCCTCCACAACCCCACTGAGTGTCTCTTCTACCACGCACAGCAGAACAAAGAAACAGTCAATTTTAACAAAGACACCGTCTTCACCCGACAGTTTTACCTTACACTACATATGTGACGACATAAATTTTACCTATTGGTCTTGGATGAATATCGTGTCTTTTGAGACGAGTTACAATACACCGTCGGACCTACCCTCCCTTCAACCCTCTTACCTATGTACATATACATACCGACTCAGTGGGACGACGTGTGGACTTTAATAGCGTTGTAACGGTTAACCGAGATGAGGTGACATTTTATTTTACTCAAAATTTCTTTCTTACTTCCACTCTTTGTTCCTGAGTAGGGACCATATAACGTAATTTGTCGTCCCTTAAGATCACAATTGATTTCGGCACTTACTGAACCAGTTCAATCACTACTCACTCCTACCACCGGCACCACGTACACACCCCCTGGTAGGGTCTCGTCGTCTCTCCCCAGACTCCGACGACTGTTGACAGGTGTGTTGTAACTCCACCTTGGGTTCAGACGAGGTTCTCACATTATTATGACTAAAGATCTAGTCTTTCATGAGACTCCAGTCCTGTTACTTTTGTGAGGAAATGTTTTTTGAACTAATAAAAAAGACTTTATAAATAGGAAGTAAACAGAAAGGTTTACTCATTTCTTTTTAAGAGTTCTTATAAATAACGAAAATTATTAAAAAGAGAAACCTTTGAGTCGCGACTTAAAGATCCCCTTACTTTCCATGTACGGACTTTCCCGAAAAGAGAACAATTTTTCGTACTAATCCCCTAATGGGTCTTACGAGACAAAATGTAAAAGGGGTACCGAAAGTAATGTCGACGAAGAAAGAGTCGTCCAAGGTATTAATATGTTTACAGAATCGGAAAGTTCATAAAGTAATAAGTAAACAATGAGTAGGTCTCGTGGATTCCGGGGAAGGCGACATCTCTATCGAACGAGTTACGTGACCGGTACTTAATTAAAAACTGAACCCAGAAAACACAAAGGATCCTTTCTACTTCACCTTCTATCGTAAAATACAACACTAAGAGGAACGAACGACTGGACGGAGATAAGAAACAACAGAGATATACACTCGGATGTGTGACAAGTCAGGAACTAAGGGACCAACGTAAATGAACGTCTAACATCCATGGTAGTTACTTTCGTTAAAACGGATGAACTTTATAAAGTAAATAACAGAAGCGAAGTAAATCCGTTGTCAAAGAAAGGGTTGGAGACCTAGAGTAACGGATACTTTGGTAGATGAAGAGGATAAATCAGTAAAATATTATTGTCCAAGTCGTTTTGACAAAGTCTCAGGGTCAAAGGTTACTATGTAAAGCGAATATATATTAAAATGTTTTCCAAAATGTCTTGAAGGACGACATATAGGAGTCACTATACCTATTCCCCCTTATTAAGTCATTATACCTTTCCTATTTTTGCTATTTGAGAAAACTGTCTTTCGTTGATCATTGAAAATATACCAATTAATAAACGGGTTAAATTCACAGTAAACCTTTTCAAACGAAGGGGACACCGAGTCGACCATTTCTTAGGTGTACGTTACGTCCTCTGGATCCAAGCTAGGGACCCAACCCTGCTAGGGGACCTCTCCCCTTTCCGATGGGTGAAGTCATAAGACCGGACCTCTTAAGGTGTCGGACATATCAGGTATCCCAACGTTTCTCAGCCTGTCCTGACTTACTGAAAGTGAAAGTGAATCTTTTCAAGTCACTAAGATTTCAAATAACACAAAAACTCAGTGATTCAGTACAGACTGAGAAACACTGGGGTACCTGACATCGGGTAGTCCGAGGAGACAGGTACCCTAAAGGGTCCGTTCTTATGACCTCACCCAGCGGTAAAGGATGAGGTCCCTTAGAAGGACTAGGTCCTTAGGACGTAGCCACCCACCCCGTCTAAGAAATGGTGACTCGGTGGTCTCTTCACGGGACAGGAGGAGTGGGGTAGTGATTAGGATCCGGTAGTATGTAGAAGTGATCGACTGAGAAATAGACATATTAAAACAGTAGAGTTCTTACTACATATTTATCTTCATATATCATTATATTTGAAACCCCTAACAAAAAAGAGAATCATCTTGAGGGAACATTGAACAACGTATGTAGTCATTAAGAGAATTAACGACTCATCGTAAGACACTATCCCCGAAAGGACGACCGAGTCATCATTTCTTAGACGGGCGGTTACGTCCTCTACACCCAAACTAGGGACCCAGCCCTTCTAGGGGACCTCTTCCTTTACCGTCGGGTGAGGTCATAAGAACGGACCTCTTATGGTACCTGTCTCCTCGAACCACCCGGTGTCGGGTACCCCAGTGTCTTCTCAGTCTGTGTTGAACTACTGATTTATTGTTGCAAAACACCATACCTCTCTATCCTCGAACACACTAAGTTGGGTGATTTCCCATAGACCCATCAAAGATCAAAACCGATAATATTATTTCGAGGAGACTTTTAAACGTATGTCCAAAGACACACTTGTATACAGAGGTAAACAGAACCTACTCATGGGTTTTCAAATGAACGAACCAACATGACATTAACATGTAAATCAAAACATTTGTGACGGTTTAAAAAGACCCCACTTCTATGATTACATATAAGAATGGTCGTACATTCTCACTAAGTCAAAAAGACGTAGAGGTAGTCGTAAACCACCACAGTTATAAACAATAAAGTCGGTAAGATAATCCAGACATCACTATGGAGTAACACCAAATTAAAAGTAAAGGAAGTACTGATTACTACAACTCGTAGAAAAGTACACGAATAAACGGTAGACACACAGTAGGAGTCCCTAAGGGTACAAGATTAATGTGGGATAAAATTTTATGTCCTGTCTCTTTACGTCACGTAGGACCAAGTATCTCTCAGACGATGTATAGTTGGTAGGGGATCTCTGATTTTAGGTGGTTTAGAAAGGGGAAAGGGTTTAAAATGTTACATAATTACATAAAGGTTACGTAAGTTAAATCATTAGTGACTGTATACGAGTCTCTCTTTTCTTCAGGAGAAAGTCGTTTACCTGAGAGTTTAGACCCCGGACATAGAGAGTGTCGATTCTTCCTCTTTTGTGTAGACAGAAATGGTTCTAGAGACATACGAGAGGAACGACATTTATCCGTCTCTCCGTCGACCCTCGTAGTTCTCCGTCTCCCTCTACCCCCGTCCCCCATCTCGTGTATCCTGAGGTCAAAGAAGAGAAAGAAGAACATGAATCTTGACTTTTAAAGCGAAGTCAGGTCTCACCAGTGGGTCCACTTTAAAGGGAACAAAACGGAGGTGTAGACATAAAAGTCGTTCGTAGTCCTAGTAACAATAGAAGAAGATTTGAACCCTTTGTCGTGGAAGAGGACAACCCGTAGACAGTCAGGAGACATTGTTCCACCCAAGAGTCCCTCTACTTGAAATCCGGAACTCTTCCAAATGCCTCGGTAAATCACGTCTGTGGTAGTACCGGAACAGTTGGACTCCAATTACCGTCGGTGGTTGCATAAGTAGTCTTCGGGATAACTTTGGTAGGTCAACCTGGTAAGTACACGCACGTGGTTTCTCCCTTCGCACACACCCAGGAAGTTAATATGTGCAGGATAAACAGGATATCCTAGATTGGAATACAAAGAATGAAGGAATGGTATAATACGTGTAAAATATTCGTGTGTAAGACACCCTCTTCCTATATTATCCTAAACAATTATGATCTTTAAGGTCTAATAGATTCTTTCATAAAGATTTTATTAAACAGATTCTGTAAGAGTTTTGAGGATCAGTCCCTAGGGAGACGGGGTATGGAATCCTTAATCCAAAGGTTTTCTTTCCACTTACAAAAGGGCTTCAGGATTAACCGGTTTTCGTGTTATTTTGGATGAAGTCGATCTAATGAGGATGAGACACCAGTTAAAATTAATGTCTGTCAAAATTAGTACAGAAGGGACTTTCCCCGGGGACTTCGTAGTGGTTAAGGTGGGGTGGAGTACAAAAGTGTGGGTCTCGGACCTATTCTCTTCGTCGAACGAAATTCCGGGGTCGACACCGTGCCGCTTTTGGTTCCTAGTGCAAGAGGATTGTAATTCGGAACGGAAGAAGGAGAGAGTCAACGTGGTTGTAAGTCTATTCCTAAACGATCTTACCTCTCGAGTTCTGTTCGGTATCTCACCCGAACAGGTGTCTAGACACACACAGTACCTCCCCGCACCTGGGGTACAGTTGTCCTTGTAGAGGTCCGTTTAAGAAGTCAGGAACCCTTCTTTCAGTAGGATCTGTCCACGAACAGGACTCCGTAGTCCTCCTCTCTTTCTTTGTAAGTTGTTAAAACAAAGACGCATACTCTGGCCTAAAGGGGAGACATAAGGAACAGTGAGTCTAGTGAGCTTTGCACGTGTGTAAATATTGTCGAAGTTGTTGTTTCCGTGTGTGTGTTCTGAGGTCCCAGATGGTCTTAGGGAACAGACTTGAAGGTCAGTCATCCGTCGTAAGGACCGAACCATACGCCACCGGGTACAGTCCTGAGTCGGACTTCCCCGTAGGTAGAGGTCACCACCGGGGACAGGACGCGACAGGGTATACAATCGACTACCGGTACACACCGATGATTCGGGAACGGGACACCCACCGACCGACTGAAACTCTACACGACATTCCCGTTTTATGTGTGACTTCACACTTCCGAAGAATACTTTTTTTACATTTTATAGAGTAATTTCAGAAGATACAGTTAAAGTGTAGTTTAATTATAAACCATATATAACCCCATTGATTTAGGGTCCCTACCGCCTCGGACCACCCGACGGCAGATACCCCAGTGTGTCACAGTCTGTACTGACTTCGCTGAATGGTCGTCGTCGTCGTCGTTTAATTCAAATAGACAAAGAAAAATCAAAGTATTCCACCACTGATCTTTTAAATTTGAGTGTCTACGCTAAAACAAGACAAAGACACCAACACGACGATTTTACCAGTATGGTTAGGGAGGGTGAGGAGGAAGTGAAGAGTCCTCAGTGGAGGTGACTATTAACGTAGACTGGGGAGACAACGGAACGGAACGACATAAAAGCAAGTATTGACAATGAAATGGACTGAAACGTAAACAGTAAAAAATAGAGAGGGTGTCTTTACTTTCGTTCCTTTCCGTCCCCGGAACTCTCTACGACATAAGTGTCGTGACTCTTACAACGACCGGTTTTGGAACCGAAAGAGACCTCTTCTCCCCTTGTACCATCCGAATACGGAGTTTTTGACACGGGACGGGACCGAAACACTCCTCAGATCCCCGAATATACGTTACTCCCGAGTGACAATCCTCAGCCACTACTCCTTGTTTCTACAACCCTAGAACTAAAGAAGGAGAAGGTAACAAAGTTTCTGTCAGTATCCGACCGAAGTCATTGAGTCCTTAACTCAGGCCCTCAAACTACCGAGACACCGGAAGAAAGAATATACATTTTTCTTCTTGACATTCCCCTTCTCTCAACATTCCCATTTGTGGTCTACGTCCTACGTAGATCGTGTCTCAGTTTCCTTTTTATCTACACTTCATATCGAGGACGTCGCAATACCCCGTCTTTTCGTGTGAAACCCGAAACGATCATCGAGTCAACCACTCCTTAGGCGGACGTTACGTCCTCTGGGGCCAAGTTAAGGACCTAGCCCTTCTAGGCGACCTCTTCCTTATCCGATGGGCGAGATCATAAGAACTCGAAGGAAACACCGAGTCGACCAATACGTGACGTCCTCTAGAACCAAGCTAGGGACCCAACCCTTCTAGGGGACCTCTTCCCTTTCCGATGGGTGATAAGACCGGACCTCTTAATGTACCTGATATATCAGGTACCCCATTGTTTCTCAACCTGTGTTGACTCGTTGAAAGTGAAAGTGAAAAGTTTCGTGTGAAACGATAAGTGAAAGGTTCAATCCTCGTAAATCCTTCGAAGTCCGGACGAGTGACAAGAGAAATAGAAGAAACAAGAGTCCTTTCCCTTTCTTTTTTGATTAAGGAGAAAAAAATGAAGGAAAAGTGATGATGAATTCTTATTACGATGAATTCTTATTCTCAAACAACTTTCTCACTTAAGTATATCATGTTGAGACATTCTCTTTCAACGTCAACTCAACTACAACAACGAACCAGTGAAATCAACACAGGTTGAGAAACGTTGGGGTACCTGTCATCTAACGGTCCGAAGAGACAGGTACCATAAAGGGTCAGTTCTTATGACCTCACCCAACGGTAAAGGAGGAGGTCCCCTAGAAGGGTTGGGTTATTTTGGGCCCAGAGACCGAACCGTCCACCTAAGAAATGGAGACTCGGTGGACCCTCGGGACTCAACTACGACGACGGCGACTCAGCGAAGTCAGCACAGACCGAGACACACTGGGGTATCTACCGTCGGGTGGTCCGAGGGGAGAAGGACCCTAAGAGGTCCGTTCTAATGACCTCACCTAACGGTAAAGGAAGAGGTCACGTACTTTCACTTTTCACTTTCACTTCAGAGAGTCAACACAGATTGAGAAGTACTGAGGTACCTGACGTCGGATGGTCCGAGGAGACAGGTACACCATAAAGTCCGTTCTCATGACCTCACCCAACGGTAACGGAAGAGACGGACTCAACTACTGGGTCCCGATATAAAACGGTTTTTGATCTTCTTTGTTCTTACGCTCAACTGACACCGAGTCTAGTACTTGAGGAATACCGGTTTGAGTCTGAATTCAACTTCTTTCATCCCTTTTGGTTGATCTGGTAAGTTCATACTGGATTTAGTTTAGGGAATACTAATATGTCGCCTTTACTCTTTATCTAAATTCCCTGATCTAGACTATCTGTCTAACGGACTACTTGATACCTGTCTCCAAGTACTGAAACATGTCCTCTGTCCCTAGTTCTGGTAGGGGATCTTTTTCTTTACGTTTTTTGTTTTACCGACAGACTCCTCCCGAATGTTTATCGACACTTTTCTTCTCTTCACTTTTCGTTTCCTCTTTTCCTTTCTATAAGGGTAAACTTACGTCTCAAGGTTTCTTATCGTTCCTCTCTATTCTTTCTGAAGTAGTCACTAGTCACGTTTCTTTATCTCCTTTTGTTATCTTACCCTTTGTGATCTCTAGAGAAGTTCTTTTAATCTCTATGGTTCCCTTGTAAAGTACGTTTCTACCCGAGTTATTTCCTGTCTTTACCAGACCTGGATTGTCTTCGTCTTCTATAATTCTTCTCCACCGTTCTTACGTATCTTCTTGACATGTCTTTTCCAGAATACTGGGTCTATTAGTGTCACCATACTAGTGAGTAGATCTCGGTCTGTAGGACCTTACGTTTCAGTTCACCCGGAATCCTTCGTAGTGATACTTGTTTCGATCACCTCCACTACCTTAAGGTCACCTCGATAAAGTTTAGGACTTTCTACTACGACACTTTCACGACGTGAGTCATACGGTCGTTTAAACCTTTTGAGTCGCCACCGGCGTCCTAACCTTTTCCAGTCAAAAGTAAGGTTAGAGTTTCTTTCCGTTACGGTTTCTTACGATTTGAGGTGTGTTAACGTGAGTAGAGAGGACGATCATTTCATTACGAGTTTTAAGAGACCGGTCTGAAGTCGTTATGCACTTGGCACTTGAAGGTCTACAAGTTCGACCAAAATCTTTTCTGTCTCCTTGGTCTCTAGTTTAACGATTGTAAGTGACCTAGTACCTTTTTCGTTCTCTCAAGGTCNNGAATCCTTCGTAGTGATACTTGTTTCGATCACCTCCACTACCTTAAGGTCACCTCGATAAAGTTTAGGACTTTCTACTACGACAATTTCACGACGTGAGTCATACGGTCGTTTAAACCTTTTGAGTCACCACCGGCGTCCTAACCTTTTCCAGTCAAAAGTAAGGTTAGAGTTTCTTTCCGTTACGGTTTCTTACGATTTGAGGTGTGTTAACGTGAGTAGAGAGGACGATCATTTCATTACGAGTTTTAAGAGACCGGTCTGAAGTCGTTATGCACTTGGCACTTGAAGGTCTACAAGTTCGACCAAAATCTTTTCTGTCTCCTTGGTCTCTAGTTTAACGATTGTAAGTGACCTAGTACCTTTTTCGTTCTCTCAAGGTCTTTCTGTAGATAAAGACGAAAAAACTGATACAGTTTTGGAAACTGACACACCTAGTGTTATTTGATACCTTTTAAGAAGTTCTCTACCCTTATGGTCTGGTGGACTAGACGGAGAACTTTTTATACATACGTCCAGTCCTTCGTTGTCAATCTTGACCTATACCTTGTTGTCTGAACAAGATTTATCCTTTCCTCAGGTAGTTTGGACATATAACAGTGGGACGAATAAATTGAATATACGTCTCATGTAATACTCTTTACGACCCGACCTACTTCGTGTTTGACCTAATTCTAACGGCCCTCTTTATAGTTATTGGAGTCCATACGTTTACTGTGGTGGGAATACCGTCTTTTACTTCTTGTTTTCTCGGAGAACTAGTTTCACTTTCTCCTCTTACTTTCCCAACCAAATTTCGAGTAGTAAGTCTTTTGCTTCTAGTACGGTAAACCAGGGTAGTGAAGTACCGTTTATCTACCCCTTTGTCACCTTTGTCACCGTCTGAAATAAAATCCTCCGAAGTTTTAGTGACGTCTACCACTAACGTCGGTACTTTAATTTTCTGCGAACGAGGAACCTTCCTTTCAATACTTGTTGGATCCATCGTATAAGTTTTCGTCTCTGTAATGAAACGGTTGTTTCCAGACAGATCAGTTCCGATACCAAAAAGGTCACCAGTACATACCTACACTCTCAACCGGATATTTCTTTCGGCTCACGGCTTTTTAACTACGAAAACTTGACACCACAACCTCTTCTGAGAACTCTCAAGGAACCTGACGTTCCTCTAGGTTGGTCAGGTAGGATTTCCTCTAGTCAGGAATCACAAGTAACCTTCCTGTCTACAATTTCGACTTTGGGGTTATGAAACCGGTGGACTACGCTTCTTGACTGATTAGACTTTTCTGGGGCTACGACCCTTTCTAACTCCCGTCCTCGTCTTCCCCTGCTGTCTCCTACTCTACCAACCCACCGTAGTGACTGAGTTACCTGTACTGAAAACCATCCGAGACCGTCAACAACTACCTGTCCCCTCCAGACCACACGATACTAAGTACCCCAGCGTTTCTCAGTCTGTGTTGTCTCGCTGACTTCACTTGACTTAATTTGTATATAATTAAAACCTTAATTTTACGTAAAGAAGAAAAACAATCTGAAGTCTCCAAAAGTGTTCGGGATCTTTCTGAATATCGAGGACCGTGTCCGGGAACTCTGATTACTAGGTGACCTTAGATAAGAGTAAAACAAAGAAGCCTAAAAACTCGGGTCACTGATAGTCCCTAGACTTGGTACCAGTACTTACCTTTAAGACATACAGTTCTGATACACAAATTTTGGTTCTCGATCGTTACCTCTCGAACTACTCCTGTACCCTACCAACGGTAACTAGAGATATGGAATCGTAGTGTAACACGTACTGGTCTAGTGGGATGGTTACTCAATCGTCTTCTCCGATGGGGTTAAGGAGAAGTAGTGAAACGACACGAACCAATTAAACTGTAGAAATGAGAGGATAGGACTCCAAATTTACGATTTTAACCGTCGAAGGGTCCCTCTCCGGGTCTCCGGACCCCAGGTCCTCTTCTTAGTCCGAAGATGAAATCATCCTTTCCCATTTCTTTTCAACTATCCTTCTGGTTCCTACTAGGATGTCACGAAATTGGAAAACGGGTGGTCGTAGGACCGGAAGGTACAACCCAGTCTTATACTTTATAGACCTGGAGTTGTGGGCAGTACTTTTAGGTCACACAGTAAAAGGGGAAGAACAGACATAACTTTCAGGTAGAGGTTAACGACTGGAGGTCGGGATGGTAGAGGGTGGAGGAGAGGGAGGAGGTCATTCACTGAGACGAGCGGACACGTGAGAGACTGTAAGGGACATACGGTCGACAACATGACATGAAGACATGAAAAGTTCCGTGACGTGACATTCTAATTCGTACAAAAAGAAAAAACACACAAACAAACAAACAAAAATACATAATAAACACACTTATCGTATGTCAGGATATATCGACTAACACAATCATCCGATTGAAATCACCTGGACCCTTGTTTAACCTGAACACTTGCATGAGGACCCTACCTTGAGCAAGCCTACATCACCCGAACAACATCAGAAGAAAATAAAGGGATTAGTAAATGTTTGCATTTTTAATAAGAATCAAACGTCTGGAGTACTTTTCTCCACCACCCGAAGTCAAACGGTGGAAGATAAGATTTCACAGTTACTAATACTGGGGTTTAACCATCCTTATCGAAACCACCACCACAAGTGTCAATGGTTCACGGGTGTCTCTTTCCCAGAGTTGAGATTCTTTTAAAAAAGAGTTGTTTCCATCTGTCTACCTTTTGTATATTTAAAACAAATCTTTAGATAAAGACAGACAAGGTCAGTAAAGGCAGACGACAGACGAGGGGTACAAACCCAAGGTAGGTCGTAGAGAGTTCCACTTGCACTTGTTGTTTTATGGGAGGGAGGGGCGAACCACACACGAGGGGAGAACGAGATCGTAGTTCGGAGGAGATCTGAGCCGGTCTCGGGTGGAAAGGAGTCGTCCAGGGGGTGGACTCGTACCAGAACAGGGACGACCAGAGGACCGACAGGACATGAAAGACAGACAGGACGTGAGGTGAGGTTTCTCTCGTAGACCCGTCGTAGGACTAAATTGGAACTGAAGGGGCACCTCCCGGAGGGACCACCGAGTCTCCCATTTCGCAGACGGAGGTGACGTCCTCTGGACCCAACTTAGGGACCCAGTCCTTCTAGGGGACCTCTTCCTTTACCGTTGGGTGAGGTCATCAGAACGGACCTCTTAGGGTACCCGTCTCTTCGGACCATCTGATGTCAAGTACCCTAACGCTTCTCAACCTGTACTGACTCGCTGAAGTGAAGTGAAGTGAATTGAAGTGAAGGGGTACCCGACCTTACAGTTAAAGGAGAAGAACCGTCTATAAGAAACGACAATCCACAGGTCCACTGATTAAACATCGGGTACCTTACACTTAAGAATTAGAAGACACGGTGTCATGGGTACAGACATTTTACCCCTACTAACATACACACACCGTCCCCCGCCCCAAACGATCTTTGGGAACGTCCATGTTGGTCTTGTACACTCTTTACTATCAAAGAAGAGGGTGGAGACGAGTGACCAAAGTAGGACTCGGACTCTCAAAGTCTTCTAGGAGACAAGGAGACACTGATCAAGGGTTTGCACACGTGCCTACGAGGCAGCACAAGCTGAGAAATCGGGTTTCCTGATGCACCTGGGGTACCTGGAATATGTCGGGTGGATGGTCCGAAGAGACCCATACCCTAAAAGGTCCGTTCGTATAACCTCACCCAACGATAAAGGAAGAGGTCTTCTAGAAAGACTGGGTCCCTAACTTGGACACTGAGGACGACCCAGAGGACTGTCCGATTAAGAAATGACGACTCGGTGCCTCCTTTCGGGTCAGACAAAGGTGGACCAAACTTTGACCCCTAGAAGGAGTACCACTTCGCTTGCACTATTGGTGATGTGATACCTTTCCTCCGTCCATTTTCTTTCATTTATATATTGAGAATAAAAGTAGTGAGGAGTCTACAATACCGGGACTCAAGGGTACGACACCAACGGGAAACGAGTCCCACAGGTGGAGACTGAGAGAGTCCGTTTAATAGAAGAGGGGAAGTACGTTGAAGTAAAAGATTATTTTAAAAGTTGTAAATATGTAAATCTTACCTCTCTAGATACAAAACAGTCAAACCGTATAAAATTTTCTTGATTTACACATTATTTTAGTGAAACTTTCTTATCACACACCTTCTTGACAAAACATCGTTTACAATTTTTAAGTTACTATTTTCGAAAAATCCGTTTATTTTCCTCCCCTCTCAAGGCCCTTGACACTAGGAGTAAATTTTATTCGAAAAGCAAGGAATTTGATGATGACTACGACTACGAATAGAACCATCTCTAAATGCTCTCTATTTAGGTGTGAAAAAAGTAACCACGTCTTGTCAAAAGTCATGACGATGACCGTTGAACTTTACTTACTTTGATATTAAAACTATTAAAACTTACTTTATACACTGTCAAAGAAAGTTTCCCTTACTCCCAGAAGTACAATCTTCTATATATAAAGAAAAACTATAGATTAAGACCTCTATAAACACGACCTTACACTGGGGATTTTCTCCTCCCTTATCTGTCAGAGGTAGGAGTGTAAAGGTCACCCCTCACCGGTCTCGAGTCTACGACCCGACTTACCAGACCGAAGGGTCGCTTCACTCTAGGCGGCCAGACCACACTACCAAAGGGTCCACACTTGGGCACTTGGATGGAAAACATGCCAAAAGTAGGTCCCGGGTACCTGGAGAGGAAAAGGAAAGTCCTCACCCCGACGAGTCACCACCCACCAGATGTCTCTATTTGGACGTTCCAGACAATGAGACCGGTGTGGTCATAGTTCTCCCCAAACGACGGGTAGAAGGGTATTTGATGGTGACTTTTAATGGTGACGCTCTAGACTCGACTCTAAAGGTCTCTCTCCTGTCAACACGTTGGTCTAACTCCACATCTCCTTGTCTCCACTTTTCAGACCACTCTACGATTGGAAGTCTGTACGACCCGGGTCGTACTTTACGGGTAGTCTTGAAAACCCAGTTCATTGAAACCCAACTTTCACTTTAAAATACCTTATTTAATTTCGTTAATTTTTAAAAAATATCCTTCACGACTTTGAAAGTACTTTATATACAAACTAATCCCTTTCTAAAATCCCTTTCTAAAATCCCTTTCCGCTCTGTTTTCAATAAGTCGTTTAAAAGAGGAATTTCTTTCACAAAAAGTTACCTTTTACTATACATCTCTCCCAGAAATCCACATAACGACCTCCTGACTGGGGTCTTAAAAGACAGAAGAACTAGTTCGTGGTTATAATTTCCGAACTAGGGTGACACTACGGTTTCCCCCATGGACGACTGATGAGTCCGCCATAAGAAGAACCGTGACCGAGAGGTTATCTCAGAAATGAGGTCCCACCACAAGGGTCAATAAAAGGTGCATGGGTATCCACATTTGAGTTTAATTGGTTTGAGAATTCTCTGACTACATATTTGGTTTCTTCGGTTAAATAATGAAAGATCACTCACTTCCTATCTACAAGTCGAGACGAGAAGTCGTGTACGAGGTGAGTTATATTCTTTTACTGATCGAGATCCTCCGACAAAGTCCACCTGTTCCCACACACACTATTTGGACTTACCGTAGAACGGACTACCGACAGACTCCTTTGTCGACACTTAACCTCCGACTTGACACAAACTACCACCGACTACGTAGGTAGTAAAGATAAGTACCAGGAGTTCACGGACAACCGTCTTAGTGAAAGGAGACGTATACCAATTTTGCGATATCCCGGCAAACCAGATGTCATGAGTCTAACAAAGAGAAATTAAGTATGACTATGAGGTCTGTTCTACGTTGTACGCACACTAAAGTGAATGTGAAATCAGGATTGGTAAACAAAGAAGAGGTGTCTTAAGTGTGGAAAATTACTATGGGCCTATAAGGGTTTATGGAGATGGTTAACGGCCCTCTTTATAGTTATTGGAGTCTATACGGTGGGAATACCGTCTTTCACTTCTCCTTGATTTTTCGGAGAACTACTTTCACTTTCTTCTGTCACTTTTTGAACCGAATTTCGAGTTATAAGTCTTTTGCTTCTAGTACCGTAGGCCAGGGTAGTGAAGTACCCTTTATCTACCCCTTTGTCACCTTTGTCACAGTCTGAAATAAAAACCCCGAGGTTTTAGTGACGTCTACCACTGACGTTGGTACTTTAATTTTCTGCAAATGAGGAACCTTCTTTTGAATACTGGTTGGATCTATCGTACAAGTTTTCGTCTCTGTAATGAAACGGTTGATTCTAGGTAGATCAGTTCCGATACCAAAAAGGTCATCAGTACATACCTACACTCTCAACCTGACACTTCTCCCGACTCGTGGCTTCTTAACTACAAAAACTTGACACCACAACCTCTTCTGAGAACTCTCAGGGAACCTGATGTTCCTCTAGGTTGGTCAGGTAAGACTTCCTCTAGTCGGGACCCTAAAGAAACCTTCCTTACTACGATTTCGACTTTGAGGTCATGAAACCGGTGGAGTACTCTTCTCAACTGAGTAACCCTTTCTGAAACTACGACCCTCCCTAACTCCCGTCCTCCTCTTCCCCTGTTGTCTCCTACTCTACCGACCTATCGTAGTGACTGAGTTACCTGCACTCAGACTCACTTGAGACCCTCAACCACTACCTGTCCCTCCAGACCACACGACGCTAAGTACCCGAACGTTTCTCAACCTTTGCCGACTCGCTGACTTGACTTGACTACGTCAATTTCTATTACAAAACTCCATCAATTTTTGGAATGAAATACCCCCAGCGGAATAAGGATCGAACACACCTTTTAACTAGAATGAATCGACATAGAAATTCAGTTGGGACTTATAAGTAACTTTCCTTACTACGACTTCGACTTTGAGGTTTTGAAACCAGTGGACTGGGTTTCTCCGTTGAGTCACTGTTTCTGGGACTACGACTCCTTCTAACTCCCGTTCTCCTCTTCGCCCTCTGTCTCCTACTCTACCAACCTACCGTAGTAACTGAGTCACCTGTACTCAAACTCGTTTGAGACCCTCTATCACTTCCTATCCCTTCGGACCACACGACGGTAGGTACCCCAACGTTTCTCAGTCTACACTGAATCGTTGACATGTTGTCTCAACATAGAAATGAATAGTATACAACTTTTAAGCAAGAAGAATCTTTTAGACAACTAGACCCCTGAAAGAACCACCAGGTCACCGATTGGAGACGAGAAGGTTATGTCCTCCGGGTCCAAGTTAGGGAGCCCCTTGATCTAGGGTGTACAGTTTTAATTTCTAGGGTTTACTCTAGACTGGGTCGGGTTATTCATTTATTTATGACCCAACTGGTTTTTCTAGTAACTCCAAAAAAAATATCCTAGAATAAATTTCTTTCTTTCTTTTAGACAACTAAATAAGAACGATTTAACAACGAAAAAGAAAGTCAAAACAATGACCACTGTATTATAGTCAAATTTTATTTAAGATCTTCGCTTCTAGACACAAGTCAAGTCCGATTTAATTCCTCCCCTGTTTATACTTTTCTCCCCTCCCTTTCTTTTCCTTTCTTTTATTTTAGTCGTAACATTTAGTGTCGGAAGATAGACCGACAGTTGTTCAAATACATTTCACTCAGTATGTGTTAACTTTTGTAAAGACAAGGTTAGACGTCCTATAAGTCACAAGCTTGTTCGAATACAGAACCCCGGACTTAAGTTACTATCGTTAGGCCACAGTCGAGAGACGTCCAAAATACGTAAAACACAAGGATCATTCACAGGTAGAATTAATAGAGGTTGGACGGTTACTTCAGACGGAAATGAAGAACACACTAAGACTCCTTATTAAAATCATGTTTAAGAACTAGAGAATAGTGGACCTATCATTTTATCTATAATGGTAATAAGTCGACAGAAAGTTAGGTCAGTCAGGATTTCCTTTATTCAGGACTTATAAGTGACCTTCCTGACTACGATTTCGACTTCGAGGTTATGAGACCGGTGGACTACACTTTTTGACTGAGTAACCTTTACTGGGACTACGACCCTTTCTACCTCCCTTCCTCCTCCTCCCTCGTCCTTACCTACTCTACCAACCTACCGTAGTGGTTGAGTCACCTGTACTCAAACTCGTTTGAGACCGTCTGTCACTTCTTGTCCCTTCGGACCCTATGACATCAGGTGACCCAGCTTTTCTCAGCCTGTGTTGAATCGTTGACTTATTGTTGTAAATACTAAAACACCGGTGTCTTTAAGTAATAACAAAGTTCATAAATTAGGAAAACGTAGTAATATACACTTGGAACACAGAGTCACTTAAATGTTCTTTATGTGAAATGGAACATGACAGATCGTTGGTCGTCCTATCTAGAATGAAAGATTATGTAAATACATAAAAATAAAGTTCATCCGAAGGATATTTCCCATTGCACCCAGAATGCACCACCGAGTCACCTTCTACACCAGAGCTAAGGACCAGACCCTTCTAACGGACCTCTTCCCTAACCGTTGGGTGAGGTCATAAGAACGGACCCCTTGGGGTACTTGTCTCCTTGAACCACCCGATGTCAGGTACCCCAGTGATTCTCAACCTGTGCTGAATCACGGACTTGTTGTTTTTTCCCCATTTTACGAACGTACGTACGATTCGACGAAGTCAGCACTGGTCGAGAAACGCTGGGGTACCTGAGATAGGGTAGTCCGAGGAGACAGGTACTCCAAGAGGTCCGTTCTTATGACCTCATCCGACGGTACGGGAGGAGGTCCCTTCCCACTTCATGACCCCTAATTTTTTTTTACTGACCGTTACTGAAAGAGAAAGAAAAAGGGAAGGAGGGAAGAGAAAAGAAAGAAGGAACGAAGGAGGAAAGGAGGGAGGGAGGGAGAGAAGAAAGAGGGAGGTAGGAAGGGAAAGAAAAATTTATCTCTTCAAGACGGATGACAAACGTGGTGACGTCGAGATTGACCCAGAACTATGTAAGAAACGAAAGACAGGGTACCGAGGAAGACACAGCACACTCGCTCAGCACGTGGAGAGTGACTAAACGACCATTGAAAGAAGTCCCATCAATACTTTACGTGTCTAGACACGGTGTAGGGAATTCCTAAAGGCACAGAATGACCCTTTTTGAATAACAACCGTACGTGGTGAAATAAATTGATCCCCTCCAATCTTTTCATAATCAGACCTCTTCACACAAAGTCTGACCACTACGGTTAGTGAAAACGGAAAGTAAGTCGACCACATCGAGGTTCTTACCCTCCCTCGGGGCGGGACTCGGGTCTTAAAGAATCCCGGGGGTCCTTGTGTCGAACTGTTCCCACCCCGTCGAAACCCGTAGTTCCCTGTTTTTTCTTTTCTTTTTTTTTTCCTTGTCTTTTGTGTAGAAGTCGTTAGTGTTGAACATGAGTAGGGGAGTAGACCAGAAACCTAGTAGTCACTGTAATGAAATTTCATCTAAGATTTACATACGGGGGACCACCCGTGACAGTCCCCTATTACCCCTTTTCTGAAGTAGAGAAAGACTGGAGTGACGAACGGACGTGACGAGTCTATACCGACCCTTTGTACCGGAAGGTTTTGTTCACTCTTCATTACAGAAGGTTCAAAACAGACTTTTAAGAATTTTGTATCCGATTAAAACTGTTCTTGTTAAGTGTCACACAAACTTCCGTTCCAAAAAGAAGTGATTTCGACAAGTTTCGTGTCAACGTTCCTTTGATGATAATGATTATCGTATGAACTTGAATTCCCCGTATGTAAAGTCCATTAATCTATCGACGGGTTTTATCTATTAATGTGAATTTTTGTTAAAATATTTAAAATAGAGGTGATTTAACTGGCGAACTGTCGACAAAACTACAGGACACTCAAAACGGTAACAACTTGTTTTTTATTGTAAGAAAACAGTTACAGTCAACTGTGATAGAAGATTCTTTTTTAGACTCCAACTGTGTACTGGTTAAAAATTTGACAACTCTGAAAAACTATAAAAACATGAATAGGAAAATTTTTTACTTCACTGTTTCCGTATGACATGAACCTTAAGGAATCTTTTATTCTCAGACGTCCCTCTAAACTCCACTGAAGAACACTTGGTGTGACACTTCCTCCCTCCCACGTTCTGACCCATGCCACCTCGACCCGACACTACACCCGCGTTTTCGTCGGAGTACCCTGTACTCCTAAAAACAAGACCCTATTGTAACGAATCGACGGGGAGGTACTCAATTCAGAACGTAGGTCGTCACTCTCCTACACTGGAACCCACTTCAACCACAGAAACGTTGGAGTTTCTTTCCTTGTCCCCGAGTAAGTCCCTTACTCGAGGAGTCAAGACTCCCTCTAGACTCGCCGTATGGATTGTCAACAATTTATCGATTAAAAGAGAAAGAGAACTTACAAATAATATTGATTTCCTTTCCCTTCGGAGTAGTCTGTTCCTCGAAGTTCCTTTATACACGTACACTCTAAGACAGTCTCGGATAGAAGGGTCACTCTTGAACTCTTCGTTAGTACCTTCGAAGATCTAAAGGTGCTGGTGGAGGTGAAGTCACTGTCTCCTTGAGAAAATATAATATTGATTATGGATGTGACAGAGTGACCTTGTCTAGGAAGAGGTGCAAAATTTTTGATGTCAAAAGACACATCAGAGAGACTCAGGTCTTATTGTTTGATACTAAAATCGTCAAATAATGTTAGAACGAGCCTACATGAGACCCTCTCTAGGCTCACCAAAAACAAAAAGAGATTCCCTCTATGAAGACTGTATGGTTTTATATAGAAGAGTTCAATGTATTGTTTAAGTAGAGGGGTTCAATGTATGGTTTAATGTAGAGGAGTTTAATGTATGGTTTAAGTGGAGACCTTGCCTCTTTCGTTCACTTTTTACACGCCAACTAGACCTTGAAGTCGTCTGTCACCACGATGATAGAATGTACTTCCATCTATCAACCGTCCTTGAATTAATGAAAAACTACGAAACACTAAAAGACCAAGAATCTCCTAATAAAACTTCTTTTTTAAATTAAAGTCAAAATAACTCCATACTAACTGCAAATTTTAACGTGCGATAAATTTCACACGCAGTACCACTAAACTATATGCATGTGTACTCTTTCCTAAGAGGGGTAGCTAAGTAATTACGTCGACAGTGGAGTGTATTAATTGGAAAAAGTAAAAAAACCACTCTTGTAAATTCAAGATGAGGGAGACAACAACAAGTCATCGAGTCAGCAAAGACTGAGAAACACTGGGGTACCTACGTACGTACGGTCCGAAGGCACAGGTTGTGGTTGAGGGCCTCGACGAATTTGAGTACAGGTAACTCAGTCGCTACGGTAGGTCGGTAGAGTAAGAGATAACAGGGGAAGAGGAGGACGGAAGTTAGAAAGGGCCGTAGTCCCAGAAAAGGTCACTCAGCCGAGAAGCGTAGGGCATCAGTTAAAGTTAATGTGTTATGTTATAATAGTCGATATCAGTAGTACAGTAATCGAGGACTCTGGAAATTTTTTAACACAAAAAAAAAAATTAAATATAAAACTGACGTCACCTGGAAACGATACCACGAGTATCCTACAACCAACGTCGCACTCCCGAAGAGGTGAACACTACGAGTCTGAGAGATCAAAATCATACGGTCGAATCAACGGGGTCCTAGAATCAAGGGGATGGACCCTAGTTTGGGTGCAGGGGACGTAACCTTCCGTTTAAGAATTGGGGACCTCGTGGTCCCTTCAGGGATTTAGGAGTCAAGAACGAGTAGAATAACGATCTTCAATCCTGCGAAAATGATTAGAGAGAGATAAAGAAGGTAGTGGGTCAGGGACCGTTGGTGGTTATATTAGACACAAAGATATTCAAAAAGAAAAAATCCTGAGGTGTTCATTCACTATGGTACGTCTTAAACAGAAAGAGACTGTAAAGTGAATCGTATTCGGGAACTCAAAGTAGGTAAAACAATGTTTACCGTTCTAAAAGAAAAAGAAGCACCGACTTGCTATGAAGTAACACATACATATGCCGTAGAAGAAATGGGTAAGTAGGAGACCCCCTGTGAGTCCAACAAAAGAATAGAACCGATAACACTCATTACGACGTTATTTGTATCCCTACGTTGATAGAAAAACTCTGTCACTGAACAAAAGAAAGTCTGTTTATGGACCTGTACCCTAACGACCTAGTATACCATCAAGATAAAAATTATAAGACTCCGTGGAGGTATGACAGGAAGTATCACCTCCGTGGTTAAATGTAAAGATGGTTATCACGCGTTCCCGACGGAAAAGAAGTGTAGGAACAGTCGTGAACAATAGAGGACAGAAAAACTTTTATCGGTAAGATTGTCTATAAACCCGAAGGGAGCACCGAGTCGACCATTTCTTAGGTGGTCGTTACGTCCTCTGGACCCAAACTAGAGACCCAACCCTTCTATGGGACCTCTTCCTTTGCCGATGGGCGAGGTCATAAGACCGGACCTCTTAAGGTACCTGACGTGTTAGTTACCCCAGCGTTTCTCGACCTGCACTGACTCGTTGAAAGTAAAAGTCAAAGTAAGATTGTAGACACTCCACTATGGAGTAACACTAAAAGTGAACGTAAAAGGACTATTAATCACTATAACTCTTGGAAAAGGACATATCAACTGGAAGACGTACAGAAAAAACCTTCTTACAGATAAGTCCAGGAAACGAGTAAAAATGTAGTCCACCAAACAAACAAACAAACAAACTACAACTCAACGTACTCAAGAAATATCTAAAATGGTCTATATAGTAAACTTTTATAAAAGAAAGTAAACCATCCGACGGGAAAGTAAAACAATTACAGAAGGAAACGACACGTCTTCGAAACATCAAAAAAAAAAAAATTATTTATTACAACCCGTCAAATAATTGGTTACCTCATATAACGTATTGTTTGATGGGGTGTAGAAAGTCCTTCTTTTGGTGAGTCAAACTTTTCATTTCTACAGTGGGTGACTTAAATTTCGTGTGTTAATTTTACGCGAAATTTATAAAGAGTCCCCCCACCCTTGCATTCTGAAGATGAGTTGATTCTCTTTACAAAATTCCCAGGTCTAGAAAATAAAAGAAATATAAGTAGTACGGTAGTTTAGTACCTTTATCCGAGGTTGTCAAGGCCGAGGAGAGGTCACCAAGAGTACTTCGCACGAAGAGACCCACCTCGTCCGACTGAGAAATCAGCTCGGGTTCATGGAAAGAGAAACAGAAGGAGACAAAGGGAGGAAGTAAAAGGAAGTGTGTAAAGTCCTTCGATAGAACCGAGAATCCTACGGATTAAACGAGTTATACACGATTCGGCGATGTCAGAACAGACAGAGAAACGCCGGAATACCTGACATCGAGTGGTCCGAGGAGTCAGGTACCCTAAGAGGTCCGTTCTTATGACCTCACCCGACGGTACGGGAGGAGGTCCCCTAGAAAGACTGGGTCCCTGACTTGGGTATACAGAATACAGAAGACGTAACCGTCCGTCCAAGAAATGGTGATCGCAGTGTGTACAACTAAGAGAACCGTTCTTAGAACAAGAATTGAACAAACAAATATTACCACGATTGTCGAACGACCCATTGTAGTAGCTGAGAAGGTCACAACGGTACCATTGTAAGCACCCCGTAAGGAATAACTTGTCACAGGTAGGGGAACTATAGATGTTACAGTGGAAAGAACATCTAAGGGCACATACGACGGTTTCCTTGTTGAGGTACAAAAGATTTTCCGGATCTCTTGTACATCCCTCTCAGTGAGGAAAAAGGGAGGTATAACCAGTAAAACCACTCAATGACCTTCTACCGCCAAGACCTACTTTTCCGTCTTCGAAGTATCTTGACTACATCAGAGTGATCAAATACAAATGAAAACAACGGTACTTCTTTTTTTTAGCATAAAATTCTCGTTTTAGGTAAATCAAATTTTTCTTTTAACGATAATTGTAAACAGAAGAGAGAAATGCAGTTGTCGTTTCTTGTATACAACCAGAAAGTTTTAGAAATTATACTATTTTGGACATTTTATAATTTTGTATTAACTTAGTTACGTAAATTACGGAGAAAACTATGTAAATATAATGAAACGTGTGTTTCTTGTAGAAATCCCTTAAGGGGTCCCCAGGTCACCAATCTTGAGATACGAAAGTGACGGCTCCCGGACCCAAGTTGGGAACAACCCTTTGATTCTAGGGTGTTCGACTTGTCGGAGGGGGGTTTCTTTTTAACAAATCAGGTTTTAAGAATTTTATAAGTTGTAAAGAGTTATCTTCTTATAAAACGTTCTTCGATATGTAAAGAACGAAAAGGAGTACGAATCGACTTCACCACAGTCAATAATTTAAATGAGACGTATACGTACGGGGTAGGTGAATAGTCTCTTGAAAGATCTTCGAGTGTAGGCAATGACCTTGTCGTGTTTAGGTCAGAACACATGTACATGGTCCCAAGGGTGGGGGAGAAAACAAAGGGACACAGGAACCGTCAGGTCACAGTCGTGGGACTGACCCGAACAAAGACCCCCGTCAAGGATGTTACTACTAAAACATTTAATTTTTGTTTTTTCTCAGGTCCCGAGACCAGATACCAGTTCTTCTTAGTACCTCCTCACTCTTACCGTAGTAGCCCATCGTGTCACGAGATCCTAGAGGGATCTCTTGACCTCTAACCTTGACGACTAAAGACCTGAGATCGGAACGAGACTCCTACTCCTGTAACAGTAAGGAGATCTCGTCCCGTGGGTGGGACTCACGGAGGGTCTGGGGTCCTCGACGTTCACTCACCTACTCGGACCTTCCTGGACACAATTACCTTTTGAGTGTGGGTAGATCGTTCCACAGAAGAGAACCGGAGGTGTACCAAGGACGACCTCCCAATCTTGACGACTAAAGACTTCTTCGGTCTTGAATCGGTAAATTTTACACTCTGGAGAGTTTAAAATGTACAACCGTTTGTAAATGTAAAAAAATTTTCATGTCACATCCGGTTTCTTTTATCTACACTCCCGGGCACTCGGATGTTGTACGTAAGAGGAGATCGGCGAACAGTGACGTCGACTAACCCTTTCTTTCTTCTCGTCGAGGGAGAAGTCCAACGACGGGTAGGCGACACACAGTCACTCGTGGACCCTGTCCGTGGGTTGGAACCGAGACGACCCTTGGGTTACTCCTGTACTTCTTAGACTAGTAGGACTACCGGACTGAACATTGTCTTAACTAAAAGAAAGACAGTAAAGTCTAATAGTTGAATTCCAACTCAAAGTTACTCTCAAAAAACCTCACCAATTATTTTGGGGGAACTTTTACATTTGAACGTCCCGGATGTCCACGGGAACCTCTTACGCACCAGGTCTCTTTGAACGTAAACTTGCGTCCGGTCCCTTCCGTGGTTCTCGGAGACCGAACCGTCTAAAGAGGACGTAGCTGGACGAGAAACCTCCAAGAACGATGTACCAAAGAGGTCCTATCTTCTTTTAGTCCTTCAAAACCTACCGAAAGAGACGTCTCTTTCCCCTTGTAAAGGTAGTAGAAAGACCAAGGTCAAGACGTACCTTCCCTGGAAGTATTTATGTATCTCTACCAGGGTCGTCAAGAGATAAATGATGGTGGGACAAATAACACCACCATTCTACTAACAGTAACCAAGAAGATCTACTAAGAGGAACCAAGGGTCACAGTGTGTTCCACGAAAACGGTATCAAGAGAGAAAGTGAAGAGAAGGTTCATCCTCGGTCACTTGGTTCTACCGAACGGTTCGTCTACGTGAACGACTTTACCGTGGACGACGGACGGTGTCACACCACTTTTAGTCTTCCACTCTTTTTTCTGATTGATTCCTTCCAAATCAGAGTAGAACGTGAGTCGTTCTACATTAATTAAGGAGTCGTAAACATACTTCATCTTTTACGGTTATTAAGGTTCACATTGGATAATCCTACTACCCTCTTTCTAAACTTCACCAAGTTCCGATAGAATGGAGATAATAGGAACCATTCTATGTTTCTATACTGAACTAGAAAAAAGACAGGTCTTCTCAACGGTGTGTAGTGGCGTTGTCTTCAAGACTAATGTAGTAGAAACGTCGTGACTTCACCACCTTCCAAAAGGACCCACTCTTAGTGTATCGGACAGTCCTTTACTCACGTAAAGTATGAATTAAAGTATGAATTAATGTTCACGAGAGTCGAGAAACGATAACCATATTTGACTGAGGTCTTATTATCTCGTTTACGGGAGGTAATTCTGATTGAGAAAGGTATGGTGCGACGTTACTTCTATCCACAAACTCCCACGGTATACATAAATCCTGGGAAGACAATATTTTCCCGTAAGTGGTATTAAACCGTGGACAGTAACTTCGATTGTACACTCGGACCCAGACCCTTACATAGAGTAATCAACCCAATAAACGTCTTTATCCGTCTTTTGAGAATGGAAGTGTAGTGGTTCGTTTGATACTCGTCTAATTAGAGTCTCAGGATAAGTCAAGTCAAGTCAAGTCAGTGAGTCAGCACAGGCTGAGAAACGCTGGGGTACTTAGTGTCGTACGGTTCGGAGGGACAGTTGAGGGCCTCTAGTGAGTTTGAGTGCAGGTAGCTCAGCCACTACGGTAGATCTGTAGAGTAGGAGACAACAGGGGAAGAGGAGGATGGGGGTTAAGGAGGGTCGTAGTCCCAGAAAAGGTTACTCAGTTGAGAAACGTCCTCCACCGGTTTCATGATCTCAAAGTCGAAATCGTGGTAAGGAAGGTTTCTTTAGGGTCCCGACTAGAGGAAGTCTTACCTGATCAACCTAGAGGAACGTCAGGTTCCCTGGGAGTTCTCAGAAGAGGTTGTGGTGTCAAGTTTTCGTAGTTAAGAAGCCGTGAGTCGAAAGAAGTGTCAGGTTGAGAGTGTAGGTATGCACTGACGACCTTTTTGGTATCGACCGATCTGACCGTTTCATTACAGAGACGAAAACTTATACGATAGATCCAACCACTATTGAAAAGAAGGTTCCTCATTCACAGAAAATTAAAGTACCGACGTTAGTGGTAGACGTCACTAAAACCTCGGAGTTTTTTATTTCAGACTGTGACAAAGGTGACAAAGGGGTAGGTAAAGGGTACTTCACTACCGTGGTCCTTGAGATAAAATTTTTCTGGTACATACAAATTTATCAGTTCCGTAAATCTCATTAATTTTAGAAATAAAAGAAGTAGACATATTTTATAGAGTTCCGTGATGATGATTACTAAAAGACGAGTTCGGATAAATAGTTCTACTATAAAGACACGTGTCATTTGACTGTACCACATAAGTTTCCCGTAAAAGTAACGATCCGGACCCTAAAAGTTTTGTCCTGTGTATCTAATATGACCTCACAAAATTATTTACGAGAATTGCCCAGTGTTATCCTGTCCTTGACAAAAGTTTTGGTTACACACTATATTAGGCCTGCTAAGAGTCTCTGTCCGAAGGTTCCTGTTACATGGAGTATGACGATACAACCTTGTACATATTTAATACGTGAAAAATAACCTTATCAACTTACAGTCAATTATCTTAGTTTGTTCCTGGTTGTCTAGAATGTTTCCGTCTGTTAAAGTTCTTTAGTAAGTTCTAATATCGGACTAAAGAAGAACAAGGTGCTCAAGAAGTTTTTATCTACGAAACCTCCTCTAAAGGATACTATCATTAAGAAATGAAATAAGACAAAAACTACTTTTATACAAGTTTACTGTATAAGAAAGAGATCTGATCATAAACTTACGTACTTGACTAAAAGAATAATTTTATTGACCTTGGTTAAAAATTGGAGGGTTTCTGTGTAAACCTATTAAAAATGTAGTGAAAAGACAGATGTTTGAACCTTTGTAATTTGAACAATAAATCAAAAAGTTTATATCTTATCATCGAAGAACACCAAAAAAATTCGACCCTTATAATACTTTTAATCATGAGAAGATCTCCCCACACTTAAAGATCTTCGATGTAAAGATGAAACGAAGTCAAAACGCTCTACGTTCTCGCCCGGACAGACCCCGAGACCGGTGGGGAGCGGGCCGGACCCTCTCGTTCGCGAAGACCGCGACGTGGAGGGAGTAATGAACGGCAATCGGCGTCTGACAGAGGACTCGTAGCGGGTTCCCAGTAAACGTAACATTAAATGTCTTGAAGTTCTTCCACGGAGTACTTTTATATTAACTAAAGCGGGTTCTTTCACAGGTCTAAATTTATATAATTAATTACTTTATCTCAATGAGGGTAAAAACTCTTGTTACCGTAAAGGGATCGAAAGTAAGGCATTATTTCTCCTTTGAACAAAGGACTCTGACACTTTACAGTCCCACTGTCAAGTTTCCGCCAAAGTAGACTAACAGGTCAACATTCTTACTTTATCATGTCTATGTTCGTACTGTCCACACGTGCATTCTTATACCTAAAACCCGCCAGTAATCCTCTGACTTTAAAATACTACTGGTAGAGTTTATGGATCACTCAGGTCTACAAATTCTTATAAAAAGTTAAATCAAGATCAAACAGTAACAAAACAACACACAATACCAAAAACCACCGTACTCCTCCTTTCTTAGAAAAACCTGTCCCAGGTGTCATTGTGGTCGTCCCATCTTCGACGGTACGTCTCAACATACAGTTCCGTTAGCCTCGTCCTAAACTACATCTCCTTGTAAAGGATACGATAAGTGTTACTGGTAACCCTCGTAGAATAAATCAAGTATAATCGTAGTCAAGTCAAGTCAGCGAGTCAGCACAGGCTGAGAAATCCAAGCCTCTTCAGGACGTGTTTATGTAGTCATACTAGTAAAAATAGGTCAAAAAGTGTTTTAATGAAGTGATACTAGAGATAGGAAAAAATATCTTGTGTCAACTTGTAAAGGATCCTGTGAGTGAATTTTTTTTAATTGGTTATAATAACCCTGAGGAGAGTACCAGGTCACCAACCCTTATACGGACGGTTACATCCCCTGCACCCAAGCTAAGGACCAGGTCCTTCAAAGGTGTACGATGTTTCGTTGATTCGGACACGTGGTGTTGACGACTTCGGACACTCGGGATCTCGGACACGAGTTGAAACTCTCCTCTGTGACGTTACTCTTCGGAGTTGTGACGTTGATCTCTCTCCAGGAGTGAGCGACGTTGATCTCTTTCGAGTACACGTCGTTACTTCAGAATCACATCGGTTTTTATTTTAGTTATTTATTTTATTATATGCAAAATTTACAATTTTTAATTGGTTATAATATTTCATATTAAATGTATCTATCTTGTGTAGAGAAAATTCCCATGGTAAACTACGTAAAACTGTTTATGTGTGTCAACACTGTGGAACAGGGTTAGGTCTGTCTCTTGTTACGGTAGTCACGGTTTCAAAGGGCACAGAGATACTTGTAGAGTGTGTGGGAGAGGGTCGCGACCTGTTAAGGAGTAGACTAGAGGTAGTGACACCTCCTCAAAAGGAACACAACCTTGAAATATACTCACCTTAGTGTATGTGTACGAGGAAACACAGAACGAAAAAAAAAGACGACGTATTACAAAAACCCTAGATAAGGACAACACATAGTCATCAACTAGTAAGAATGACGACTCGACATAACGTAAGATAGTTACATGGTAAAAACCAAATAGTTAAAAAGACAACCACCTGAAAACACGTACAAAAAAAGTTATAAAGAAACATGAAAACATGTTTGCACCAGACATTAATACAAGTAGTTTTAAAATTTTAATATTATTAATAATTTTAAGATTCATATCGTTAAAATTAACTCACTAGTCATTGGATCTATCATATAAGTTTTCGTCTCTGTAATGAAACGGCTGATTCCAGGTAGATCAGTTCCGATACCAAAAAGGACACCAGTACATACTTACACTCTCAACCTGACACTTCTTCCGACTCGTGACTTCTTAACTACGAAAACTTGACACCACAACCTCTTCTGAGAACTCTCAGGGAACCTGACGTTCCTCTAGTTGGGACTCTAAAGAAACCTTCCTTACTACGACTTCGACTTCGAGGTCATGAAACCGGTGGAGTACGCTTCTCAACTGAGTAACCCTTTCTGAGACTACGACCCTTCCTAACCCCCGTCCTCCTCTTCCCCTGCTGGCTCCGACTCTACCGACCTACCGTAGTGACTGAGCTACGTGTACTCAGACTCACTTGAGGCCCTCTACCACTACCTGTCCCTCCGGACCGTACGACGCTAAGTGCCCCAGTGTTTCTCAGCCTGTACTGACTCGCTGACTTAACTTGACTTTTTTGGGTCCCTCTCTGGAAATACGTCTTCTTATCCATCAGAGTACCGTTTTTAGAGTTTCTATATATCAAATAGTAAGACTAAATAAACCAATAAAAGAGACTTTTTCTTAATTTTTAAACAAAAGTATATACGAAAATTTTCGTGTCTCTACCGAATACACTTCAATACGACCTATTATATAATTTAAAAGTTCGATATTTTAGTTTTCGGTTCGGTTTCGTCTTACGTTTATACGGTCTCATTTCCAGTTTCATCAATGACTTTAACTCGAATATCAAACTGACCTAAGGAGAACCGTTCTTAAGTGTGGTCCTGAAAGGACACCGGGTCACCATTTCTCAGACGGACGGTTACTTCCTTTGTGACTAAGTTAGGGACCAGACCCTTCTAAGGTGTACAGTTCCCCGTTGATTCGGACGCCCGGTGTTGACGACTTCGTGAGATCTCGGACACGAGATGTTGTTTTCTTCGGTGACGTTCACACATTATAACAATAGATATCCGTGTTGTAACATTCGTCTAGAGGTCTTAAGTAAATGGAACGTATTGATTGTACAATATGAACAAATTGTCATTGCGGGGTAAAAAGGGGAAGGGGATCGGGGACCGTTGTGATAAGGTGAGAGACGAAGATTTATAGACTGATGAGATCCCTGGTGTACATTATAAACACAAAGACACTGACCGATTGAGGTACATCGTACTACAGGACTTCCAAGTAGGTACGAGATTGTATACCGTGTTAAAGGAAGAAAAAATTCCGAATTATTATCAGATCACTTACATATGTGTTGTAGAAGAAATAGGTAAATAGATAGTTACTGGTAATTCCATCCTAGGGTCACCGTGTCACCACTTCTTAGACGGAAGTCACGTCCTCTACGTCTTCTGTGTCCAAGGTTGGGACCCTGTCCTTCTAGGGGACCTCCTCCCGTACCGCTGGGTGAGGTCATAAGAACAGCCCTTTTAAGGTACCGGTCTCTTCGGACCACCCGATGTAAGGTACCCCATCGTTTCTCGACCTGTCGTACGTACGTGTCTGCAATTCCACGAGGGGGTAGAACCGAGAGCACCGGTGTAAAAAAAGAGAGAAGAAACGTGTACCTGGTCGAAATCAGGTCCGTCTACGTTGAAGAAGACATGCTGTGAATGTCGTTGTAAATCACTCACAAACTTATAAGGACCTAGAGTCGTAAAGACTTAGGGAGGGGCTGGTTTAGGAAGGTTACTGTGCCCCTGAGTCTACCCAGGGTTTATGTGGAGTAGACTACATCAACGTACCTACACCAGTGTAGAAAGTTAAACCTCAGAGGTTCCACACCGACCATGGTCCTGAAAGGACCACCGAGTCTACCATTTCTTAGACGAATGTTACGTCCTCTAGCCCCAAACTAGGGACTCAACCCTTCTAAGGGACGTCTTCCCTTACCCTTGGGTGAGGTCATAAGAACGGACCTCTTAAGGTACTCTCCGGTACCCGATCGTTTCTCAGTTTACGTTGATTATGTGTGTGTGTGTGTGTGTGTGTGTATGTGTGTGTGTGAGCCACACCGACTTACACATGGAGGTCTGAAAGAGTCGACCTTTTGGACTATCAAAACGATATACTTTAAACGATATACGATATATCAAAACAATATACTCTTTACCTCACATCTATGATTATAAAAGAGAACGGAGGACTCTCCTGTTCTTTTATTTCAGAAGCGGTAGTAGTTCCTTTTTTTCTTGACCTAAATCATCCAGTATTTTTCTAGAAACTCCTAATCCCTGTTAATCTCAAAGTCGTATGGTCCACCTCCTTCAGGGACTCTGTTCTTCTCCCTTCGTAAAAGGACTTTGCCTCCTCCTCAGCCTCTTCCCTATACGTCTTCCTCTCACTCCTCCGAGACTTCGGAGTGGGGAGGGTCCCGAGTCTTGGGATACGAGGTGGACTGATAAGGTGTGTCAAGGGGTGCACCCCTTTCAGGGTCCTATGGGTGTTTGGGTCCCATTCTCTTCATTTCATGTTTCGCCACTCTCACCCCTTTGGGGTACAAAGGGAGGGCGATCGTATTTCGACCCCCGGAGTGACACCGGTTGTGTCGCGAGATACTTTACGTAAGGCAACCCCGAGGGTAGTGGGTCTGGAGTGCACGTGCTGGAAGTACAGGTGACAAGGGAACCTAGAAAGAGGTCCAAGAGTCGTAAACGACATAGGTCTACCGGGTCACGGATGTCTTAGAAGTCTTTAGTTGGTTGACACTCTCCGGGAAGTACTGATGGACTATATTTTTCCCGTGGGGTATTCAGAGATAGTAAAATAAAACGAACTATAAAGAAACTATGGTATGGGACTATAATAAATAATACAAAAAAGTTACTCTTATATTCTCATGTCTTTTATTAAAAAGATAAAGTAAAATAACAAAGACGTCACAGACCTTTCCACAGACTACAAATCACCTTGTAGTAAGAATTAAAATTGAGCTTTCTTGTCCAAAAGGGAGAGTGGGTAATGGGTCCAGTCCACCACAAGAAGTCAGAGGTTCAGCACAGACTGAGAGACACTGGGGTATTTGACGTCGAGCGGTCCGAAGGGACTCGAACGAATTTGAGAATAGGTAGCTCAACGACTACGGTAGGTTGGTAGAGGTAGGAGACAACGGACGAAGAGGAGACACGAGTTAGAAAGGGTTGTATCCCCAGAAAAGTTTACGTAACCGAGAAACGTAGTCCACTGGTTTCATAACCTCAAAGACGAAGTCATAGTCAGGAAGGTTACTTATAAGTCCCCCACTAAAGGAAATCCTAACTGACCAACCTAGAGGAACGTCAGGTTCCCTGAGAGTTCTCATAAGAGGTTGTGGCGTCAAGTTTTCGTAGTTAAAAAGTCGCGAGTCGTAAAAAATACCAGGTTGAGAGTGTAGGTATGTACTGATGACCTTTTTGGTATCGAAACTGACATATACCTAGAAACAACCGTTTCACTACAGAGACGAAAAATTATATGACAGATCTAAACAGTATCGAAAAGAAGGTTCCTCGTTCGCAGAAAATTAAAGTACCAACGTCAGTGGTAGGCATCACTACAACCTCGGGTTCTTCTAACACAGGTGAAAGAGGGGTCCACACTTGACTCGTTTACCCTTTTTGACGTTACCAGACTTCGTCGTCGTCTACCGCGATATTTGTGTTCTACGTACTTGGAATTTCACAAGATGTTTCAATAAATAAAAAAATTTTTTCTCTTTCCGACTCATGATTTAAAACCTGTTTTAACTCGTCAGACATCCCTGACGACCAAAACATTTTACACTCACTGTGAACGACATTCTGAATCGGTGGTAGTAGAAGACGGAAAGTGGAGATTTGACGACCTTTAGGATCACACTATTCCAATCACGGTCACTGGTTCTTTCGACTCGGTGACCTAAAGGGTATGAGCGACACTTCACCATCCTACAGAGTGTCGTAGGAGTCGGACAACGGACCTATGAGGCACTCCTTTATAGATTGTGTAAACCTTCCCCAGTAGAACTACTACTGTGTCATGGAATCTCAGGATCACTATTTCCACTAAGATAGAACTAAGTTAAAAAATTTGAAGAAAAATACCGATGCCTATGTCACTCTCTTACGTACAAACTTTGACCCGATAAAAATAAACATTAAAAGAAAGAAAAAATATTTTTGTTTCCAAAAAAAAAAAAAAAACCATTGTGGTATTATTGAAATACCCGAGAAAAAGGTTTACCTCTTACTACCCCTACACATAATCAATCCTAAGAAGTCTCGAAACCAAAAGGTCATCAGTACATTCCTACACTCTCAGCCTAGTATTTCTTCCGACTCACGGTTTATTAACTACCTAAAACTTAACACCACGACCTCTTCTGAGAACTCTCGGGGAACTTGACATTCCTTTAGTTTGGTCAGTTAGGATTTCCTTTAACTGGGACTGATCAGTAACTTTCCTGACTACGACTTCGACTTTGACGTTATGGAACCGGTGGACTAAACTTCTCGGTTGAGTGACCTTTTCTGGGACTACGACCCTTTATAGTTCCCGTTATCTTCACCCACTGTCTTCTACTCTCCTTACCTATCGTAGTGTCTGAGTTACCTGTACTTAAACTTGTTTGAGGTACTCAATCACTTCCTGTCCCTTCCGACCACATGACGTCAGGTGGCCCAACGTTTCTAAGGCTGTACTGAATCGTTGACTTGTTGAGGTCTCTTTGTTTTAGTTATCCTACATATATACCTCTCTTTCACTAAACAGCATTCCTTAACCGAGTACTAATACCTCTGACTGTCCAGGTTTAGACGTCACTCCCGACTGTCCCACCTCTGGGTCCTCTCGACTACTACATCTACCTCAGACTACCAGTAGACGACCTCTTAGAGGAACAAGAACACCCTCCGTCCTGAAAAATCAGACAAGTCCGGAGGTTGACTAACCTGTTCCGGGTGGGTGTAATCCTTCCGATTAAACAAAATAAAATAGATGACTAAATTTACAATGTACGTAGGTTTTTGTGGGACTATCTATGTAGGTCTTATTTCAAACTTGTTTATAAATTCGTGCGGAAGTAGGTCAGTTCAAATGTGTATTTTGATTGGTAGTGTTTCACCCTCCCTCCCTGTGAGTTTGAGTAGAAAACTAAATTTTTTCGGAACTCACGTAGTAAAGAGACCTTCGAAGACCTGCTAAACGAGGTCTTTACATTTCACTGTTTTTATTAATGTGTCCTATATTTTTTTGTTCGCTGACTTTCTCTCAGTTCAGGAAAAGTGATCATTCTGTATTATTTCCTATAGACCTCACCTTTTTTTAGTTCTTCATCGTTATGTCCGTGTAATAAACCTTTATACCGCTATTTACCATGAAGGATCCACCGCGATCACCACTTCTTGGGTGGACGGTTACGTCCTTTGTCTTCTCTACGCCAGAGTTCGGGACCCAGTCCTCCTAGGGGACCTCCTCCCGTACCGTCGGGTGAGGTCATAAGAACGGACCTCTTAGGGTACGTGTCTCCTCGGACTACCCGATGTCAGTTGTCCCAACGTTTCTCAACCTGTGTTGACTCCACTGAATAGCACGTACGTACGTGCCTCTATTTATGGTTTTCCTACTCGTTTCTCTCGTCTTTACTGGACGGAGACCCCTGAAGAAACCACCAGGTCACTGATTCTGAGACTCGAGGGTGACGTCCCCCAGACTCAAAGTAGGGAACGGTCCCTTGATCTATAGTGTACGACGTTGACTCTCAAGAGTACGACGGTTTTTTTTTCCTAGGACGTACCCCGCTACTTCTAGGGTGTACGACTGATTCTGGGTTTCGTCGCTTTATTTATCTCTTTACTGGACGAAGACGATCCCAATGGTTACTAAACCTAAGTGGGTCCAGAAAGGGTTAGAATCGTAAGTAAGTTCGGGTACTCTAACTGTTGTCCAAAATTTTGTTAAATTCTATAGTTCACTACTGATCCTGGACTACTTCGTCTTTGAGAATAGAACGATTCACCTTCTTATTTAACCGTTTCGGTAGGCTCTCATCAACCCGTTATAGACCTTCTTAACCTTTACAAGAAGGAATACCGATTTTTTTTTTTTTTTTTCAGGGGTCNACCGATTTTTTTTTTTTTTTTTTTTCAGGGGTCTGAGGGTTTGAGAACGTGCACACGTGGTTTCATGTTTTGTACATAAGTAACGTCATCGTGATAGGCATTCCGCTTTTATTTTGGGACCTTTGTAGGGTTTTACGAATCTTACTCCTTATTTACTTATCTCTAATATGTTATCTTATAATGTTACTTATTCTATTTACTGGATCTCGGTATACATAGTTACATATATATAGAATTTTTTATTTTAACTATTGTTTATGTCAAAGTGTTACTTTGTATTCCGATCGTCTTTCGTACATGGTTTACATCCCATCACTGATAAAGAACTCTGACTACTTCCCGTTGCACCGAGTCTTTTGGGTTTCCCCATTAAAGTTGAAGTAGAGGTTACGAGAGTACAATATCTCTATTTCTAGACTTTATCTCACAGATGTAAGTAAAAAGACACATTACCTATATTTCCACAAATACTTGAATAAGACAACAACAAGTCGGTGGTTCAGTTCAGACTGAGACGCCGGGGTACCTGACATCACGAAGTCCAAAGAGACAGGAAGTGATAGCAGGTCTCAAACAAGTATGAATACAGGTCACTCAACCACTACGACAGATTGGCAGAGTAGGAGACAGTGAGGGAAAGGAAAACGGAAGTTAGAAAGGGTCGGAGTCCCAGAAAAGGTTACTCAGTCGAGAAACGTAGTCCACCGGTTTAATAACCGGAAGGTCGTAGTCAGGAAGGTTACTTATAAGTCCCCACTAAAGGAAATCCTAACTGACCTAGAGGAACGTTAGGTTCCCTGACAGTTCTCACAAGAGGTCGTGGTGTTAATCTTTCGCAGTCAAGAAACCACGAGTCCGAAGAAACACCAGTTAAGAGTGTAGGAATGTACTGATGACCTTTTTGGTATCGAAACTGATATACCTGAAAACAACCGCTTCACTACAGAGACGAAAAATTATCCGACAGATCTAAACAGTATCGAAAAGAAGGTTCCTTGTTCGTAGAAAATTAAAGTACCGACGTCAGTGGTAGACGTCACTACAACCTCGGGTTCTTTTATTTCAGACAGTGACAAAGGTGAAAAAGGGGAAAATGCACGGTACTTCACTCCCCTGGTCCACGATATTAGAATCAAAAAACTCACAACTCAAAATTCGGTCGAAAGTGAGAGAAAAGAGTGGAAGTAGTTCTCAGAGAAATCAAGGAGAAACGAAAGACGGTAATCCCACCATCGTAGACGTATAGATTCCAACAACTATAAAGAGGACCGTCAGAACTAAGGTGGAACACAAAATAGCTCGGGCTGTAAAGAGTACTACATGAGACGTGCATTCAATTTGTTCGTCCCACTGTTATATGTCCGAACAGTAAGAGAAAGAAAACAAGATACAGGTTATGATTGACCACGAAGAATTGGACGTATGTCTAACGAGCCCTCTGCCCATTCCACCGGACCATGAGGGTAGAGAAATTCCTAAAAGGTGTTAAACTACACTAGGTGTGTCAGTTTCTGAAATCACATCAATAAGAGACATAGACGGACATTAAAAATTAAAGAGGTTTAATTTCTTCTTGATGCATACTTTATGATACTCTAGGGAGTTTTATCACTCTGATGTGTTTCATTCCAAAACAATCCTGTTCGAAACGGAGACTTCTCTTTCCTGCTCAATTATATAGAGTTCAGTTTGTTACAAGTCAAGTCAACACAGACTAAGAAACGCTGGGGTACTTAACGTCGTGCGGTCCGGACAGACAGGTAGTGGTTGAGGGCCTCAAGTGAGTTTGAGTACAGGTAGCTCAGGCACTACGGTAGGTCGGTAGAGTAGGAGACAGCAGGGGAAGAGGAGGACGGGGGTTAGGGAGGGTGGTAGTCCCAGAAAAGGTCACTCAGTTGAGAAACGTACTCCACCGGTTTCATGACCTCAAGTCGAAATCGTAGTAAGGAAGGTTTCTTGTCGGGAAGGTTTCCCGACTAGAGGAAATCTTACCTGACCAACCTAGAGGAACGTCTTTTATTGTGATTACGACTCTGTAGTCAGACCTAAGTGGTCTTTCGTTTCGGACTCAGTTTCCACTCGTACATTCAATAAAACTTTGTACTGAGGTCTCTCGTCTTCACCCCCTAACACCTCTGACATGTCCTTTTCTTCCGTCCTGTTGTGCTTGCATTTAAGAGTTCAGTGAGTAGCACCACCCGACACCCGTTACCCCTGAGAGAGAGACAGGTTGTCGTGAGAGAAACCTCGACATCCTTTACTGAGACCCTTCACAGAGGTAGACACGGGTAACGGTCACTGGTTCCCGACGGAGTGTAAGGTACCCATAGTCCCTCCGTGGGCACCACAAACTCTATGGGACCCAGGTTCCGATTACTAGGAGCGTCCACGAGGGACGTACCTCGAACAATAACCGAATCAATACCCTCCTTACGTCCGCCTCACCTATACTCCCTCCGTCCGTGTGCCTCACGGACCAACCCCTATCGTAAAGGTAAAAGGGTTCCATTAGCTTTCAGACGTAACTTTATCATTCCTCCCTTCAGTCTGTAACCTTTTACGAGGGTCCGAATTTCCTATACTCGAGGTTTTTCTTAATCCTTCCTTCTTTCCTACCGACTGAAGGACCTCTAAAATAACCTTTCCAAGGTCTTCATAGAACGATATTCCCGACTTTCCTTCTTCCTGCAGACTTTGTGAAAGAACTGTTTGGTTATTAAAACTCTTGAAATTAAGATTAACATCTAAGAGAAAAAGAAGGGAGAGAGGAAGGGAGGTGGGTAGGAAGGAAGGAAGGAAAAACGGAGCGTTTAGAGAAGTCAGGAAATATGGTGTCAAAAGAAAAGATTCGACATAAGACTTGGGATAAGTTAAATTTGAGTATAAATATTGTCTTTCATCCAACTATTGACCTATCAGAATTATTTACTAAGCTCCGTAGTATCCGTCTATAAAATAGACTAAGGAAGTGGTTGTTCACCAGGATTTTTTGTTTAGTCAAAAAGAATAGAAGTCGTGACTTCACAATATTACACTTTAGGTAAGGAAATTATTTGTTACACTAAAACCAGGTAAATAAATGATTTCAATTTATTTGTAAAATTTATAGATACTACACGAAAAAAAGAAAATTTTTATTCAAATTTTCGAAAATTAAAAGAAAAACAGTAAATTTTTATAAAATGTTTAAATGTAACATTCAAAGAGGAGAGGGAAAAGCACGGGAGGGAGGTGACGAGGTTCATTTTAAATACGGAAACCGAAAAAAAAAAAAGGGGGGTGGTTGTATTATATTACTGTAATTTTATAAAAAATTAACGTCACATTAACTAACCCGAAGGGACCACTACGATCACCATTTCTTGGACGGACAGTTACGTCCTTTACATTCTCTGTGTCAAAACTCGGGACCCAGTCCTTCTAAGGGAACCTTCTCTCGGACCGTTGGGTGAGGTCATAAGAACGGACCTCTTAGGGTACCTGTCTCCTCGGACCGTCCGATACCAAGTACCCCAACGTTTGTCAGCCTGTGTTGACTTCGTTGAATCGTACGTACGTAATAACTAATGTCATAATATACAATGTCCACATGTTATGTCACTAAGTGTGAAAAATTTCCAATATCAGGGAAATATTAATAATATTGTATAACCGATATAAGGGACACAACATGTTATGTAGGAATATCGAATAAATAAAATACGTATTATAACATCAAACATAGTGAACTGAGGGAGAGGGAGAGAAAAGGGATGACTATTTGTGATCAAACAAGAGACATAGACACTCAGACAAAGAAAAGACAATATAAACGAATAAATAAAAATTCTAAGGTGTCCCCTGTATTAAGGAGGTCGAGACAAGAAGTAAGAGTTCTAAAAAACCGATGAACCCCAGAAAACACAAAGGTATGTTTAAAATTTTAATAACCAAAATCAAGGCACTTTTTACGGTAACTATAAAACTCTCCTTAACGTGACTTAGATATCTAACGAAACCCGTCATATCGGTAAAATCGTTATTATTAAAGAAGGTCAGGTTCTTGTACCATATAGTAAGGTAGACAAACACAACAGAAGTTAAAGAAAGTAGTCGTAAAATATCAAAAGTACAGAAAATGGAGGTATCTATCCAAATAAGGATCCATAAAATAAGAAAACCTACGTTCCCATTCATCCTAATAAAGGAACTAAAGGGAAAGACAATCAAACAACAATCACACGTCTTTATGTTGTCTAAAGACATATAATTAAAACATAGGATGTTAAAATGACTTAAGTAACTACTCGAGATCATTAAAAAACCACAGTAAAAATCCTAAAAGATACGTATCATCGTAGAGTTGACGAACTTAAAGAAAATAAAGAAAAAGAATAGCCTAACGGTATTGATCCTGAAAGCTATGATACAACTTATTTCAACCCAATTGCGACCGGATTAACCGACCATCTCAACCCAGGTCCTCAGACGAATGTCCCGGGTCCCCAGGGCCTCGACCACAGTCTAGAAATCACTCCGTTTCTAACTGTCTGTGTCAACATCTACCCCGGACCCCGTAGGACTGTGAACACAACCGGACGATAGTTTACCCGGACCGCAGGTCAGTAAGTTCCGTCCTGAACCGGTTCAGGAGTCCGACACCCTAACACTAAAAGAACTTGAGTCAAGTCAAGTCAGCGAGTCAGTACAGACTGAGAAACGCTGGGGTACTTAACGTTGTGAGGTCCCTAGGGACAGGTAATGGTTGAGGGTTTCAAGTGGGTTTGAGTACAGGCAACTCAACGACAACGGTAGGTCGATAGAGTAGGAGACAGTAGGGGAAGAGGAGGACGGGAGTGAGGGAGGGTCGTAGTCTCAGAAAAAATTACTCAGTTGAGAAACGTACTCCACCGGTTTCATTACCTCAAAGTCGAAATCGCAGTCAGGAAGACTTCTTGTGGGTCCTGACTAGAAATCTTACCTGACCAACCTAGAGGAACGTCAGAGTTCCCTGAGAGTTCCCAGAAGAGGTTGTAGTGCCAAGTTTTCGTAGTTAAGAAGTCGTGAGTCGAAAGAAGTGTCAGGTTGAGAGTGTAGATATGTACTGGTGATCTTTTTGGTATCGGAACCGATCTACCTGGAAACAACCGTTTCATTACAGAGACGAAAACTTATACGATAGATCCAACCAGTATTGAAAGTGAAGGTTCCTCATTCACAGAAAATTAAAGTACCGACGTCAGTGGTAGACGTCACTAAAACCTCGGGGGGTTTTATTTCAGACTGTGTCAAAGGTGACGAAGGGGTAGATAAAGNATTAAAGTACCGACGTCAGTGGTAGACGTCACTAAAACCTCGGGGGTTTTTATTTCAGACTGTGTCAAAGGTGACGAAGGGGTAGATAAAGGGTACTGCACTACCCTGACCTGCGACACTAGAGCAAAAGACTTACAACTCGAACTTCGGTTGAAAAGGTGAGAGGAGAAAGAAAGTAGTTCTCCGAAAAATCAAGGAGAAGTAAAAGACGGTATTCCTACCACAGTAGACGTATAGACTCCAATAACTATAAAGAGGACCGTTGAACTAAGGTCGAACACGAAGAAGGTCGGGTCGTAAAGAGTACTATATGAGACGTATCTTCAATTTATTCGTCCCACTGTTATGTCGGAACTGCCTGAGGAAAAGGATAAACCTTGGTCAGACAGTAAGGTGCAAGTCAAGATTGACAACGAAGGACCGGACGTATGTCTAAAGAGTTCTCCGTCCAGTCCACCAGACCTTAGGGGTAGAGAAAGTCTTAAAAGGTGTCAAATAGCACTAGGTGTGACAGTTTCCGAAACCGTATCAGTTATTTCGCCTTTATCTACAAAAAGACCTTGAGAGAACGAAAAAGGTACTAGGTCTCCTACAACCGGTAAACTAGAGACCAAGGAGACGAAAAATATTTAGGTCGAACTTGTAGACCTTCAAGCGCCAAGTACATAACGACTTCGGACCGAACCTCTTAAAACTCGTAAGGAAATGATCACACATTCTACTTACGTTAGCACGTCATCAAACTCGTAAGAAACCGTAACGGAAAGAAACCCTAACCTTACTTGTGACTGTAAAAGGTCAGGACACCGGTGATGGCTCAAAAGGTTTAAACGACCGTATAACTCACGTCGTGAAAGTGTCGTAGTAGAAAGTCCTAAACTTTGTCGAGTTCACCTTAAGGCAGTAGAGGTGATCGAAACAAACATCACTACGAAAGATTCCGGGTGAACTGAAGTGTAAGGTCCTACAGACCGAGATCCACTCACTAGTATGTTAACACTAATAGACCCAGTACTTCGAGAAAAAACATGTCAAGAAGACACATAAGAACGGTGGAGAAGAATTATAGCAGACGAAGACAATCCAGGTATGTTAAAGACAGGAAATAGCTCGGGTAGAAAAGTATTTTACAAGGGAACCACAGAGATTAAAGGAACTTCTCTAGAGATCACAAAGGGTAAAATAACAAAAGGAGATAAAGAAACGTAACTAACGACTCCTTCCGAACGAATAGAGAGGAACGATAAGAAACCTTGAGACGGAAGTCTACGAATATAACAAGAAAAAGAGGAAACGAAAGCGAAGAGAAGAAAAGCATTGATAAACATTCCGGAGGGGTCTGTCGGTAAAACGAAAAAACATAAAGAAAAGGTACACCTACCAGAACTAGGGACAGAGAACATGTTACAGTGCTTGGACGCAGGTATCATGTAGTCCGTGAGATAGATAGTCTGGATCAGGGAAGTTAGATAAAGAGTGAAGGTGACATATTAGTATTCCCTAAACTAAATCCAGTATGGACTTACCAGATCGCCAAAAGGGATGAAAGAAGTTAAATTCAGACTTAAACCGTCATTTCACGAGTACTAGACTCGGTGTCAGTCGAGGGCCAGAACAAAAACGACTGACATAACTCGAAGAAGTAGAAACCCACGTTTCTTATATTAGTTAGACTAAAATCACAACCGGTATACCGCTACAGGTACACATCTCAGCAGAGAACATAACAACCTTCTCCCACAAACGATACTGGTCACGTAAAAGAACCGTTTTGAGATAATCGGAAACGAGACGAAGTAAGGTATAAGGTTCCGGTTTAAACGGATAATAGGATCCACAAAGAACTGAAGGATGAAAACGTAAGGTCAGGGGATGTTACTTTTCCTGTAGAAAAAACCCACAATCAAGATTTTCCAGAACATCCAGAAGTGTCTGGGTAAGTTGAAGTCGAAGAAGTCGTAATGACCAACCCCGTATCTGAACCTAATAACACTATAACTTACCAAACGGAACCTTTACTTGTCTCTAGTAAGACAGCAAAAACTCTAACGTAGGTTCATGACGTAAAGTCTGAGAAAACAACTGGTACTACCGATGAGGTAAAGAAGATTCCCTAAGGACGGGTGTTATCATCTATATTACCAGTAGACTCAATTTAAGTGGGTAAGGTCAGATAAAATCAAGCGACTAAGGATCTTATAACTGCAAGTGAGAACGGTAGAGGACAAACTGGTGAAGGTTAAACGGAACTAAGTACCTGGATTGTAAGGTCCAAGGATACGTTATAACGAGAAATGTCGTAGTCTGGAACGCAGATAATGGCAGTGTAGGTGTTGACCCATAACAAAAACGAAACCGAGGTAGGGAAGTAAGAAAGACCTCAATAAAGAGGTGACTATGGGTCATCGTATAACCCGTGGATGGTTGAACCCCTCAAGGAGAAAGTCATAGGATAGTAAAACGGAAAAGTATGACAAGTACCACAAGAGCACTAAAAGAATCCACACATAAGGGACCGTCCACTCCGACCAGGACTTCCATCTCGTCCTAGGGATCTCGCGTCCCGGTCCCGAATCTCCTAACCCCGACTACGGACAGGTGAACACCTACCTCGACCTAGGGTCCGGGAGACCACCCGTCCCGAGACATCTCGTCGTCGACACCTGAGTCCGCAGAATTTCGTCGGACAGACGACGATCACCCGACACGGGGTAGGTCGATCACCGAACCGAAATTCGTCCACCGAGTCGACCAATTCTTAGACGGACGTTACGTCTTCTGGACCCAAGTCAGGGACTCAACCCTTCTAAGGGACCTCTTCCCTTACCGATGGGTGAAGTCATAAGACCGGATCTCTTAAGGTACTTGAGATATCAGGTACCCAACGTTTCTCCGCCTGTACTGACTCGCTGAACGTGAAATGAAGTGAAGTTCGTAGGGTCTAGACCACGGACGTCCAAAAACCCGGTCTCACCCCGACTCAGGACCATGATTATTCGATCTCTCTCCTAAGGTTTTACCGTGAACGGTCTTGGTCTCAGGTAGAGTATCTCCCTCGAGGGGGTTTACCGGCGGTGTTCATAGGTACACTCGAGATCAACGTACATCGGAAAGTGCCTCTGAGAGGTTCTACTCGTACATCCAGACTGGGTCCGACGATAGTTTAATGACGAAGAAAGGACCCAGGATCTAGTACACTTTGAAACACGTGTGGGAACTTCTCACCTCTTCAGGGAAACCGTGAGGACTTCCATTCGGGGTGACCGGAAGTTTCAGTTTGTGAGCCCCCGGAGTAGAAGGGTCACGTTCTGATGACCCGATCCTTCTACTGTACCCGAGTCTGGAGAGTGAGGAACCCCTTTTGGAGACTTTGGTATTAATAAGAAACCAAACACCCGACGGATGAGACCACATACCCTGATCTGACATAGTGTAGAGACGACCAGGATGGACAAAGTAACACCAAGGAAGAAATGTATAAAAGAAATAAACATCTAGAAAAGACCATCCAAGGTCAGAAAAAGTCACTACACAAAGAATTCATCGACACTAAAACAACACGGGTACTTTCCTCCACTCAAGTCCCAGAAAGATGAGACGATAGAAGACAGACTATCAAAAATAGTCTGTACTAAAGTACTGTAAAAGGTACATGATTTTTGACAGAGTTGAATAGATTAAATCCATGTAAACCCTTGAAAGGTACATTTTACAGTGTGTACTTAAAATAAATACTTATACACATACAATAAATCTATAGTAGTATTAGATGTCCCAGACTTTACTACACACTCCCATTCCTGGTATAATTATCATACACCAGTATTTTCATATTTGTAAGTTTGATTAAAATTTTTAAGACGTATTGTTTTGTTCGTTGTTATTTTAGGGGTTTGTTTTGAATGTGTGTGTGTGTGTGTGTGTCTCTGTAGACGACTAAAGGTATGAGACATGAACCCTTAACCGGTTCCGTCCTATCCTCTGTGTGAGAATTTACAGAAACCGTAGATCTACCTATTAGATTTATCTATTTTGTAATTATCCATCGATACCTCTGACGTCACACGACGTCTGACGTGTGGCGTGGGTTTCTATGAATGGTTAAAATAGAAAGGAAGACGTCGCCCTTCTCCACGGTCGTATTTGTCATACTCCTGTCCGTTATACACCTTTTAACTTTCATGAACCCTCAATCCATTATGTACCTTTCCTTACTACCTTTCATATTTCTTAAAATTTCTGTTTACGATGGAGATAATACGTTTTGGTCCACTGGTGAAGTAAAATTCTCCGTAGACCATCAGAGTCTTCGAGAACTTCGGAATATTAGATCAATTGTCCACCACGATCACCATTCCTTGGACGGAAAGTTACGTTCTCTACGTTCTCTGTACCCAAGCTAGGGTCCCAACCCTTCTAGGGGACCTTTTCCTTTACCGTTAGGTGAGGTTATAAGAACGGACCTTTTAAGGTACCTGTCTCCTCGGACCGTCCGATTTCAGGTACCTCAAAGTTTCTCAGTCTATGCTGATTCACTGACTCCTGCGTATATATGTATTGTTGTTTATTATTTAATTAATTTTTATATAAACGCAATTCAAGTATCGATTCTCCATTTCGATCCTACATGACCAATAGAGGTCATTACTACCTTCTCCGTCCCGAAAAGTTTCGGTACTGAAACCGAAAAACGAGACTGGTTTCGAGTCGTAGAGGAGGGTAGGAGGACTACGTGAGGGGGTCTGTGTTACCCAGGAGAAGGAGTCTTGTGTGTAATCGTCTATATTACAAACAGTAAGACCGAAGGTAAATTGAATAAAGGTCTTTTCAAGTCTGTCCTAAAATAAACGTTTTACTCCTCCTTTCCTCTTTCGTAATATACAGACTATAATAAGTGCCTTTGGTCTGTCCAAAATAAAGTCCGATATTAAGTAAGCTCTTCTGTTTCTCTTGAAGCTGGAATCAAGTAAATCAGAACAAAAATTTTTCTCCTTGAAGTAAACGAATGAAAATTCCACAAAAATTGAAGGGACCACCGAGTCTACCATTTCGCAGACGGATGTTACACCTTCTGGTCCCAAGCTAGGGACCCAACCCTTCTAGGGGACCTCTTCCTTTACCGTTGGGTGAGATCATAAGAACGGACCTTTTAGGGTACCTGACTCCTCGGACCATCCGATGTAAGTACCCAAACGTTTCTCAGTCTGTGCTGACTCGTTGAAGTGAAACGAAGTCCGAACCAGTTTGTACTGTAAAATAAAGTCTCTTTTTGAGTAAAACCTTCCGTGGTACTTCATCTATTATTCTGTAGGCACGTAGAGTCAAGTCGGTAATGACAGAGACATTGGAACTCAATCAATGAGAAAAAGTAATTTAAATTCAAAGAAATAGTTGTAGGGACAAGTCAATGGAATTGGAACGGATATGTAGGTGACCATCAGAGAAGTAATTATATACCAAAAAGTTGAAGTCGTCGGTGACCTTATCGGGTTCTTCGGACCAAGGATAATGGTCTGTACCCCTTAAACTTTCAAGAGTTCATTAAGATTACCCACCGGTCCCAACTCTCGGTGACACAAGTTTTCAAAGAGTCGAACTTTGTAGACTACACTTAAGATAAAAGACGAACCTAATTAAGAAAATAATTAAGAAAATTAACGAAGAATGTAAATGAGGACGATTTATGAGTAACTCTAAGATTATCCGACAACCTTGCCTATTTAAAAATTTTTAAAGGTCAAAAATTCTTACAATTGATTACACTTCCTCTAGGTAAATCTTAAGTTTATCGTATCTGGAATCGAATTTCCTATGTGTGAAAGTAAAAATAATATAAATAGTAGTATATAACGAGACTATCGTATAACATCTACTCACTTACAGTTGTAAAATCCTTAGTCACTTGATTTTACCTGACCTTACCCACTTAAATTGAGTCCACTGGTAATATAGATGACGACACCCGTTCTTAGGGAATCTTCTTTACCTCATCGGTAGTATCAGTTGTTTTCTCAAGTTTTACGTCATAAACCTACGTTAGAGTTTTCGCTGTCTTACAAGAGACAAGTAAAGGTTCCGTTTGGTAAGTTATAGTACCATTAGGTTCAGATACAGGGTTGGTCATTACGACTTCTTCGACTTTAACTTGTCAAGATACTTCTGGATGTTCTGGAAAATCTTGATTGTGGGTTTTTTCTACAGAAAGAATAACATCCCCTAACCTTACGTTTTCATCCTTCAGTTCTTTGTGGACCTCCTTGTCCGTTTAAACCGGAACCTCATGTCTTTCTTCGTCCCGTTTCCGATTATCTCAAAACGGTTCTTTTACGTGACCAGTATCGTTTGTGGGAGAAGGTTGTTGTGTTCTCTTCTGAGATGTGTACCTGTAGTGGTCTACCGGTTGTGGTTTTAGTCTAACTAATATAAGAAACGTCGGTTTCTCTTTGAGATATGACAGTCGTTTTCGTTCTGACCCTCGACTGATCCCGGGTCTAGTACTCGAGGACTAACGGTTTAAGTCTGAATTCAACTTCTTTCATCCCTTTTGGTGATCTGGTAAGTCCATACTGGATTTAGTTTAAGGAATACTAATATGTCACCTTCACTCTTTATCTAAATTCCTTGATCCAGACTATCTATCTGACGGACTACTTGATACCTGCCTCCAAGTACTGTAACATGTCCTCTGTTTCTAGTTCTGGTAGGGATTCTTTTTCTTTACGTTTTTTCGTTTTACCGACTGACTCCTCGGGAATGTTTATCGATACTTCTCTTCTCTTCACTTTTCGTTCCCTCTTTTCCTTTCTATCTGGGTAAACTTGCGTCTCAAGGTCTCTTATCGTTCCTCTCTATTCTTTCGTGAGTCAGTCACGTTTCTTTATCTCCTTTCAGATATTGTTTTCCGTTTTTCCGGATCTCACCGGTTTTATTATAACTTCTGGATTTTGTTTCAGTCTCTTGACTTAAATGAGGTTGAAGTTCAGAGTGATGCTTTCAATGTCATTAGTTCTGTCGTACCATAACCGTTTTCTTATCTGTTTGGTTAGTCTTGTCTTATCTCTCGAATCTTTATCTGGATGTGGCTATGTCAGTTAACTAGAAACAGTCTCCAATTTCTAAAAATTCCAGAGGGACCACCGAGTCTGCCATTTCTTAGACGGACGTTACGTCCTCTGGACCTCTGTCACTTTTCTAATCCCCGACGTTTCCAAACCCCTATTCCTTTCATCCCTACTTATCCACCTCGTGTCCTAAAAATCCCGTAATTGTAATAAGACACTATAATATTACCACCCATGTACTGAAATACGTCAACCGTTTTGAGTTTTTTGGTATGTTGTGTTTCTCATTTAGGACTTCATTTGATACCTGAAATCGATTATCATTACTTACTTATAACTAAGTAGTTAACATCGTTTGTATGGTGTTGTTTCGTTCTGCAATTAGTCCTTTTGACTCCCGTCTCCCACTTACCTCTCACATTCTGACATCAAAGACGAGTAAAAAAAAAAAGGACATTTGGTTGAAAGGATTTTTATTACAGGTAATCAATTTGTTTATGTGGTGTCTTCATAGTGTCCGGGGTGATTACTTTAATAAAGAGTAGTCGTAGATTTTAAAAATTTTTTAATAATTATTTTAGACCAACTAATCTTTATCAGGTTTACTACCACTCCACCCCCTCGTAATTACCGGTAAACGCAGGTCCTTATCCTTCGACGATACTCGATGTCACCCCTCTTATAGGTGTCTGTGTCAGAATGATCCAACCCGACATAGAACAGAAAGGGTGGTTATTTGTCTACAGGTCAGGTTTACGTAATCACCTTTACAACGGGACGGAAATCTAAAACCTCAGTGACCATTCCGATTAAGAACGTCTTGAACTTCAACCGATCTTTCATCCTTTCTATTTAATAAACACCGTATACCTACCCAGAGTTCTTTCAGAAGAGTGTGTCTGAAGTAAAGGGGGGTCAACATTTGATCCCGTTCAGTTACCTACTAAACTTTCAAAGGAGGGTTAAGTTTACTATCCTTAGAAACTACAAAACCCATGTCATCCTTTTTACAAATTTTCATACAAATCCTCTATTATTTAGAACCCGAACGTCAGTAGTGAGTTCTTACCTTAAATTTAAAAGAGTTGACTCGGGAATTTTCGTCCTCGTCCGTTTGAACAAGTAATTTTCAAATCTGTCATCCACGAAAACCAAAGTACCCGGTACGTCAGACAGTGTTGATAAGTTGAGTATACAATGTCATCTTTCGACAATGTCTGGGGATAACAAAACAGTTCTTTTCTCTTCGAATAGGTAACCATTCACCTTCTATCTACTTAATGAAAATTGATCCCTCTAGATTCTGAAAGAGTTCTCGACACCCCCGTGTACATTTAATCGAGTTCGGGAAAGAAATCTATATTTATGTTCGAATAGTAACACTAAACAATACAATTATTGTTCTTCCACCACGGAATCTTTTATAAAAATTTTAAGGACACCGATTTTATTTCGTCTTTAGGTAACAATAAATCCACTCCAATGTTACTNAAAACCAAAGTACCCGGTACGTCAGACAGTATTGATAAGTTGAGTATACAATGTCATCTTTCGACAATGTCTGGGGATAACAAAACAGTTCTTTTCTCTTCGAATAGGTAACCATTCACCTTCTACCTACTTAATGAAAATTGATCCCTCTAGATTCTGAAAGAGTTCTCGACACCCCCGTGTGCATTTAATCGAGTTCGGGAAAGAAATCTATATTTATGTTCGAATAGTAACACTAAACAATACAATTATTGTTCTTCCACCACGGAATCTTTTATAAAAAATTTAAGGACACCGATTTTATTTCGTCTTTAGGTAACAATAAATCCACTCCAATGTTACTCGTGGAGGGGAGTGGACTTACTGGGTATACCAGGTAAAGGATACACCATGGTCTACGTAATGTAACTAATGAATTGAGGGTAGGCCGTGAGGAAAAACAAAACTGAAACGTAAAAATCGAATGTACAGAGAGAGACTCCTCTTGTTATACCATGACCCCTCTAATTTCGACTCTACTATTTACGAACCCTAAACTCTTAACAAGAGGTTTCTCTTTATCTTAGCCATGTTGAACGGGTCCTTTCTATGTTTAAAGTTGTAGAGAAAATTGTGGACGAGAACACGTTATATAATACCTTTTGACACGGATTGTGTCGTACCAAAAAGAAGGTAAGGGACGGAGGAGGGTCCCTTGTGATTTTCTACGATCTTTTAGGTTTTCCGTCTCCCTTGGGGGTTCGAACCGAAGTTTGACCCTGTCTCTTCGATTGTGTCTCTTCCTCTTTTGGATGTTTGTCGATTTCATGTAGTTGTCCGTGGGTAGTGTGGTGGAAATTCGGTTCCTGTCTCTTTGTCGTTGCACCGTTTTTGTAATATTGTAATTATTCATTGGTCTTTTAATACCTTTTCCATAAAGGAGACGAACCTTATACCCTGGTTCTTTTTGGTTCGACATTGAACCCTAACATAATTACGGACCCCCGTGAGCACTCAGTGTCGTCTACCAAGAGCCAGGACATTAATTAACGAGATGTACTTATACTCACAAAACAGGAAATTTTTAAAATTTAAGACGGAACATTGGTGGTATACCAGGGGACAGTAGACGTGTCAAAAGACAGTGAATTCGTCACTGAATAATAAATAATATGAGGTTTTTTTAAACGTCTCACTTAACCATGCTCATTTTAATAAGTCATCTTTGGACAAAGACTTTCCCTAACGACTCATAGAGCCTCGTAGTAGAGTACAGGGACTTTGACTTTTTGAGTGTTTCATTTATAAATGATGTTCGTTTCGTGTCTCGTCTCAATGAGAATAAAAGTTGTAGTCGAAGTACCGCTATGAGACACGATTAAAAAGGATTAAAACGTGTGCAACTTCCTTTTGAATCATATTAATAATTTTACTTACAGTAGAGGAGCTGAGGTCGTCGGAGCGTGGGAACAATGGTACCTGTTTGTGAACTAACACCAAGGAAAAAAGTGGAGTCGAGTTCCTCCTCACACCACCGAGTCAAGGTCCTTTCTTGGGTTCACGAACAGAAAGGTATTGGTACCTAGATGTGGGACCCGAGCGAAACATAAGACAAAGAAAGAACACCACTACCCAAACACTTCTAGCCTATCGTTCAAGAAGGAACGATTCTGAGTGTCACTCCGACACCAACAGGGGTACCCAGAGGTGTAGCACTAAAAAGTCCACTCGTGACCCAGTAGACTTCTTCGTTTATACTAGACTGGAGTAAAACTATGGTTCTATACTGTATCGACGAGTGCTTTCACTGGGTCCGCTAAGGAAATGAAGAAACAACTCATCTCCTTGTTGGTGTCGAGTAAAAGGAAACCCTCTAAGAAGGGATCCTGACAAAAGGAGGGGTTCCATTATATTTGACTTAAACTCCGATGTCAGAGTAAGACACACCATAAATGACGTATTAACTCAAAGAGGTAAAAGGAAACTTCTTTTCCCATTCCTTCTACCCTCTTACCTCTTTCCTCTCCTTTCGTGTCGTTCACGACGTAGAAACAGTAGGACCTGTACTCTTTCCCCAGGGAGGTTCCTGTGTCGAGGAAAATTGAGTATAGTGGTAGTACACTCACCATGTGACTTGGAGAGGGTACCCACTCCGTCTCTGATACCGTGAAGACCCCTTATCTTATTTATTGAGAACTTCTATAATAGGTGGGTCCACCGACCCAGTGGAGATGGTTATCGGTAACTGGCTTGTACGCTTTGTGTGTGTGTGTTGACCAGTAGTCTGTCGGTCACTTCTCTTTCCAACTGACTCTTGGTAGCAGAGACCTTTCACTACCGGTCTCTTTCTTGCTCTCGTCGACCGAACCAAACCTCTTCAAAGACCCGAACCAAACCTTCTCAAAGAAAGAGAAAAGAAGAAAATTTTCTAGTTACTTTGGTTATTCGGAGAAACAACAACAAATCAGAAATTAAACACAGGCTGAGAAAACGGTGGGGTACCTGACGTCGGACGATCCGAGGGGACAGGTACCCTAAAGGGTCCGTTCTTATAACCTCACCCAACGGTAAAGGAAGAGGTACCTCCTCAAAGGTTGGAATCTTGTAAGGGGGTTTATTCCCTCTTCACCCACTTGTATAGGACTCCTAAGAGTGTTTACCAGGAGGAAGGATAGTGGACGATGACTGTTTTCCTCAACTTGGTCCTTTTCCATGTTTCTTCGGGGAGTCTGACCGTCGTCCCCGTCCCACCCGACCCTGTCGACTCCGGAAGTTCGAGTGACAAGTACAAAGAAGTTCGACCCTCCTTTCATCTCTTTTCCGTTTTACTAATGTGAACGTTTCTCGATTCACTTTCACTTTCACTACAGCGAGTCAGCACAGACTGAGAAACACTGGGGTACCTGACATCGGATGTCCGAGGAGGCGGGCACCCTAAGTGGTCCGTTCTCATGATCTCACCAAACGGCAAAGGAAGAGGTCCTCTATAAGGGTTGGGTCCCTAGCTTGGACCCAGAGGGAATAACGTCCGTCTACGAAATGGTAGACTCGGTGGTCCCTTCTTTGTTTGTGGATACCCTTCCCTTCTCTTTTTTCCTCGTTTTTGGTAGGTGAGGGACTTCCTCTCTACCATTTCCTACTTCTGTACGAACCTCACTACAAAACCCGGGTAGGACCCTCTCCTCTCTGGGTGTCCTCGGTTGTCTCTATCTCTTCCGAGGGTTCCACCGTTTTCCTCCGACAAGGGGTTTGGACTCCTGGTCAGGTGTCACTATTTATCGTGACCGTGTACTAAATTGGTTTAACGACTCGTCACCCTAACCCTCTCAGAGTCGGTCGACTCGAAGGGGTAGGACTTCACCGGTGAGGGGTCCTTCCGTCTCCTGTGTCCCCACCGGCACAGGTTAGAATCACGGGTGACCCTCACCACGGTCGTAGTAAGTCCCCCACCACCGCCCTGTAATCCTGGGTAAAGTCTCTAATCTCGACGGAGTCCCTTCGCTCTGAAGTGTCTGGAGAGAATGGAGAATTTGGAAGTCTTTGTTGTTCCTTGAATTCTTGTCTATACCTTTAAGGTCGAATTTATTGTACTCTTGTGGAGATTACCGTTTGGAGTTAGAAGAACTTAACCCTATGGACTTTCACTTTTTCACTTTCACAATCAACGAATCAACACACACTGAGAAACACTGGGGTGTCTGACATCGGGTGGTCCGAGGAGACAGGTACCTTAAGAGATCCGTACTTATGACCTCACCCATCGGTAAAGGAAGAGGTACCCTAGAAGGACTGGGTCTCTAGCTTGGGTCCAGAGGACGTAACGTCCGTCTAAGAAATGGTGGTCCCTTCGACGGTCCCTTCGGGTCCTGTGAACTTCCGTCATCCTTAAGTTTTTGAAACTCTTATACCACACTCGTCTGAAATATACGTCGACCCTCTCGTCCTTTTTTTACCTGGTTTGTTCGACCACGAGGGTCGGTACACAGTTAACCGTTACACTCAGTTCAAAGTGTCTTTTTAAACTACTCTTTTGGAATCTCCTTTTCGAGAAACTCTTAAGTCACTACCGATGACACTAGTTGTCGTCTTTACTTCTGTTACCACCCATCTTGGAAAAGAGAGACCAACGGTACCCTCGAGCTCCTTGTCTCTCGTTTGGTTCGTTCCACGTATATAACAAATTAATTTCAGAATAGAAGGTACAAACGTTCTAGATCCAATCACCGAAAGTTGGATAAAACAAGACCTGGTACTCATTCTTCCCGTAAAAGATAGTGTGTACGTGTTCAAACATTATGATCGTTTCAAAAGTAAATTTTTATGTACGAGTATGATGTCTACTATGTAAGACTCACAATCACATATAAAGATAAGATAAAAAAAATTCACGTCGACACCACTATTCTGGAGTTTTACTAGGGACTACCAGAGACGGAGGATCACAAGGGTGGAAACATACCAAACTAATAATCATATTTTGAAACGATCTTTCCCCTCTTTCATCTTTTTACGTGTTTCCTTTACTGAACTCATTCGTTTCTTTACTCTAACCGAACCCCAAGAATACCAATCAAAACCTCGGGTCCAAGTCCGAGTATGTACACCCGTCCCTGAACCATCAAACTTATTTAGAGGAAACCGGGGTGTGTCCCCTTCCCTTTCCCGATCCCGAACTACGATAGTTATCAGTATATAGTTTTTACCCCAGTCTCTGAAGGGACCACCAGGTCACCGATTCTGAGACGAGAGGGTTACGTCCCCCGGCTTCCTAGTTCCTTGATCCAGGGTGTTCGACGTTGATTTCTATGACGTACACAGTTGTTTCTAACTTCTAGGATGGGACGGTGTTGATTCTGGGCCGTGTCGGTTTATATATATATATATATATATACATATAAATTTTACCCTAGTCTGAGATAATATAGAGATTCCGGTTCTTAAACTAAAAAGGAGTTTTTTTAGGGACTTGTCTTTTCATTTACTCTTTAAACTTTTGGACATAAGCTTTCGAAGGTATCTCACACCTACACAAAGGTCTTGTCCCCTGTCGGTTTCACACATTAATGACCCCCGAGTCGGTAGTAATAGAATATTGTTTTGGTAGTCGGGAGAATGAAAGTCACTTGAACAGTAGACCCTAGTCTACCTCGAGTCACATTATAAATCACTTTTTATTCTTTAGAGAATACCCAACTTCACGTTATTCTTGTAGGACTCAACAGACTATTTCGGTTGTTCAACACCGAGTCATCAACACCGAGTACCCGAGATCTCGTGTCCGAGCCATCAACACCGTAACGGGACCCCCTACACCGTAGAAGGACCTGGTCTCTAGTCTGGGTACAGGGGACGTAACCGTCCGCCTAAGAATTGGTGACCTGGTGGTCCCTTCGGGACTCCTGTCATAAGAAAAAATTACATCGTTTTAAATTGTGTAAGTGACAGTACCTTTTGACCTTCTAAGAAGGGACCCCTTTACCTTCGGTTTTTGAAGAACTGAGTCTTAGTAGTCAATTTGTCATCCGTCCCCACTCTAGACCTGAACTTTTGTTCCTCTAACTACTACTTTCCACGTAACGAGATGGATCGAGAGACCGTAAAGAGTCACTGAGTCTGCCATTTCTTAGACGGACGTTTCGCCCTCTGGATCCAAGTTAGGGGTCCATCCCTTCTAGGGAACCTCTTCCCTTACCGAGTGGGTGTGGTCCTAAGAACGGACCTCTTAAGGTACCTGTCTCCTCGGAGGGTTTCTCAGCCTGTACTGTTCACTGATTGTGAAAGTGTAAAAAAGCTCCTCTACTCTCGTCGGAGGGAATTCTTTGAGTCCCTTGGGTCTCCCAGGGTTTACTCCTGGAATAGTCGGACGAGGTCACACCACGATGTAATAGTCCGGGCTCCACTAGAAAGTCAATGTTGTTCGTTTCAGTATCTAAAATCTTTTAGGTCGAAAGAGGCGTCAGTACGGAGGAGAAGTGGTGAGGATCACGTCCTTACAGTTCGTTAAAAATCCACGTACTGAGTGTTTATAGTTTCTTGTCAGTTTACATCCTGTCCTTTTCAAAAAAAAAAAAGAGACAGGAGAATCTAAGTCCCCAACGAGTTTTTAGTTCGACTATTTTCTCCAGTCATTCTCCCCTTTTTCTCAAATAAACGTGTACGTTACACGTCTGTGTGTCCTCTTAAGTCACTACTCATTGAGCTTCTCCACCAAACTTAAACCTTGAAAGTGTGGGAGAATTGTTTCCCGTTAGTTAAAGACCCCTTACCCTACCATCTAGGTGTCTTTTCAATCACCTTTACTACCTTGTAAGGTCATTCAAAACAGACACGTCCGGGTTGAGTCCCAGTCGAAAGACAGAGATCACTATTACCAACAAACCAACACTATTACCCTCTTCTCTACCCCTTATAGAAGTTTTCCTTTTAAATGTAGGACGGAAGACGGTTTTTCCTCTTCTATCTCCTGGAAAGGAGTCAGAAATCCAAGAGTTAACGGAAAACGAGTTTTATTAAGAATACAGTTTCCCGTATAAAAACCCACCACATAAGATTAGAGGAAGTGTTCTTTTTGGTCTATAAACTTTTGTCGGATATTGTGTTTTCGTTTTTTCTTTTGTCTTTTCTTTTACCTTGTGTCTTATTTATAGTTGTTACACCTGTCGTTTTCTGTTGAAGTCTTTTTAGACGTTAATTATACAAGTCCCTATATTCTGTGTTATCGAGTCAAGTTAAGTCAAGTCAACGAGTCAGTACAGACTGAGAAACACTGGGTACTTGGTGTCGTACGGTCCGGAGGGACAGGTAGTTGTTGAGGACCTCAGATAGGTTTTGGGTACAGGTAGCTCAGTCACTACGATAGGTTGGTAGAGTAGGAGACAGGGGAAGAGGAGGACGGGAGTTAGAAAGAGTTGTAGTGTCAGAAAAGTTTACTTAGTCGAGAAACATAGTCCACCGGTTTCATAACCTCAAAGTCGAAGTTGTAGTCAGGAAGGTTACTTGTGGGTCCTGACTAGAGGAAATCCTACCTGAACAACCTAGAGGAACGTCAGGTTCCCTGAGAGTTCTCAGAAGAGGTTGTGGTGGTAAGTTTTCGTAGTTAAGAAATCACGAGTCGAAAGAAATATCAGGTTGAGAGTGTAGGTATGTACTGGTGTCCTTTTTGGTATCGGAACTGATCTGTCCGGAAACAACCGTGTTATAACTTAGATATTTTGTCCTTGGACTACAACCCTTTTCTTTTTCATTTCTCATTCTTTTACGATTCATTAATTTATATATCACTTTTAATCCTGAAGTCTTCGTCGAAACCTGTTATTACAGTTTAGTCAGAAACTCTTCCATTTTATTTTTAATTACTTAAGTACCTTTGTATTACTCACCTATTCAGACCCAAACTAGCTACCTATAAACTGATTACCCATAAACTTTTTTACTCCGTCATCCTCTTTGAATGGTTTCTTAGTATGTATACTTAAAGAGGTCTTCCCTTCCTGAACTGAAAAGTTTGACTCTTCCGATGGTTCAAGAAGGTAGTTCACTTCCCTATCAATCCCTGAAACCCTTCCAATATATAAAATTTACCACCAATTCTCGTAGGGTCCTATCAGGATTTCCGTTCAGGGTCCTGGTGACTAACCGTCGTTAACTTTCTTGTTATTTACGTCTAAGTTCCTCGTTCTCGTAACGTCCCCCCACCACGTCCTTATCTCTTATCTCGGGTGTATATTAAGTTAGTTTACTAGTCTAATATACGTTTCGTCTGTTGACGTGACTTCTTCGATCTCCCACTCTATTCCCATTTCTTTTCGTGTCTTTACTTTTTCTACACCTTTAATGATCGATTCTTGTTTTTAAAACATTATTACCTACTATATATTGAACTAAGTACCTCTTATCTTACATTACCGATGTTCATACTTTCGTGGTGTTTGGTTAAATTGATCTTTCTGTAAATTACATAACCCCATCACTCTCTCCCCTTTTCCGCCCCCCATCTTTAACCTATAGGTTCAGGAGGAGAGAGTATTGTTTTGTTATCTATTCTCCCTTGAAACTACTCAGTTCTGTGTCATCTGGACTATTCATTATTCTTAAATGACAAATCGTGTCCCTTAATATAAGTCATAGAACATTATTGGATATTACTTTATACTAGAATTTTTTCATATTGACTTAGTAAAACGACATGTAGTCTTTGATTGTATTATAACTTTACTTGATATGAATTTTTTTTTTTTTTGGTGTCGCCTAGGTAAATTTCTCAGGTGGTTACGATTCACAAATTTTCTGACGAGGGTAGTTTTAAAGATTCCTGTTCGTCTGTAACTAACGACTATATAGTCCTGGTGTTATAAGGTGGGTCTCATCCCTTCTTCTAGAAGGTACTTCCAGACTACGTAACACTGACACCTTTAATTCACTTGTCGTTTGACAGATTTCGTAGTGAACGAGTTTCTTTTGTGAACTCGTCGTTTCTTAGAGATGTGTGGTTTGTAGATCACGTGAAGGGGAATAAATAGTTACTTTTCTGGCTTCGTTTGTCTATCTGTGTATGTTTATCGTTTCTTCCGGGTATTAAAACCTCAATAAGAGAGTTTTGATTGAATTCCACGAAGAAAGAAGGATAGTCTCTACCGAGGGTACCGTTTAGGTGAATAGACACCCTCGAGTGAATAGAGTGAGAGACGGAGATACTGTGTAACTCCGTCATCTGGCTCATAAACGAGGGTTCAAAAATTAGGGACGAAGACGTACTCTGTGACACCGTGTCTTTCACACGAAGGGACGGGGTGCCAAAACGGTACACTAAACGAACTGATTACCTTATTATGGTCTCCATTACGTTCGTCTCCAGAAGCTACAAGAACACGTTAAGCCACACACGAGGTCACTAGATGGTACTCTTTTTGTACACAGTATAACAATGACTCGGTTCCTCTGACTTTTGTGTACCCGTCTTAACGTCGGTCGGATTTTTAACTCCAGTCTGGTCGACTGGACTTCGACTTTCTTCTCGGTTGGATGTCTTAGTATTACTTCTTTTTTACGAACGTAAACGTTTGGTAACTCTAACTCCTATAAATAATGTATTATAACATCATCGTTATCGATTGATTGTGTTTACCCTTTACACACCTGAAACCTCAATCTCTGTAAACCCTAGATAAGAACTGATACGTTCGTGGGTGCGTACCTATGTTTCAGACGGACATATCACAAAGATAAGGCTCAGAGAAGGAAGATTGTATTAAATGAACACATACAACTTGGTTGACACGTAAGGACCCTATTTAAGGTAAACTAGTACTGTGTATTAGGAAAAATGTATAACGATCTAAGTCCAACGATCATAAAGTGACTTCTAACAACGTAGATATAAATGTACGTACGTACGACAGCAAAGTCAGTACAGACTGAGAATCGCTGGGGTACTTGATATCGGACGGTCCGGAGAGACAGGTACCTATAAGAGTCCGTTCTTATGACGTCACCCAACGGTACGGGAGGAGGTCCCCTAGAAGGGCTGGGTCCCCTAGAAGGGCTGGGTCCCTAGCTTGGTCGCAGAGAACACAGTGGACGCAACCGTCCGTCCAAGAAATGGTTATCTCGGTGGACCCTTTGGGTTGACATGAGTACTCCCCATAATTTTATGTCGACAGAAAAGAAACACTACAGAAATGGATCAAAACTCTACTGTCGCCATGACCCAGTATTCAACTCAATCATTCATAAGACATGAGAAGGTAAAAAATCTTTTTCAAACACTTCCTCACCATAATTAAGAAATCTGGAGACTATCTTAAATGGTCATTTCGAGAGATCCTAACCCGAAAGGAAAACACCCTTTCCAAAAATAATGATCTAATTAGAGAAGTGTAAAATACACAGATAAGTCTAAAAGATTAAGAATAATTTAGTTTAAACTATCAACCACAGAAAGATCCGTAAACAGGTAATGTAGATCCGATAGATTAAACAATGACATAATCTAAGGGTAACAACAGTTTTATTTAGTTGAGGTCAAATATTTACTTTTGTTGTCTTTACATAATTTTAATAATAAATTATTAAAACCTCAAATCTTCAGACTGTATCCAGAGTGACCCGATATTAATTCCACAGTCGTCCCGATATAATGAAAGACCTCCAACCTCCCCTCTTAGATCGAAGGAGAAGGTCGAACGTCTCCGAAGGACGTGAAGAACTGACTTTACGGAGAAGGAAGTAGAAGTTTTAGTCGTTATAAACCAGTAAAGGAAAAGTAAAACGGTATAGAGACAAAGAGGTGAAGGTTGGACCTCTCCAGGTGGGGTAAATTTCTGAATTACACTAATTTAACCGGGTGTACGTAGTGGGTCCTATCAGAGGGGTAGAATTTGGAATTGGAAGTCAGTCAGTCAGTCAAGTCAGCGAGTCAGCACAAGTTGAGAAACGCTGGGTACTTGGTGTCGTGTGGTCCGGAGTGACAGGCAGTGGTTGAGGGCCTCGAGTGAGTTTGAGTACAGGTAACTCAGTCACTACGGTAGGTCGGCAGAGCAGGAGACAACAGCGGAAGAGGAGGACGGGGGTTAGGGAAGGTCGTAGACCCAGAAAAGGTTAGTCAGTTGAGAAGTGTACTCCACCGGTTTCATGACCTCAAAGTCGAAATCGTAGTAAGGAAGGTTACTTGTGGGTCCTGAATAGAGGAAATCCTACGTGACCAACCTGGAGGAACGTCAGGTTCCCTGAGAGTTCTCAGAAGAGGTCGTGGTGTCAAGTTTTCGTAGTTAAGAAGCTGTGAGTCGAAAGAAATATCAGGTTGAGAGTGTAGGTATGTACTGGTGACCTTTTTGGTATCGGAACTGATCTACCTGAAACAACCGTTTCATTACAGAGACGAAAACTTATACGATAGATCCAACCAGTATTGAAAAGAAGGTTCCTCATTCGTAGAAAATTAAAGTACCGACGTCAGTGGTAGACGTCACTAAAACCTCCGGGGGGGGGTTTATTTAAGGCTGTGACAAAGGTGACAAAGGGGTAGATAAAGGGTACCTCACTACCCTGGTCTACGGTACTAGAAGTAAAAGACTTACAACTCGAAATTCGGTTGAAAAAGTGAGAGGAGAAAGTGAAAGTAGTTCTCCGAAAAATCAAGGAGAAGTGAAAGACGGTATTCCCACCAGAGTAGACGTATAGACTCCAATAACTTCAGTGTAAGTTTTTTAAGGAACGGCACTTCATAATACATAAGTACCTAAGGTTACTAATTCTTTTCTGTATAAATCCCTCTTTCCTTGGTAATAAGACGGATGGTATTAACCGTATCTTTATAAGTATCTTAAGGGAATATCCGGAAAAATAAAGACATGAGAGACATCATGACAGGAGAGTAAGAAAGGACTGAAATCAATAAAATTAAGATGAGAAAAAAGGAAACATTTAGATCGGTTTCAAAACAGTTGAAATAATTTAAAATTCTTGTTAAAAGATAAGAAAGTACATAAAGACGAGATCAAAAATAGTAAAGAAAAGAATACGAACGAAACCCAAATCAAACAACAAGAAAGCCATCAAAGAATTCCACTATCACATACAATGACTAAACTTTAGAAAGAAGAATTGAGTCATACACGAAAATACCATATTTGAATTACGAGTCTTACCAAAATCACCGGAGAGTTTGCAAAATAAAAATAAATAAATAAGTAAATAATCGACATGACCCAGTAACGAGGTACGTCCGAAAGAGATCAACACCGTTCTCCCCCGGTCAGTGACTAACATTACGAGTCTGAAGTATAACTCCACTGAAGAGAGTAATGTCTCGTGTCCGAGATCTCACATCCGAGATATCAATACCGAGTTCCCGAATCAACGGGACTACACTTAGAAGGTCCTGGTCTCTGACTTAGTCACAGGGGACGTAACGATCCATCTAAGAATTGGTGACCTGATGGTCGTTTTAGGAGAGTATTCAAAAACATACAACCCCAAAAACATTTAAGAGAAACGTGTCTACATTTCTTCTCTTAAAACCTGAGACACCTTCTTCCGTTCCCACCCTACTAAACTTTCTCATCGTAACTTTGTACATATAATAGTATACACTTTATCTAGCGGTCGGGTCCAAGCTACGTACTATGTCCCACGAGTCCCGACCACGTGACCCTACTGGGACTCCCTACCCTACCCCTCTCTCCACCCTCCCCCCAAGTCCTACCCCTTGTGTACATGTGGGCACCGACTGAGTACACTTACATACCGTTTTGGGTGGTATTATAACATTTCATTAATCGGAGGTTAATTCATTTAAATTTCTTTTCTTTTTCTAAGAGAGAAACAGAAAACTGTCAAACTAATACTACAAAGATCTACACCTAGAGAATAGAATGAACTTCAAAAAATCAAAAGACCTATACAAGTAATTATGTAAAAGATGTGTTAGACTCTTCGAAACCAGTAAAAAGAGGTTTATAAGAAAGAAGAGGAAAGGAGAGGGAAGAAAAGAAAACCTTGAGGGTAATACACGTACAACCATATAGACTACGATAGAGTGTTCAAGATCCAAGACAAGTAAAGAGAAAAAAAGAACAAAGAGTCTGACCTATTAGAGTTAATTGAACAGAAGTACGAACGACTAGTAAAGAAGACCAACAAGTTTAATAAACAACCTTAGGATAGTAGTTTCAAAGTAAAGTTAACAATATTAAAGTCGAGGTCTTTAAAATAAACAAGAAAAAGAATCGTAATTTTTTAAGACGACTACAAGACATAAACCACTGTGTAACCAGAGTTAGAGGAAATCAAGAAGTCTGTACCAAAGGAAATCAGAAACTTGTATAAAAATTTTCAACTGAATTTCAAAACAGGTCATTCGGGTTGTAGACCTCTAAGAGTACTTGTCAAAGATGACCTACGAAATAAATGTTACATACCCGATACAGGTGGATCAAGAAACACACAGTAGATTGTAAACAACCTTTGACCTGTTAAATTATTATATTGTAACATTGAAACCATTAGACTGGGGGAAAGGAAACACAACAACAGTCTGAAACTCAACAAAAACAGTCTGAAATAATAACAGTGATAAACAAATCACTAAATTAACTTTATTAAGAAATTTCACACATAAGAAACCGTACCCACCGGTATCTTAGGAGACGAATCAATCGGATTACCAGTCGATTATAAACCCGTTTCTCAAAGAATTTACAGAACTTGGTTAATTAGAGGGTCCTAAAAGACCCTCTAATTACACACGTAACCCCTTAGGGAATTTACGGGGTCAACCTTCAAATTTTGAGACGAAACCGGAAGTGAAGAACAAATGTGTCACAGAACTCCAGTTAGTTTCCACTCTGTAACCCCGAAAAGATTGAGAAAGAACCCGAACACGGACTGAGACCTGTATACACACCCGAAGGTCTTAAGGTCCTAACATAACCTCAAAGGGCTTCGAGGGAGACCTGTAGAGTACTTAGTCAGAAAGCAAAATTCAAAAGCTGAGTTTAAAATGTTCCTACATATTGGATTACTTGTGTAAAGATCCCGTGACACATCTCCGTTCACGTATCTCACCATTTTTATGTCAACTGGCCGATCTATAGGCGAAACTAAACAAGTAGTCACCATCCTTCTTATCTTCCTCAGTAGAAAATACTCATCTCTGGTATCTGATACTACTTCCTTGTCCTTTTTTGTTTCCACCTTTCCTACTCTTCTGCTCTTCCTGGACCAGGGTTCTTTGAGTGACACTCCGTTGAAGATCGCTAATCGCAAGACACGGAGTCTACAAACAGAGACTCAATTTACTTGAAACGGAAACTAACGTCAGTCGATTAAAGTTTTTCAAAGGAAATGAGTCAGAAGGGAAAGAAACGGAATGTAAAATCAGAGATTCCTCCTCTTGTCCCAATCTGATACCTACTAACAGGTATAGAGACTTATCACACAAAGGGACAAACACATCCGTTGTGTTTTGTAAAAGAGGAAGAAATAGTAAAAACGACTAACAGCTCTCTCATCACGAACCTTCGATTGTCCTTCTTCCCCATTCTCACACCTCAGTACCTATATAAAGTAATAAACGTATCTAAGGTACTTGAGAAGATATATCTACCTTTGCAGTAGACCTTTATTTCGACACGGAAGAACGTGACTGACCTTTATGGTCTCCTAACCATTCACCTTCCTACTCTTGTCTGTACTACGACCGAAGGATCCTACTCTTCTGTAGTGGTGGAGCTTAAAAGACTCTAACACATCCTCACTACAATGAAAGAGATATTTTCAAAACATCTTAAGTGTTCACTTTGGTAGACACGGAGGTCAAAAGAAACACCCTTTTGATAATTGATCTTTAATTTTAAGAAAATATCTGTGTCCGGATGAGTTTAATAGACAAAGAAGAATTCACTAGAAACTATCAAACACAAAAAGGTTCTGAAAGAAGTAGATTTAACAGTTTTAATAACCGTTTTTTCACCATTTTTATAAGGGATTAATAGGAAAATCATAGACGTCTTAGACCAGACTACAGTGGAGAGAGTAATGACTATAATCAATAAAAACAAAAGAGAAAAAAAAAGATAAGTTAGAGGGTCTTCAAAAATCAAAATACCTAAAAAGAGTCTCTTGATCGAAAACTTATGTAATAAAAATGAAAAAAAAGGATGAAAAAATAAAGTTTTTATTCCAAATAAAAAAGAAGACGAACGAACGTAAAATTAAGAAAAAAAAAAAAAAAAATCAAAGGATTCCATTACCGTCGTGATCCTTTGAACTATATTTAAAACCTTAGACCCTCATTCCAAGACGATAATAGTTAGTAGTGTTTGAATCATCTAATTTCGTTATACTTAAATAGTAGAATGTGTTTACATAAGAGAATAGAATGGAAAATACCTCCATCTCCAAGTTTTACCCAGGTGTCCCGATACAAGGAAGACTTTTGAGATCTTTTTTTATAGAAAGAAACGAATCTTTTCGAAGATCTCTGATGAATGACATTATTGGTATAAAAGATCAAAGGCATAAACTAGGAGACTATAGAACTCCGGCACGACTGGGACCTCCCTACAGGAAGGGTCCCGATCGGTTGAGGACCTCTATAATACCCTGAGAAGACGTTCGTGAGGAGAGTATACATTCAGTTCGTTAGGTCCTAGGTGTGAACTTGATGGATGAACTAGTCGAGAGTGTTGGTCTGGGAAACGGACGGACAGGATTAGTAGGGTCCCGGTCCACGGTCTGTTGGTCCTGTCGTGACTGTGGAGTCTCTTGGACAACTTTACTAAGTTTGCACCTCTATAACGAAACAGTTGTTTCCAGGGAGATCAGTATCGATACCAAAAAGGGCATCAGTACATACCTACACTCCCAACCTGATATTTCTTTCGACTCACGACTTCTTAACTGTGAAAACTTGACATCACAACCTCTTCTGAGAACTCTCAGGGAACCTGTCGTTCCTCTAGTTTGGTCAGGTAAGATCTCCTTTAGTCAGGACTTATAAGTAACCTTTCTGACTACGACTTCGACTTTGAGGTTAAGAAACCGGTGGATTATGCTTCTTGACTGAGTGACCTTTACTGGGACTACGACCCTTACTAACTTCCGTCCTCCTCTTCCCCTGTTGTCTCTTACTCTACAAACCTACCGTAGTGACTGAGCTATCTGTACTCAAACTCGTTCGAGGTCCTCTACCACTTCCTGTCCCTTCGGACCGTACGACGTCAGGTACCCCACTTTCTTCTCTCACCTTTTCAACTGAATTTTGAGTTGTAAGTTTTTTGATTCTAGTACCGTAGACCACGGTAGTGAAGTACCGTTTATCTTCCCCTTTGTCACCTTCGTCACTGTCTAAAATAAAAGAACCCGAGGTTTTAGTGGTGTCTACCACTGACTTCGGTACTTTAATTTTCTGCGAACGAGGAACCTTCCTTTCGATACTGTTTGGATCTGTCGTGTAATTTTTCACCTCTGTAGTAAAAGAGAGTCGAATGATTATAAAAGAAGACTTTACAGAGTAGACGACGTTACCAGTAGACCATACAAAAAGTTGAGTCAATAACATTAAAAACAGAGATCTTCAAACTAAACCCAGAAGATACAGAGATGAATCGTAAAAGTTAGACAAAAGAGTGAAGAACTTGTATACCTTATATCAGTTTTAATAACAAAATTTCAGGAACGATAAGTAAGGTAGTAGACACAATAAAACCTCAGTCAAAACCAAGTAACTAAAAAGAGTAGTTCTACCCAAAATATAAGAACAAAGATACGTATAGACCAATAAAAAATGACTTACGATCTGTAACACTACCTCTGCCGTTAACGTGGGATGAGGTCATGAGAACGGTACCTTTTAGGGACCATCCGACGTCAGGTACCCCAACGATTCTCAGCCTGTACTGACTCGCTAAAGTGAAAGTGAAAAGTGAAAGTACGTAATCTCTTCCTTTACCGTTGGGTGAGGTCACAAGAACGGACCTCTTACCCTACCCCCTACCCCCTACCCCCTCGGACCACCCAACGACAGAGACCCCAACGTGTCTCAGCCTGTGCTGACTTCGTTGAATCGTCGTCGTCGTCGTCTGTAACACTTAAATGGAGTATCCAACTACTTATAAAAACATAGGGATATTTATAAAAACTCGAAACAAGACCCTACACTAATTCGATTGACCTTTCTCAGACTCGTGAAGACCCGAAGTAAAATTCTAAACAAGTCGTCTTCGTCTTGACTCAAATCAGACCCTAATTAAGGAGGGATGTCCCCATTCTGGGAAGAATTATGTAATGGGTTACAGGAAACTTAATACTAAAAGGGGAGACTGAAACCACTTGTTCGCGACAAAACCCCGACACACGGGACACTCCGCGACAAGAGATATCATAAAACCTAGTGAGAAAGGGGTAGGAACCTCTCAAAGGAGTGTGAATACGGAATCCGTCATGAGACGATTTATAAGTTTCGTAGGAGACGTCTCAGAGAAGGACACATCGAAAGAGAAGAGGTTTTGAGAATAATCAAAAGGGTCCGAGGACGACGACGACGACGACGACGATTCAGCGAAGTCAACACAGGCTGAGACACGCTGGGGTATCTGCCTTCGGGTGGTCTAAGGAGGCAGGGACCCTAAGACGTCCGTTCTTGTGACCTCACCCAACGGTAAAGGAAGAGATTACGTACTTTCACTTTTCATTTTCACTTAAACGAGTCAGCACAGGCTGAGAAGTGCTGGGGTACCTGACGTCGTATGGTCCGAGGAGGCAGGTACCTTAAAAGGTCCGTTCTCATGACCTCACCCCACGGTAACGGAAGAGGCAAGGGTCCGAGGATCGAGACGAATTAAGTCTTTCTGGTAGTCGGAGGGGTGACGGGGAGATCCGTTGTATCGAATTTTGGAGAGATTCCCGGTATTCAACCTGTTAGTACCCTGAGAGGAATAAAAAAGGACGAAGAAACCCCTAGTAATAGAAAACAACAGACTACAAGTTACAGAATTTAACAAAACAAAGTACATAAAACAGGAAAAAGAATTTAAATCAGGAATCCCATTTGGACCGGTGACAATTAGGTAAAATTCGTCTAATTTCAGATAAAATTTACGGAAAATCAAAATGCAACAGAAGAGGTAAAAGTCTCCGTAGACGGTTTTAAGGAAACTTAAGGGTACTAGAGAGAAACTTATCATTTGGATTTGCCGATGAATAGAAATTGTGACCCTTATAATCTTGACAATATCAGCTTTGAGTAAAAGTATACAGTTATAGCTCGAGGAAAATTTATTGTCATAATAAAAGAAGGAATTTGAATGAGTATAAAGTTAACAAGAGTTTTTCACGACACTTCGATGAGAATTTCCACTTAGTACCTTGATGCATTGTTTCTGGTTCTTGATCCTAATACCGAAACGACATCATTTCCTCATAGTGAGAGTATGAAGAAATATTTCGTCTTCACAACAATAGTTATAACACTGACTTAAACGGTACCATCACAAAAGTTTTCACTTCATTATTCATGAAATCATAAAAATTTGAACACCTTATTACATGGTTTTTACCATACGTAGTAACGGGAGGTCCTAGGAAAAAAAGAACCGACGCGACCCAGAAGAAATACCACACGCCCGAGAGGTCGACACCGAACTCCGAACACCCTAGAATCAAGGGACTGGTCCCTAGTTTGGACACAGGGGACGTAACTTTCTGTCTAAGAAAAGAAACATCACCATCACGACCCAGAAGCAACCAAGCTCACCCGAAAAGAGATGAGAGATCAACGGAGCGCTCCCGAAGAGTAACATCGTCAAAGAGAACAACGCCTCGTGTCCGAGATTCCGTGAGTTCGAAGTCGTCCACGCCGTGTACCCGAGTCATCGACACAAAGGACCCGACATCGCGTGTCCGAGTCATCAACTCCGTGTGCCCGAACCAACGAGACACCGTATACCCTAGTTGAATCTAGTCCCCAGCTTGGGCACGGAGGATGTACCGTCCGTCTAAGTATTGGTGACCCGATAGTCCCTTCGGGGCAGAGGTTCTAAAAACTTCTGGTTTGTTTATATTGTCGTACAGGGTAATAAACTCAGCATATCTGAGTATAAGGTAATAAGAGGAGACGATCTGTTTACCGTATAGGAAGTAGAAAAACCATTTCAAACCCCAAAACATAATTATTCCATGTAAATTCTTAAAGGTACTGACTCAATGACTGAGGGGGTGCGAAAGACTAGGTGGTGACGGGGGTGGAGACACGAGAGACGAAGAGAATCTACTCGACGGGGGTGTGGAGTGGTGCCACGAGGTAAGTAGAGTGTGAAGGAATCTTTCGGACAGGGTTATGGTTTAGGTCCTTTGAAGGTTTTAAACAGAACCGGAGTTGAGTCGAAAGGGAGACCTTTAAGGTGATATATAAGAGAAAAAAACCGGTGTGGTGCATCGTTCACCTTGAAGGGGCTGGTCCCTAGATTGGACACGGGGAACGTTATCTTCGGGTCTCAGCATTGGTGGTCTGGTGGTCCCTTCGGGACATATAAGAAAAAGTGTCAAAAGACAACGTGGAAATAAGTGGAAGTCAAGTCAAGTCAACGAGTCAGCACAGGCTGAGAAACACTGGGGTACTTTGCGTCGTGCGGTCCCGTAGTGGTTGAGGGCCTCAAGTGAGTGTGAGTGCAGGTAGCTCAGTCACTACGGTAGGTCGGTAGAGTAGGAGACAACAGGGGAAGAGGAGGACGGTGGTTAGGGAGGGTCGTAGTCCCAGAAAAGGTTACTCAGTTGGGAAGAGTACTCCACCGGTTTCATGACCTCGAAGTCGAAATCGTAGTAAGGAAGGTTTCTTTAGGGTCCCAACTAGAGGAAGTCTTACCTGACCAACCTAGAGGAACGTCAGGTTCCCTGAGAGTTCTCAGAAGGGGTTGTGGTGTCAAGTTTTCGTAGTTAAGAAGCCGCGAGTCGGAAGAAGTGTGAGGTTGAGAGTGTAAGTATGTACTGGTGTCCTTTTTGGTATCGGAACTGATCTGCCTGGAATCAGCCGTTTCATTACAGAGACGAAAACTTATATGACAGATCCAACCAGTATTGAAAAGAAGATTCCTCATTCGTAGAAAATTAAAGTACCGACGTCAGTGGTAGACGTCACTAAAACCTCAGGTTTTTTTATTTCAGACTGTGACAAAGGTGAAAAAGGGGTAGATAAAGCGTACTTCACTACCCTGGCCTACGGTACTAGAAGTAAAAGACTTACAACTCGAATTTCGGTTGAAAAAGTGAGAGGAGAAAGTGGAAGTAGTTCTCCGAAAACTCAAGGAGAAGTGAAAGACGGTATTCCCACCACAGTAGACGTATAGACTCCAATAACTATAAAGAGGACCGTTAGAACTAAGGTCGAACACAAAGAAGGTCGGGTCACAAAGAGTACTACATGAGACGTATCTTCAATTTATTCGTCCCACTGTTATGTGTCGGAACTGCCTGAGGAAAAGGATAAACCTTGGTCAGACAACAAGGTACAGGTCAAGATTGACAACGAAAGACTGGACGTATGTCTAAAGAGTTCTCCGTCCAGTCCACCAGACCATAAGGGTAAAGAGAGTCTTAAAAGGCGTCAAATAATACTAGGTACGTCCGTTTCCGAAACTGTATCAGTTATTTCGTCTTTATCTACAAAAAGACCTTGAGAGAACGAAAAAGGTATTAGGTCTCCTACAACCGTTAAACTAGAGACCAAGGAGACGGAAAAGATTTTGGTCGAACTTGTAGTCCTTCAAGTACCAAGTGTATAACGACTTCGGACTAAACCTCTGAAAACTCGTAATAAAATGATCGCACACTCTACTCACGTTAACACGCCATCAAACTCGTAAGAAACCGTAACGGAAAGAAACCCTAACCTTACTTTTGCCTGGAAAAGGTCNTCGAACTTGTAGTCCTTCAAGTGCCAAGTGTATAACGACTTCGGACTAAACCTCTGAAAACTCGTAATAAAATGATCGCACACTCTACTCACGTTAACACGCCATCAAACTCGTAAGAAACCGTAACGGAAAGAAACCCTAACCTTACTTTTGCCTGGAAAAGGTCAGGACGCCGGTGACGACTCAAAAGGTTTAAACGACCGTATAACTCACGTCGTGAAAGTGTCGTAGTAGAAAGTCTTAAACTTTCTCGAGTTGACCTTAAGGTAGTGGAGGTGATCGAAACAAACATCACTACGAAAGATTTTGACATAGATAAAATTTCTAGGAGATCTATCTTACTAGTGGGGTGAATCACCCTATGTTATTCAGTGGGGAAGTCGTACCATAAAAACAGAAACTTTTCGTCTCAAAGAATATCCTTGGAATAGTTAGTGTGTCATCAATGTTCTTACAGTCTATATTACTACTTATGTTAGATTTGTTCTCTTCGATAAATTCTTAAATGTATGACATTTTTGTACGTGTAATCTTCAATCGGTACACCTCTCTATGTTCGTCATCCTTCTCATCAACTAAACCCAACTTCCGGGTATACGTTATTATAACGAAAAAGAAGGATATATATAAATAAATATACTTATTTAAATAAACAATGTTATTTATCGACGGTGATTGTCTATGTCCAAGATGTGTGTGTAGATTTATGTGTTCTCATTTACTACTGGACGACGTACATGTCAAGGTTCACCCAGACACTAGGACACTATCAAGGGTACTTTTATCATGTATCATTTGGGGTTCGTCCATTCATCCTTCGTGATCAATAAATAAGATCAAAATTAAACTTTGACAAATTGAAAACTGTAATAATAGACAGTTCTTGTACAAAGGAAAATAGCAAAATTTTTAACTATACGTACGTCTCACCCCCTTAAAACTACCAACAAGTCTGATTGTCACTATCGACTTTATAGGAATTTTTATGAAAAATTATTGTCTTAAATAAGTGTATAAATTGCATCTGGTACCCAGTAGATATCGAAGTTTAGATTTCTACCTCCTTCGCATAACCTTAAAATTACGTAAATCAAAATCATAGGACATCAAAAGATGGAACAAGGTTTCTTACTTTGGGTACATTGACGAAGACATAGGTGGTTTCGTCCGTGATAAAACTCGAGAATTCTCTTATAAGTTTTGTTTTTCACATGAAAGAGAAGGAGACGTGAAAAACTCTTTGAACTTGTTTTAATATTTAATAAGTTCCAAGGAAAACTCGTCACCACAAAAAGACACAATGACAGATCTCTTGTTTGTTTACTCTTGAAGTATTCTTTTCACGACTGAACCTTATGTACAATCGTTCGTCCTCGGGACCTGTCGTCGAGTTAAAAGAGTAAATGTTTTGTGGGGGTAAGTGAGACGAAAAGTGGTTGATAATTCCGTTTTAGGACCCCCCACCCCTAACCGAGATGGATTGTTAAATACGAATTTTTCTAGGAGGATTCCTCTAAAGAGATTAGTTCCTTTTAGGGAAGACATTCTTCAACCGTCCAAGACACTTGGCTCTCCCTTCTGAATTACAGAGATACCCACGAATTTAATGTTCAAGAAAACCCCCTTTTCTGTAATTTTATTGAACTTCCAGATAAAATAACCGTTGAATCTTAAAATAAAAATTTGAAGATTTAAACTTTTGTTCTGTCAGGTCCAACTTATTATTTCAAAGGGTTACGACTTACACGAGTAGACCTCGATCAAAAAACGGACTTCATGTTTTTGGTTGAAAGATTTTGAGGATCCATCTCTGTCATGACAAGACTACTAGACACTAATCTACTTGACTAGTTAGAGTCAGTCATTGTAGGGAAAAAATAAGGAACCATTTCCAAATTTGATAAGATCTTTTCTGAGTAACAAAATCAGAATGTATCTGTTAAAGTAAGAGTTCAGAGGACTCTCCGCATACGGAATATGTTCTTAAGTATAAATAGAAAGAGTGAAGTATGTGAAGTGTTTAACCTACCTGTGTGACTAATACAGATAAGTCATAGTCCTTCTTCTACTAATCGTAACTCGACATTCATGTAAGATTAATAGAACTTCTCGAGTGAGTACAACTGTACTAGTCCGTGGTCCTTAAAACAAAATAGGTCCTGGTCTTCGACAAAGAGTCGAAACATAAAAAGGTAATAATGGTTCTAAAACCATCCTACGACGAGACCCCATTCAACCTGTAGAAGATGAGAAACAAACTTCCAAGACTCGACAATCTTCCAAAAGAGGACGTTATCGTAGAAGAGAACACAGAGGAGTCGGACGCCAGTAGGGTGACATAAAATAAACATGGAAAATTTTAGAACAAAATCTCAGAAATAAACATAAAAAACAAACAAACAACAACGACAAAACGTAGACCTCGTCGCTAAGAGTTTGAAATACACGTAGTTTTAGTGGGGGCTTTGAACAATTTTGTCTAACGGACTGGAGTGCGGGTCTCACAGATTCCAGGTTCTTGAAACTAGTACGAGAGTTGACTACTACGTACCATGTTCCTTTGTGAAACTCTTGGTCTTCGAAGCTGATCTGGGTGTCAGATCCAGGAAACTTCCGTCCCAGGTACAAGGACGTACCTGGAAAGTAAGTAGAAAATACGGTGTGTCATAGGTTGTGTCACTGAACATTTCTCGACAAGTCATCCTACCGAAGTAATCATAACTTAAAGACCTGAAGTTTCCACATAGTATCTTTAAAGTATGTGTAATCGCAAGATTCCTTCTTAGTCTCAATGTCACTTCTTGGGTGTTTCTCATTTCCTCTCGAACACTAGGTAAGGATTCAGTCGGACGTAGTAGTCACTTATTTCGTTTTCCCCTTTCATATTTCGACCGATTAAAAGTTACAGTTTGTCCGTCGTTCACAATCTAATTAATAAAATCAATAATACGTTTTTTCACAAAAAAATTGATACCGGACAAAGGTTCACCAATTATTTAAATCGTTCTCACCAAATAATTAATGATGATCCTTTTGGTTATCTTAATTACATGTAGGTTTTTGACAGTCTGTACCTTCAATTTTTTAGTCTTAATTGTTCACTCTACCCGTCACCTACGGACCGAAGTTCAGGGTCGACACGAGAACTACGGACACACGTAAGTCCATGAGTCAAAGAAGAATACATCTTACCCATCGTTTTGTTAGTACAGACGAAAACTCTCGATTCAGGAGTTTTGTCATGGACCGTGTGTCATTCACAAACGATTTGTTTTGTTTCGTGATCATCTCTTTACATTTTACCACGTCGACGATACTTTTTGTCATGTCTCTGAGAAGTTTCTTAATTTTCATCTTGACGGCATACTAGGTAGTTAGAGTGAAGACCCATGAATAAGTTATTTTTACTTTTGTCCTAGAGTTTCTCTATAGACATGGGGGTACAAGTAACGTCATAATAGGTATGATCGATTCCATACCCCTGTTGGATTCATTAGAGTCACCCATTTACTTATTTGTTACACACCATTGGTATATGTTATATCATAATAAGTCGGTATTTTTCGTTCCTTTAGGACGATAAATGTTGTTGTACCTAACTGGAACTCCCACATTACGATTCACTTTATTTAGTCTGTCTCTTTCAGTTTGTGACATTCTAGAGTGGATGTATACCTTAGATTTTGTTGTTGTCGTTCAGTTTTGTTTTGGGTTTAAGTATCTTTGTCTCTTTACCACCACCCACTCCCTCAGTTTTCCAAGTTTGAAAGTCACAATTTTATTTATTCAGGACCCCGATACATACATATCGTGTCACTGGAATCGATTTTTATTGAATAACATATAACCTCTCAACGATGCTGTCACCTAGAAGTTTCGAGAGTAATTTTTTGTTGTCATTTTTTTTATTTGATTATACCTTAGAAGAGTCCAATCAGATACGGAAACCACTAGTGTAAAACAGGAGGACTTTAAATCTTTTTCCTACTGTCTATGAGTCCGGTGAGGACCCTTATTTTCGGAAAGGCTTTTAAGACACTAAGAGGTTTGGCCCCAATGTCTTCGGTGGCTGTCACAAAACATATGTCTCTTACAAGACCTGTGGGGTCCAACAGACCGCAAGTATAGACACATAAGGGTCGAGGAGAGAAGGTAAAGGGGGGTTTATAGGACAGTGGGGTTCTTGTCTCTCTCTTACTCTTGTCCTTTCCATTTTGAGCACAGAAGTAGTCGAAAAGGTCAGTACTACACTCACCTAAAAACACCTTACCTTCATTAAAGTACCATTACTAGGGGTGACCTTGGGTTCTCTCAGATGTAGAACCTGGACTTCAAAGTCCCACAACCGATCACACATATTTGTCTTATTGGTTGCCTTTGGGTTGGTTGTGTGTCCGTTAGAGAGTCGTTACAAGAAGGAAAATTTTGTACAATTACAAAGGTGACTCTCGGGACCTTAAATGACATGTAAAAACGAAAACGAAGAATACCGTCGTTTCCCTCCGTGAATGTTCATTCCCTGAGTATTTCACGTCTTTAGTGAGTCTCTACTACAAATAGGTCGACCTGAAGACGTCACTCTTTGTGTTAAGTTTTTGTGTTGACTTCCGTTCCTCGGTCAGGGTTTAATACCTACGTTTCTAACCTGTTTCCGTCGTCTTTCCCTTTTCTAGTACACAGTCTGACGATCAGAAGGACGATGAAGAGTAGACCGTCACAACTAGGGTGAGTACCTCTTCAGTCGGCCGGGGGTGTTCTTCGAGGTCTTTGACGGATGTGGTAGGATAGAAGAAGTACGAGTCTGTATACGAGACAGGAAGGAGGGAGAGAGGGAAGAAAGAAGGAAGGAAAGAAGGGACGGAAGGAGAGAGAGAGGAAAGAAAGACCTAAAGAAAGAGAGAGAAAACGGGAAGAAGGAAACAGACTCGATAAAGAGAACAATATCTCTAAAGGTTTGTATGTGTTTTCACTACTCTTTGTGTATTGTTAGGGGGTCGATAGATAGTGGACGGAGTCCATATAGTTGAGACACGGTCGGACCTAGAGGATCGAGAGGTGGGGTGAGAGGGACGTCGGGTCACAGGAGGACGTCGTAAATTTTCATTTGGGGGTTTACAGTGAGAATGTACACAGTAATACACAGAGATTCTCTTTAAATGAAAAATTTTTGGATTGGTCCGAAGGGACCACCGAGTCACCACTTCTTAGACGAACGGTCACGTCCTCTGTACCCAAGCTAGGGACTAGGTCCTTCTAGGGTGTACGGCACCTTAGGACTAGGCCCTTCTCGGGTGTACGGCGTCTCGTTGATTCGGACACGTGGCGTTGATAACTCGGGACCTGTCGGACCCTCGGTTTATGACTTCGGGTTCACGGATATCAGGTACGAGGCGTTGTTCTCCTCAGCGGCGTGTACTATTGATTTCTTTTCGGACGTGCCGTTACTTCTGAATCGTCTCAGTTTGTGTTTATTTATTTCAATTTTGTTTGTTTGTTTGTTTGACTTTACGTAATCGTATGAAAAGTTTTAATCGATATAAAGGAACTCTAGTCACATAAATTTTTAAAGAGGTTTTTATAAAAATATCAATAAAACAAGTTTGTTTGAGGTCAGTTGGAGATGAACCACTTAAATCAACTCTTCAAAGAGTCCGAAAAAGTAGTACATTATAAAGGGAAGAAGGACAAAAGTACGGAATACAGACTGGACGGGTTAAAGGGTCGGAACCAAAGTGACTTAACATAGGAGTACCAACAATTTTCGAGTCCTTTTTCTTTTTTTTGTTGTCTTTATTTCGGACACTTAGTGACTGTACCATTAATCGTTTTCCATGTCCCATGTCCCATGTCCGACGACAATTCACCGTCGGACCTACCCTCCCCTTAAACTCCCCGGAGACGCATGCACATTTACATGTTGACTCAGTGAGACGACAGGTGGACTTTGATAGTGTCGTAATAATCGACCAATACGAGATTATATTTCATTTTTCATTTTTTTTTTAAATAACACACGTCTGGTTTTTCTATCAGGTGTTTGCCCCTCGTGAGTTTGGGTTTGTAACATATAACAACATTTCGTCACACTTCCGTCACTGACAAATAAAAAGTCTCATTACCTAATTTTGTAATCTTAAAAGAACTTACTTTCCCTTAACCAACCACCGATGGAGTATAGTTGACCCTTCTTGTCAAGTATAAAAAACGAATACTAAAAGTCTCCGTATTCGTTGTTCACTGGGTCCAGTTCAATGGGAGTGAACAGGATGTTTTAGTCGATTTATTTCGAAACAAACATACTGATTTGACCAAAACAGACGAGTCCCTTAAAAGTTCAGACCAGAGACAAACTCAAACTAAACTCATACTAAATTGATTGTGTAAGGAAACGAGGGTGTCAAACCTCCAAACAAATCTGACCCAATACTTGAAAAGTCACACTCAGCAGGTATCCCCACAACCACCAAGGAAAACGTGGGGATTACAAAACAATGGGTCCAAATCACCTAAACTTTAATAACAGTAGGACTAGGTGAGTAGTTTATAAAGGGTAGTCGGAGTACAATTAATGTAAGTAAATAACGAGTCTAGACAAAAAGTAAGTCAGTCAAGTTAAGTCAGTGACTCAGCACAGACTGAGAATCGCTGGGGTACCTGATTTCGTACGGTTCGGAGGGACAGATAGTGGTTGAGGACCTCAAATGAGTATGAGTACGGGTAACTCAACCACTACGGTAGGTTGGTAGAGTAGGAGACAACAGGGGAAGAGGAGGGCGGAAGTTAGAACGGGTCGTAGTCCCAGAAAAGTTTACTCAGTCAAGAAACGTTGTCCACCGGTTTCATAACCTCAAAGTCGAAGTCGTAATCAGGAAGGTTACTTATAAGTCCTGACTAAAGGAAATCCTACCTAACCGACCTAGAGGAACGTCAGGTTCCCTGAGAGTTCTCAGAAGAGGTTGTGGTGACAAGTTTTCGTAGTTAAGAAGTCGTGAGTCGAAAGAAATATCAGGTTGAGAGTGTAGGTATGTAGTAATAATCTTTTTGGTTTCAAAACTGATTTGCCTGGAAACAACCGTTTCATTACAGAGACGAAAAATAATACGACAGATCCAACCAGTATTGAAGGTTTCTCGTAGAAAATTAAAGAACTGACGTCAGTAGTAGACGTCACTAAAACCTCGGGGGGTTTTTATTTCAGACAGTAACAAAGGGGTAGATAAACGGTACTTCACTACCCTGGTCTACGGTACCAGAATCAAAAGACTTACAACTCGAAATTCGGTTGAAAAAGTGAGAGGAGAAAGTGAAAGTAGTTCTCCGAGAAATCAAGAAGAAGTGAAAGACGGTATCCCACTACAGTAGACGTATAGACTCCAATAACTATAAAGAAGGCCGTTAGAACTAAGGTCGAACACGTAGTAGGTCAGGTCGTAAAGCGTACTACATGAGACGTATCTTCAATTTATTCGTCCCACTGTCATATGTCGGAACTGCATGAGGAAAGGGTTAAACCTTCGTCAGACAACAAGGTACAGGTCAAGATTGACAACGAAGAACTGGACGTATGTCTAAAGGGTCCTCCGTCCAGTCCACCAGACCAGACCAAAAAAGTAATCACCAACGTTTTACCACTAAACAACAACAAGACTTAAATAATGTTATAACGAAGACAAAAAATCAAAAAACCGACGTTCCGTACACCTTAGAATCGAGGGGATGGTCCTAACTTGAACGTGGGGAACGTGACCTTCCGCTTTAGAGTTGGTGACCTGGTGGTCCCTTCGGGGACAAGACGTAAATAATCGTATTGAAGATATTGATAAACCAATTGGACTTTCTCTTAAACATATTCTTTACGTCTTAGTTATGTATTACGAAAGAGAATTACTTAAAAGTTTTATTAACACTTGGATGTTACTTCTGCTGAAGGAAGAAAAAAACATACAGTAATATTTGTGTATCGTCTCTTCCGTTACCGTGGGGTGAGGTCATAAGAACGGACCTTTTAGGGTACCTGCCTCCTCGGACCTTCCGACGTCAGGTACCCCAGCGATTCTCAGCCCGTGCTGACTCGCTGAAATGAAAGTGAAAAGTGAAAGTACGTAACCTCTTCCTTTGCCGTTGGGTGAGGTCACAAGAACGGACCTCTTAGGGTCCCCGCCCCCTCGGACCACCCGACGGCAGATACCCCAGTGTGTCTCAGCCTGTGCTGACTTCGCTGAATCGTCGTCGTCGTCGTATTTGTGCATCTTGTACACAGATGAAATAAAGTTATGTAAATCAGTGAACAGACGCCGGGTAGAAAGCGCACATCCCCGAGGAGGTCAAACCGAGAACCTGTGTCAAGGAACCAAAGACCGTTGCCGGGCTAAAACCCGGTGTCATGTAGAGTCCTAGTAAAACATAACATGGACGGGGTCTTGTCGGTAAAGAGATCCTTGAGACCAAGGACAATCACTTTTTATCGTAAACCTCTGGTGTCAGACCCTTGACCCTCACCTTTCACATACACACACGAGTAACTCTGACAGATCGGGAACTTAGATCCGAAGAAACGACAACAAAAATTGTCGTGTAATATATTCGAGTGTAATATTCGAATATGAGTAGAAAGGTCTCGTTTACATCCTACATTCAAACATCCCAAAATTCACGCCACTAATCTTACATAAGGAAAAGAATGTAACTTTAAAAATCAAAGATTCCTAAGGATGTATTAATACATAAATAGAGAAACCAGAAAGACATAGAGACACATATACACACACACACACATGTGTACATGCATGTACAAAAAGATATATACAGATACACCTATCAAGTTTATCGTTACAGTCATAATGATAATTTACATTCTTAGATTTTACTTTCTTTTCAAACACTTGACTTACCGTTCTTCGGTATCACTATTGTCACATGAACTTCACGTACCTTTCAAAAACGTGAGTCACTTTTACTGTTTTAGTTCTCCTTAATTTCTCCTAAAGTCACATACATGAATAGACTGATACTCTAACGAGACTTTGATTTAGAGACTTTGGTACAAGAATCTCCTCAGAACGGTGATTCTTATAAATTGTTATCTGTCAATAACCACAGGTCCCAGAATCCATTCTTCTCTGTCTTTCTAAAAAAGTAGACGAAGACCCTTCTAAATACCTCTTAAACAACTGACAGAACTAAAGTTGACAAAGAACATCCAGACATTGAGAAAGGAAAATTGAACCTGGATCCCCACCACAGTTTCTTCACCTTCACTTTTCTACTAACACTGAAAAGGTTAAAGTAGTGACAAGAGATTCGAAGGAGTGAAGAGAGTTTGAGTGGTACCCAACAAAAATCTCTCATAGTCGGATTATTCGTACTATTTTTCAGTTCGGTTAAATATGAGAACGTAAACGTAGAATTTTGGAAGAGACTAAAATAATTTCTCCGTACAATTTTGGAAGGAGACAAATAAAGGAAAGGACAGTCGGTACAAAGTAGAATAGGACGACAAAAAGTGTTATACGGGGCCCAAAGTACAGGTCCTTTTCGTGGTGTATGACTGTATGGGTCAATACAAATTTCACTTATCGGGAACTAAACAAATCATTAAATTCAATTATTACTATATAAAACGATTCGAACAATGAATTATTTATCCTACTGACTGTGAAATAATATTCGTAACGGTTGATGAGAATCTTTTATAATTGAGTAATAAAATTTTTCGACAAAACCGCAAAACTGATACCCTAATTAGGACTTAAAAGGACTCCTACTACTACTTCCATGGACAAACGTCGAGTGAACTTCACCGGGGTCAACAGTCAAACCTTTTGTACCTCTTTTGGTCTGTCCTATTCGAATAAATACTCTGACTGAATATACGGACGGACGTGAGCAGAAAGTAAATTAAAGGGTGTCGTGGTACCAGGATCCCCATCTTAAGATAGGATTTCATCCCTAACTTTTTGTACTTTCCTAAACGAGTGTCAGTGTCGATTATCCACTGTTCTCTCAAAATTAGGACAGAAGTAGAACGTATATGTATAGGGACGTGGGGTCGACGGAAAGGGACTTGGACCGCCCTCTTTAGGTAGACTCAACTTGGAATTTCATTTTCTTAGGTCAATTTCTCACTCACACACCCCAGTCCCCCACAGGATAGAGGGCGACTGTTGTGTCGTAGAATGAGTCTCAGTCCAAGTTTTGACACGAATAACTTACCTTCTACGACTACTTTCGGTCTAAGAGTCCTGAAGTCAATATTTAGACAATAAGAGTTGACTCTCCAGGATCTCAAATAATTATGTTAGATATACAACATTTTCAAAATAGAATACCGGAAACGTTAAAACTAGACGAGTGACATCGAGATCAGGAAAGACAAAGTGGAAAAGAGTATTTGTCTTTAATTTCGTTCTTTTTAAAATTTTTATAAAATTGTAAAGAATTCAACACTCTTAGAATTTGATTTAGATACTTCTTCAATCATCAAATGAGTTTGTTGAGGTCTGTAAACAAACCTTTGACTATAGCAGTCACAGACGAACAGCAGAAGAGACTACTTACGAGAAACAAGTGAAAGTTTTGAGCGGTTAGACGGTTTATAAAAAAACGACCCTTCAATCGTACAGACCCTTCATCGTGTAAGAAAAACTAAATCCGTACCTATTTAAAAAAAAAATTCAGTCTATATATAAAAACGCCCCCTGACGGGCACTTCCCAATTCAGAACCCTCGACGAGCCGCAATACGTCTCGGGATCCTGTACACGGATTCGAGGGACAGGGCGGTGGGAGTTCTTAAAAATATCGGGAATTCCGAGGTTCTACAAACCAAAGCCGTTGTAAAGTATCTTCTATCTAATCGAATAACACTAGACATATGTTACCATGTCCAGACCACTAACATAGACCTCTAATTTTTGTTAGAACATTTCCAGTCTTTAGTGCATGAAATGGGATATATACGACGTTGTATTATTTCGTTCCATAGTCGGTAAAACCAGACTAGGAGAGTTGGGGTAGAAAACAGAGAGAGAATAAAAGAATCGCCCCTGCGAGGCAAGAGAGGGACACGTCCACGCTGAGAACGAACACGACCGGCGCCGTATAAAAATTCTTCTATAGAATCATTTGGACCCTAACTTTAGATACATAAGTAAAGAGGGGAATGAAAAGGATATGGAAATTTTCTAAGGGGAACCTGTGAACTTCGTCCCCTCCATCCCAGGTAACGGTGTTTCCATGTCGTCAACTGTGTCCTGTACATAAGTCCCGGTGTTTCTCTGAGTACCGACGGACATTCTTCCTCGACCTTAGGGAGACGTGGTCTCCGGACCTACCTTTAGTAATCGTACGTACACTCGAAGTGGTCACCCACTTCTCGGTCCAGTAATTGGGTACCAGACTGACCCTTGGTACACGTACGCACGCACACTTCAACGAAGTTAACACAGGCTGAGAAGAGGTGGGATCGGACGGTCCAAGGAGACAGGTGTCCTAAGAGGTCCGTTCTTATGACCTCACCCAAAGTTACGGAAGGAAGTCCCCTAGAAGGTCTGGGTCTCTAGTTTGGGTTCAGAGAATGTAGAGGACGTGCCCGTCCGTCCAAGAAATGGTGATCACGGTGAACCCTCCGGGACCCTCGGTACATGGACACCCAATTGCACTTTCACGAAGTGTCCCTCTGTTCTTACGGAACCCTGTCGGTTCTTCACTTTAAGGGTGTCTTCTGTTCGAGTGTGTGTTCTTAATGTTTTGTATACTCCTTCAGGTCACAATCCTTTTTATTGGTCTTCTGGGTCCAGGTGACGTATATCGAATATATTAATATTTAACACGTGGTTTGTTAATGTCCACACAGTAAGTCTAACTGGTGTTAGTGTAAATATGTGTGTGTGCGCGTGTGTGTGTGTTACGTTTTGAACTCTTATTCTTAAAAGCCCGTTAGATTTTTTCTACAATTTAAGAGTCCGACTATTTTTCTCCCCTAATGTAAGTACCTTATTCTTGTAAGTTTTATTTTTGTATGGTAATGCCGTTTTCTTGTCCACTAACACTCTTTTTTGTTTTAGTCTATAGAACTATTAATTCAGAATCTCATACATAAATTATCTCCTGTATAGGTCTTTCGTTCTCTAAATTATTTAATTTGTCCTTTGATTAAATCTCCCTTACACTGGGACGGTTGTGGAACTAAAACTAGATCACTTTTACTAAAACCCGAAGACCGGAGGTCCTGACACTTTATTATTTAAAGTTAACAAATTGAGTGGTTCAAACACTATTAAACTATGTCGTTGGTATCCTTTTATTTTATGATCCGTTTCTACCTCGTAAAACTCGTAGTAGTTTAATATTATTAACATCACTTAGTGTCGTACATTTAACCAAAATTTATTAAAGTACTCAAGTTTTACTATGATTGTGACACGATATGTGTGTTTGAGTAAACAGTGATTCATTGGGTTAAGTAACAGGACTTTTGACTTTATTTCCCTTTATTGACATGAAGTTTCATTATTATGCCAACTATCCCTTTTTGAAATCCAAGTCAAGTCAAGTCAGTGAGTCAGTACAGGTTGAGAAACGCTGGGGTACTTAGCGTCGTGTGGTCCGGAGGGACAGGTAGTGGTTGAGGGCCTCAAGTGAGTCTGAGTGCAGGTCTCAGGCACTACGGTAGGTCGGTAGAGTAGGAGCCAGTAGGGGAAGAGGAGGACGGAGGTTAGGGAGGATCGTAGTCTCAGAAAAGGTTACTCAGTTGGGAAGAGTACTCCACCGGTTTCATGACCTCGAAGTCGAAATCCTAGTAAGGAAGGTTTCTTTAGGGTCCCGACTAGAGGAAGTCTGACCTGACCAACCTAGAGTAACGTCAGGTTCCCTGAGAGTTCTCAGAAGAGGTTGTGATGTTAAGTTTTCGTAGTTAAGACGCCACGAGTCGGAAGAAGTGTCAGGTTGAGAGTGTAAGTATGTACTGGTGTCCTTTTTGGTATCNGTCTGACCTGACCAACCTAGAGGAACGTCAGGTTCCCTGAGAGTTCTCAGAAGAGGTTGTGATGTTAAGTTTTCGTAGTTAAGACGCCACGAGTCGGAAGAAGTGTCAGGTTGAGAGTGTAAGTATGTACTGGTGTCCTTTTTGGTATCGGAACTGATCTGCCTGGAATCAGCCGTTTCATTACAAAGACGAAAACTTATATGATAGATCCAACCAGTATTCAAAAGAAGGTTCCTCATATGCAGAAAATTAAAGTACCGACGTTAGTGGTAGACGTCACTAAAACCTCGGGTTTTTTTGTTTCAGACTGTGACAAAGGTGACAAAGCGGTAGATAAAGGGTACTTCACTACCCTGGCCTACGGTACTAGAAGCAAAAGACTTACAACTCGAAATTCGGTTGAAAAAGTGAGAGGTGAAAGTGAAAGTAGTTCTCCGAGAAATCAAGGAGAAGCGAAAGACGGTATTCTCACCACAGTAGACGTATAGACTCCAATAACTATAAAGAGGACCGTTAGAACTAAGGTCGAACTCGAAGAAGGTCGGGTCGCAAAGAGTACTACATGAGACGTATCTTCAATTTATTCGTCCCACTGTTATCTGTCGGAACTGCATGAGGAAAAGGATAAACCTTGGTCAGACAACAAGGTACAGGTCAAGATTGACAATGAAGGACTGTACGTATGTCTAAAGAGTTCTCCGTCCAGTCCACCAGACCATAAGGGTAGAGAAAAGTCTTAAAAGGTGTCAACTAACACTAGGTGTGTCAGTTTCCGAAACCGTATCAGTTATTTCGTCTTTATCTACAAAAAGGCCTTGAGAGAACGAAAA
>SJYO01046538.1:63974861-64268440 GCA_006410555.1 Capra ibex | reverse complement strand
TCCTACAACCGTTAAACTAGAGACCAAGGAGACGGAAAAGATTTTGGTCGAACTTGTAGTCCTTCAAGTGCCAAGTGCATAACGACTTCGGACCGAACCTCTTAAAACTCGTAATGAAATGATCGTACACTCTACTCACGTTAACACACCATCAAACTCCTTTTTGAAACGAACTACCTTTTAAAATTTTTTCTTCCTAAACATCCTAATTCTATAATAGTAAAACATCAAACAACATTTTATTGTCTGAATTCGTTACTAATAATTATCGAAGATTTTGGTAATTCACTTTTTCAATACGTTTTGAATATTAGTCCGACTGTTGAAGGTTTGGGGTGTCAAATTAAAGTCGTAATTTTTCTTTTCTCGCTTGACCGTATACATGGGGAACTACATTACGTCATCCTTTCTTTTTGTGGTTGAACTTTAAAGGGACTTTTTTTAAGTTTGAACTTAGACTATTTGAAGATAATTAATCTATATTAATCGACGAATGTTCTTTATGGCCCATGTCCCTTTATACAATTCATTATGAAGACCCGACGATGGTCGTTTTAAGTTCCATGCCCTTTGATATCTCCTTTTCTGGATCAGACAAGTTGTTTATTCAATATTTTTGTTTTTTACATCTTCTTTGTTGGACATTAATTTTCGTAAATTCTCTAAATAGTTAGGTTACTCAGAACTAAGTTTATTGGGTCGACTTTTTGTTGGTACTGTGTCACCGTCTGTAATTTTTACCTAAACGTTAAATTAATTTAATTTCTTAATAAGGATAATAAAATCCCTACTATACTAACCTACACAAAATCTTCACTACAGATAATAGATAGGATTGACTCTTTATGTATGACTTCTTATCAGTTTTATCAGATCGACCTCCACCCTTTAATTACTCTCATTTTCATTTTACTTTAAACAGTTCTCAACTATTAACAAGATCAACTTACTACCCATATACCCTCAAGGTAATAAGTTAAGAGAGATGAAAACATATACCAACTTCTAAAGGTAAATTTCCAAAGGAACTTCTTATTTTCTTCCTTTATTTTGATTCTTTTACAGAGTCTTGTCTCGTCTCTCATTCTTTACCTTTAATCTTTTTTATTTCAATTCTATATATGCATATAAACTTCTTCATACTCTTACTTTCTTATTTCGACTCAATCAGTATCAAGAGGTCTCTTTATCTTCGGTATCCTCTGTGTACCTACTATCTGTCCATCTATCTATATCTATCTCTGCTACACGTGTATCTACATCTAACCTCTTCCCGTGCGTTGGGTGAGGTCATCTGAACGGACCTTTTAGGGTATCTGTCCCCTTGGACCGTCCGATATCAGGTATCCCAGTGTGTCTCAACCTGTGCTGACTTCTCTGAATCGTGTTTCGGTATCTATGTCTATGTCTATGTCTATATCTATGTCTATGTCTATATCTATGTCTATGTCTATATCTATGTCTATGTCTGTGTCTATGTCTATGTCTATGTCTATGTCTATATTTGTCCCTGTCTCATTTCCCTGTTCAAGTCACGTCCAACGAGTCAACACAGGTTTGAAACGCTGGGGTCCTTGGTGTCGTGCGGTCCGGAGGGACAGGTAGTGGTTGAGGTCCTCAGACGGATTTGGGTACAGGTAACTCAGTCACTTCGGTAGGTTGGTAGAGTAGGAGACAACAGGCGAAGAGGAGGACGGGAGTTAGAAAGGGTTGTAGTCCCAGAAAAGTTTACTCAGTCGAGAAACGTAGTCCACCGGTTTCATGACCTCAAAGTCGAAGTTGTAGTCACGAAGGTTACTGGTGGGTCCTGACTAGAGGAAATCCTACCTGACCAACCTAGAGGAACGTCAGGTTCCCTGAGAGTTCTCAGAAGAGGTTGTGGTGTCAAGTTTTCGTAGTTAAGAAACCACGAGTCGAAAGAAATATCAGGTCGAGAGTGTAGGTATGTACTGATGACCTTTTTAGTATCGGAACTGATGTGCCTGGAAACAACCGTTTCATTACAGAGACGAAAATTGAAAGGAAAGTTCTTCATTCACAGAAAATTAAAGTACTGACGTTAGTGGTAGACGTCACTAAAACCTCGGGGGGTTTTATTTCAGACTGTGACAAAAGTGACAAAGAGGTAGATAAAGGGTATTTCACTACCCTGGTCTACGGTACTAGAAGTAAAAGACTTACAACTCGAAATTCGGTTGAAAAAGTGAGAGGAGAAAGTAAAAGTAGTTCTCCGAGAAATCAAGAAGAAGTGAAAGACGGAATTCCCACCACAGTAGACGTATAGACTCCAATGACTATAAAGAAGGCCGTTAGAATTAAGGTCGAACACGAAGAAGGTCGGGTCGCAAAGAGTACTACCTGAGACGTATCTTCAATTTATTCGTCCCACTGTTATATGTCGGAACTGTCTGAGGAAAAGGATAAACCTTGGTCAGACAACAAGGTACAGGTCAAGATTGACAACGAAGGACTGGACGTATGTCCAAAGAGTTCTCCGTCCAGTCCACCAGACCATAAGGGTAGAGAAAGTCTTAAAAGGTGTCAAATAATACTAGGTGTGTCAGTTTCCGAAACCGTATCAGTTATTTCGTCTTTATCTACAAAAAGACCTTGAGAGAACGAAAAGGTACTAGGTTTCCTACAACCGGTAAACCAGAGACCAAGGAGACGGAAAAGATCTTGGTCGAACTTGTCACCTTCAAGAAACAAGTACATAACAACTTCAGACCGAACCTCTTAAAACTCGTAATGAAATGATCGTACACTCCACTCACGTTAACACGTCATCAAACTCGTAAGAAACCGTAACGGAAAGAAACCCTAACCTTACTTTTGACTGGAAAAGGTCAGGACACCGGTGACGACTCAAAAGGTTTAAACGACCGTATAACTCACGTCGTGAAAGTGTCGTAGTAGAAAATCCTAAACTTTATCGAGGTGACCTTAAAGTAGTGGAGGTGATAGAAACAAGCATCTCTACGAAAGATTCCGGGTGAACTGAAGTGTAAGGTCCTACAGACCGAGATCCACTCACTAGTATCTCAGCACTAATAGACCCAGTACTTCTAGAAAAAACATGTAAAGAAGACACATAAGAACGGTGGAGAAGAATTGTAGAAGACGAAGACAATACAGGTATGGTAAAGACAGGAAATAGCTCGGGTAGAAACGTACTTTACAAGGGAACCATAGAGATTAAAAGAACTTCTCTAGAGATCAGAAAGGGTAAGACAAGAAAAGGAGATAAAGAAACGTAACTAACGACTCCTTCCGAAAGAATAGAGAGGAACGATAAGAAACCTTGAGACGTAAGTCTACGAATATAGAAAGGAAATAAGGAAACGAGAAGTGAAGAGAAGAAAAGTGTCGATAAACATACCGGAGGGGTCTGTCGGTAAAACGAAAAAACGTAAAGAAAAGGTACACCTACCAGAACTAGGGACAGAGGACATGTTACAGTACTTGGAGACAGGTATCAAGCAGTCCGTGAGATAGATAGTCTAGATCCGGGAAGTTAGATAAAGAGTGAAGGTGACATATTAGTATTCCCTAAACTAAATCCAGTTTGGACTTACCAGATCACCAAAGGGATGAACGAAGTTAAATTCAGACTTAAACCGTTATTCCTCAAGTACTAGACTCGGTGTCAGTCGAGGGCCAGAACAAAAACAACTGACATATCTCGAAGAGGTAGAAACCGACGTTTCTTATATTAGTTAGATTAAAACCACAACTGGTAGACCACTACAGGTACACATCAGAAGAGAACACAACAACCTTCTCCCACAAAAGATACTGGTCACGTAAAAGAACCGTTTTGAGATAATCGGAAACGGGACGAAGTAAGGCATAAGGTTCCGGATTAAACGGACAAGGAGGTCCACAGAGAACTGAAAGATGAAAACGTAAGATCAGGGGATATTACTTTTCCTGTAGAAAAATCCCACAATCAAGGTTTTCCAGAACATCCAGAAGTATCTTGGCAAGTTGAAGTCGAAGAAGTCGTAATGACTAACCCTGTAACCGAACCTAATGGTACTATAACTTACCAAACGGAACCTTTGCTTGTCTCTAGTAAGAATCGTGACACATTAAGGTAATAGAACTATACGGTAACAAATAAATAGTTAAGTGGATGATCTCCTGTAGATCAACTGTAGGTTGAAAACCATAAATACTCGTTTTGACGATGGTCGTAGGTACACGTTCATAAACACACTTGTATTAAAAAAATGAGGAAACCCATTTACGATTCTTAGTACTAACGACTTAGGATACCATTCTCATACAAATCAAGTTATTCTTTGATAGTTTTTTGAAAAGGTTTTACCACCGTCTGAAAACGTAAGGGTCGTCGTTACTTACTCGCAGGAACAACGATCTGTAGGAGTATTCGTAAACCACAAAGTCACAAGACCTAAAACCGGTAAGATTACTAACTACTTTTCAATCTAATAAAAATCGTTATCTTAACTGTGTAGGGTTTATACCCACACCATCACCAACGAAATTGAAGATTATATGAGAAACACTAATTTATAGATCTTTGTAGAAAGTCAAATTACCTTAGTGAGCAGTAGTACTTTGGAGTTACTTGAGTACGTTTAAACTCACTATTATAGTAGAAAATTAATACTATGATAGTCATAATAAAATAATGTACCTTTACTTTGTAATATTGTTTCAAAAAAATTTTTTTTTGGAGTTTCATTCAGGTTAAAATTCAAAGAAGAATCGTGGTAGACGTACGTAACTGTTTGGGTTATTTCGTTATCTTTTTTTTTAGTCTAAATTTGAGTGCTCCTGTCGTGTATCATGTAAACTAGTTCACTGACTCTTCGTTCTCGTGTATGTTAAATCTTATTATTAAAAGTTGCTACAGAATCCTTCAATTTTTACATCCTTTTCTTCCTACACTATTTTTAGTAGTACTCTACTACTCTAAGGAAACTACGTTCCTCTTCCTCTTTCAAGTTAATAGGATACTAGTAACCTTCTTTAGAAGTGATTGGGTGAGGTTCTCTGTTCTGTCCCCCGTTTTCTGAAAACCCGTCTTTTGGAGACATCTGGAGACCCGGAATCAAAGGAGGAAACCCTTCTTTTCTCTCCTTTGATTTCAACGACTACCATGTCTAATTAAAACGACGAGACAATATATGTATACATTACTACAGAGTAGATTTTAAGCCTCTTCCGTTACCGTGGGATGAGGTCATGAGAACGGACCTTTTAGGGTACCCGCCTCCTTCGACCATCCGACGTCAGGTACCCCAGCGCTTCTCAACCTGTACTGACTCACTGAACTGAAAGTGAAAAGTGGAAGTACGTAACCTCTTCCTTTACCGTTGGGTGAGGTCACAAGAACGGACCTCTTAGGGTCCCTGCCTCCTTAGACCACCCGGAGGCAGATACCCCAGCGTGTCTCAGTCTGTGCTGACTTCGCTGAATTGTCGTCGTCGTCGTAGATTTTAACAGTCTGTAAGAATTGCATGAATTATACTCTCTACCGATCAGGTCGAAGTCCGTGCACCCCATTTGTACGACCGTGACCGGTCCCCTCTCCTGAAAGTCGTCGGGACTCCAGTGGGTGTCCACGGAGGTCTACCGGGGAACCAGAGGACTACCTGACTGAGGTCAGATACCCGAACGAAGAGTCAGTCACCAAGACGGTAAGTTTGTCGAGGATATTTCATAAAGTCATAAAACTGTACCGATAAAGTCTCTATCAGACATACGATTACTAAAGAAACTCTTTACAAATGAAGGTGTATTGGTCTTGAGGTGAGACTATAATAGTTAGTTGAAACCTCTTTAACACCATTTAAATAAATAAAAAGAATCTTTAAGTCCGTTCGATACACCTTTGGAAGTAAGGTAGTACAAGATGAATCTACCACGAACATTCCAGTAAAGTTACGTTCCTTCCATTTTTTTTTAATTACTTAGTACAATATCAGAAAGTATATAGGGTCAGGAATAATTTTTATCAACCAAATAAAACTTTACAAAGGTCAGGATGTATTACTTCATTAAAACTGCTTCATTAAACTACCATGAACTTGATCTAGTTATTTAAGACTAGTTATGGTTACTTTCACTCAAACAGGTTATACCGTCGTTGTATTCTGCTACGGTTGACGACGACCTTAGTCACTTCCGACCTGTGTCAAGTGGAAATACTGACATTAGCTAAAGGGTCTCTTGATTAGTTCTATTTTAGTAACGAGAGAAGAACAGAGATTATCAAAAGACTATGACTTCGAAGTTGAAAAGTTTTACAATTAAAACGGACAATTTTTGTGCATATTTAAAATTTCAATTCCATTTTTCTTTTTAGATTGTGTTATCGTACAGTCAAGTCAAGTCGAGTAAAGTCAACGAGTCAACACGGGTCGAGAAACGTTGGGGTACTTAGCGTCGAGCGGTCCGGAGGGACAGGTAGTGGTAGAGGGTCTCAAGTGAGTTTGAGTACAGGTAGCTCAGCCACTACGGTAGATCGGTAGAGTAGGAGACGGCAGGGGAAGAGGAGGACGGGGGTTAGGGAGGGTCGTAGTCTCAGAAAAGGTTACTCAGTTGGGAAGAGTACTCCACCGGTTGCACGACCTCAAAGTCAAAATCGTAGTAAGGAAGGTTTCTTTAGGGTCCCAACTAGAGGAAGTCTTACCTGACCAACCTAGAGGAACGTCAGGTTCCCTGAGAGTTCTCAGAAGAGGTTGTGGTGTCAAGTTTTCGTAGTTAAGAAACCGCGAGTCGAAAGAAGTGTCAGGTTGAGAGTGTAGGTATGTACTGGTGACCCTTTTGGTATCGGAACTGATCTGCCTTGAAACAACCGTTTCATTACAGAGACGAAAACTTATACGATAAATCCAACCAGTATTGAAAAGAAGGTTCCTCATTCGCAGAAAATTAAACATTGACCTAGATTAAATAAAATAATGAAAAAAAAAAAAAAACGAGTACCCTTTTCGGTCCTCTAAATTCTTTAGATGGTTTCTCTAATTGGTCTGTAGGGAAGAAACCAGAGACTATATAGTCTCTCTAGATGTTGAGGGTAGACCAATATTATTCCTATGTTCAAACTTTGGATCCCAAAATATCAATGAAATTTCTTAGTTTAAAAAATAAACTTTTCTCTTTTGTCTTTCGGTCAACTCCTTCCTTCAGATTATAAGGGGACCTCGTTTACACTCAAAGAAAGTCGAATCTTTATTATTCAGTGTAATAGACTTTCTCTCTTTGTGAAAAAAGGAAATCTCTTTGGTTCTGGGTAGTGGTTTATGGAGAGTCAAATCCAGAGGGTAGGACGGTATACACATCGGACTTTAAATGGAGAGTACACCAGTGAGACCAAAGGAAATTTTAAGTTGTAGACTTTAACTGAACCTTTGATGTATACTCCCTGTAGACATAAAACGAAAAAATTCTCTTTAAAGGGTCCCTTGTTAATAGATCTGAAATTCAAAATGTCTTATATAGACTCCAACTACGAAAACGTTCTTGAACACAGGAACCGGTTTAAAGGTAAAACATCTAACGAATACGACTTTACGGATCAGATGATAGTGATTGAATAAGTATAATCTCACGTTTACTGGTTTTAGCTAAATTTAATAATGGAGAAATCAATCCAAATGTTTAACTATTCTCTTGTTGGTAAGTAAGAAATTTTCATAAACTCTTGGATATCAAGTTACTTTCTGGTTTTCTACTTTTACTTTACCGTTGTAACATGTATAGTTACATGTTATAACGACCAGAGGGATGTAGGTACTTCCTCTTTAAAATCTCATTCTTAGTACTCTTACCTCCCGTGTTTTATTAGTTACTTAATTTTTCTCCTTTTATTACGTCCAAAAGTCTGAGTTTTGTCGAAACGGCAATCACTGAAATACTACTCTAAAGACTTCAAGATTCTGACTTTCTCCTTTTTAAAGAGCTTCGAAAGACACTCTTTCGTTGTCGAATGAATGTCTTTGTATTCTTAATCCATCCTTTTAGTATGTTGTTATTGGAATTTCAAAGTTTTCATTTTCCAAAACTTTGGTCTTAAAATAAAGACCGGTTACAACTAAGTTTATGCTTCCTGTAAAAGTCTGGACGTTTCTGAGTCTTATTAAAATGGGAATGTCGAAGATAATTTTTTTAATTTCTCTGACATGAAGTTGTTTTTTTAATTAGGTTCTCTTTAAAATGTTACGTTCTTTCTCGTCATTTGACCTTTTTGTCACTTTTTTATATATATCAAAAAATATACACATATATATATATACCAATTCTATATCAGTACCTATTTATTAACGGTCAACACATTTACTTAAATATTTACTTTTACACCTTGATTTTAACGTGACCTAGAGCCATGCCGTCCTTTAACTCTTCTCCAGTCTCTTAGTTTACACATAATTCTCGGCTTCATCGACATAATTTTTTATGAAAGGGGTTTACGATGGTAACACGTGAGTCAATGATTCAGTACAGACTGAGACGTTAGTGGATCTGACACCGGGAGATCCGAGGAGACAGGTACCTTAAAGGGTCCGTTCTTATGACCTCACCCAACGGTAAAGGAAGAGGTCCCCTAGATGGGTTTGGTCCCTAGCTTGGGTGTAGAGGACGTGACCGTCTGCCTAAGAAATGGTGACTCGGTCGTCCCTTCGGGTTTACGACAGTAATCGACTAAGTCTTAAAGTCTCATCATTATAAAGGTGAATTACCGTCTTTTCGATACATCATAGATTTTTGTTTGGATTCTTTATACTTTCTGTATATAGTGGAGATGACCTTTAATGTTTTCTTTTGAATCTCTCCACCTTTTAATTTGACACAGAATGACTTACCTTTCAGTGATTACACTAGTAATTGACAGGGATTTGATTTACTATACCGAAGGGGTCACTGAGTCACCCATTTATTAGACGGACATTACGTCCTCTGGACACAAACTAGGGGTCCAGCCCTTCTAGGGGATCTCTTTCTTTACCGTTGGGTGAGGTTGTGAGAACGACCTCTTAAGGTACCTGTCTCCTCGACCCGTCCGATGTCAGGTACCCTAGTCTTTCTCAGTCTGTGTTGACACTCTGAAAGTGAAGTACTTTATTTACTATTTAAATTACTTTAGAGTCAGTTTTAAGATTGTTCAGAAACTGATGTACAGCACTATACGCACAGTCACTTCAAAGATTCATTTACCTACGTCATAATTAAAGCTATCTGTAACAGTTTACGAAAGGTTTCAGTATCGTCAGACCCTCTTATGAACAAAAAGGTCCAGAAGAGGTAGATACAAATGATAGTTGAATTTTTTTGGTTGGTTGAGAAACGATTAAGATTATTTCATATTCACTGGAGTAACACTAAAATTAAAATAAATAATATACATAATCCTACTAGTACCGTATTAACCTGTTTTATTATATTATATACTTCATTCCATTGTTTTTTACTGTTTTATAATCTTTATAGGTTTTGAATGTAAGTATAAAGTTACTCCATTTATTTGACGTAATATAGATATTTCACCTTGTGTATACCTTCTTTCCATTGTTTTTTACCTACCCGTTTACACCTATAAGAAGTTTTATACAATTTGACCTTTTTCGTTCCATATTTTATGGTAAATATCTTGAAAAGGTAAATACACTGACATACCCGACAATCAGTAAGTCAACACAGACTGAGGAACGTTGGAGTACCTGACGTCGGGTGGTCCGAGGAGACAGGTACCCAAAGGGTCCGTTCTTATGACCTCACTCAAAGGTAAAGAAAGAGGTAACACTGATATATAGATATAAAATGTACGTACAGTCTTCATATTTATCATCTAATCTTTATATAAATATGTATGTGTATGTGTGTGTGTATATATAATATATCTATGTTGTTCGTGTGTGAACCTAATAAAGATCCTTTGTTTCTAAAAATGTTTCACCAACGGTGACCCTTCCCCCTGATCTCATTCCCCTTGTCAATGGAAGTAAAAAATGAGAAAACATGAAAAAAAAGAAAACATGAAAAATTGAACCCAATTATTTATTAATTGTTTATACTTAGTATTATGTTTTTAAGATGGATTTATAATCGACTAATTTTATACAAGTTATTATCCATTATTGTTTTGTCATAGAATTTTTTACCCGTGTTACTTACCGTCAAACGAGACAATCTTAATTTGATGTTTTAATATCTTTTATTATATCTCATCTTGATATAACCTTATTTATTTAATTGTTCACCTTGTTTTATCTCTCATACCTTCGTTTCGGTACGAACAAACTTTTGTTACTTAAACGATTAAGTAAGACGTACACAAACAACTTACTATCCATAGTACGTGTTCTATTGTTGGTTTTATACATTGTAGGAACTCAAGTGTCTTCAATGACAGATTACTCCCTTTTAGTCGGGTTTTATCTTTTCATTTACCAACTGTTAAATCACTCCGTGCCATTCCGTTGTCTAGTCCTCTACTGACGGCAACTTTTGTAATAAACAAAGAGTGTCTAGAATTTTCCTTCCCCCGTACGGTGTGGTACGTCCCGGTACACCCCTTCATGGTCCAACCAGTCCTCCGTCCTTACTCCAAGGTCTTCACATCCGTTTTCGAAAATGACACCAAAAGTATCTTCTTTGTCCTTTCTGTCCCGTTTGTCCAAATTCTCCCGTTCAGATTTATTAAAGTCGCCCAAGACCCTGTCTCCCCGACAGAGATCAACAGACCGTGGAGGTGATCCCACTAATCCCGTCCACTTGTCGTCAGACCTCTCACTGTCGACCTAGCTCTTCCACCCACCACCCTCCCGAGACCTGACGAACATAAACTTTTCGTATGAGAACCCACTTAATAGAGATCATCAACCAATTGGTATCCTACCGTAGTGACTGAGCTATCTGTACTCAAACTCACTTGAGGCCCTCAACCACTACCTGTCCCTCCGGACCGCACGACACTAAGTACCCCAGGTTTTCTCAGCCTGCACTGACTTGCTGACTTGACTTGACTTGACTCCGCCCAATCGTTCCGACGTCTACAGTTTTGTAGTTTTATGTTTTTCTTTTCTGCACCAATTAGTATCATATATTATCTCGCGACGACGACGTCGACGATTCAGTGAACAGCACAGGTCGAGACACGTTGGGGTATCTGCCGTCGGGTGGTCCGAGGGGGCAGGGACCCTAAGAGGTCCGTTCTTATGACCTCATCCCACGGTAAAGGAAGAGGTTACGTACTTTCATTTTTCACTTTCACTTCAGTGAGCCAGTACAGGCTGAGAAACGTTGAGGTACCTGACGTCGGAGGGTCCGAGGAGACAGGTACCGTAAAAGGTCCGTTCTCATGACCTCACCCCACGGTAACGGACGAGGCTATATTGTCCCACCCTTCATGATATTTTTTAACCTCTCCTCTTTCTTTCGTTGTCTACACCCACACGTAAAAAATTAATTAAGTAAACCTACGCAACCCAAAATCAACACAGTACGTCCTAACAAGGAACGTCACGTCTGACAGATCAACTTCGTGTACCCGAGTCACCAACGTCACATACCCGAATCAACGGGGTACCTTACACCCTAGGATCAAGGGTCAGGTCCCTAGCTTCGAGACAGGGGACGTAACGTTCCGACCTAAGAATTAGTCACTTAGCGGTCCCTTCAGATCCCACACGTAAAAATTAGCCCATCATATGTACCGGAAGAGACCGGACGTTTGTAACATGTTTCTGAACTTGCTCTTCTTTCTCATGTGACTCGTCCACAAATCTTCGTCTTGTAAGGTCCTGTACCCTCTCTCTTACTTAATAAGTTATGCACTAAAACCTTATTTACTTATAGAGAAACTTTATATATGTATTGAAATTTAAAGACCACGCATGGTATGTGTATGTTTTTATTTAAGACTTTCCTAATTCCTTAATTACATCACTGAAGATCAATTTTCATCATTTAACTCACGGAGGTAAATGTAAACGAAGAAGGAGGTTAGAGTTATTTTAGGACCCCTTCTTAAAAGTTTCTGTATTTGGATGATTCCCTTATCCTTGTCTCCGTTGTTGTTGACATACCTTCGATCTTTCGTCTCACCACTGACCTTTACCTGAATCGTCTTGAACCTTTCGACTTAATGTTCGGTCGTCATCCTTTCAGAACCAAATGTCATGTTTTAGGGGTTTCCGAGTCTTTGACCTTCGTAGGACCCAGAGTCCTCCTTTTCTCTCCTCACTCGATATTTAAACTACAAACGAAAGTTTAGAGAAATGATTCGACAACCCGTGAGTCTAGGATAGGTAACAAGGACTGTGTCCCTATGTAGAGGTGAAAAGATTGTCTTACGACCTCTAAATAAAAGACCTCTCCCATTTCGTTTCATACAGATGAAATCACCTGTGGTCGACGAACACCCGAGAACAAGAAGAAGGGTGTTACATCGGAGTCCTGAGACCTCGGTCCTAAATTAGGAAGTCCTTCTTCTGACTTTCACATAAAAAACCACTTAAACTTGGTTAGGTTCTCCTCACTGGATTGAAGTATTCGTTACCCCTGAGTGGGGTGTTCTGTCGAGTGAGGTCCCACTCCGGGTGACTTGTGGTTCCTGAGTGTGTAGTCGTTTGTCGGTTCTCAGTGTCTGCGAACTTCTTTGGGTGGTCCACTTACTGTCCCTACCTCGTCTGTCTGGACTCTCCTATGTCTCCGACACGTCCTTTACCTTTCGAAAATTTTTCGTAGTTATAAGAGTGTGTCGACTTTCTTTTATAAGATAAATAGAACCCTTGTTCGTTGTTGTTTCTTTGTCGATTTCTTAGGTGTTTAAATTTTATTCCATAGTCTTTCCAGTGTGACCTAACTACATAAACTTTTGTAATTTTAATTCTTGAAGACGATTGTTTTTGGATGACAGTGTCCACACTTTTCCGTTCGGTGTCGTATTGTCTTTTATAAACGTTAAAATAGAGGTTGTTTTATAAACATAGGTCTTACACCTCTCTTACAGATATTTATTTATTGTTTTCTTCAATCTTTTGACTATCTTTTAACCTGATTTAAAGGATTGTCAGTGAAATGTTTGTCTTATGAGTTTACCCATTCTTTTCTACGAGTTGAAGTCCTTTTTTTATTTTGGTGTTACTACACGGTAGGTGGTATTCCCGATTTTACTCATTGTTTTGTGTGTGTTTGTGTGTGTGTATGTGTGAGGTTCATAATCACTGTTACATGTCGTTGACCTCAAGAGTATACCACGACTCCCCTTACAGTCAACTATTTTGTGTATACCTTTTGACCAAGTGTTGTAGGTGATTACGGTTTTTATGCTTACAGGACACTGGGTTATTAAGACAAGGATCCACACATAGGTTGTCTTTACGTATGTACACAAGTGGTTTTCTGTGCACGTTCTTACTAGTGTCGTCCTGATAGGTATTTTTGACCTTTGTTAGTAGATAGTCGTGATATTTTACCCGTTTATTTAACATTATGTAAGAATATCACCTGATGGTACGTCTTTACTCTTACATACGTTCTGTTTACTTAACGGATTTGTCACCACTCACTTTCTTCGGTCTGTGTTTTATTATGTTAAGACACACGAAGGTAAATACACTTCGTGTTTTGTCCGTTTCGATTAAATTTTATAAACTTTATTTCCTATGGACAAAGGGAATCCTTCCTATCACTCACTCATTCCGTGTTCCTACCGTAGACGTCACCACCATTACAAGAAAGGTCTCGATTCACGACCGATGTGTCAACTGATGAAAACTATAAATGTAAAAAAGATAAACCTGTTTTACGAATTTATTTTAACAAAATCTTTTGAATGATCTTTCAAACCTTCTACTTCTATTCATGAGATGTATCTACTTCTATATACTCCTGACAGAGTCTTTCGTCTCGTGTTACTGGTATTTAATTTTTGTCCCTCTTTTTTTTAATGGGTTTTCTGTTCTTTATTGTTCATAACTACTGCCACATCTCTTTCTCTTTGAGAACACGTGACGACTACCCTTACATTTAACCACGTCGGTGATACTTTTCGTCATACTTCTAAAGAGTTTTTGTAATTTTGATTTGATAGTATACTAGGTCGTTAAGTTAAATATCCATAAATAGACTTCTTTTGTTTTTGTGATTGAGTTTTTCTATAAACGTGTAGGTCCAAGTAACGTCGTAATACAAGTCATCAGTTGTGTCCCTTGTTGGATTGACAGATGGTTGCTTAGTTACTTACTTGTATGTGTGTGTGTGTTACCTTATAATAAGTCGTATTTTTTACTTACTTTAGACCGATAAACACTATTGTATCTACCTGGAGTTCCCGTAATAAGATTTACTTTGTTCACTCTGTTTCTGTTTATGACATACTAGAGTGAATATAACCCTTAGATTTTTTGTTTATTTGTATGTTTTGGGGGTTTGATTTGAGTGTCTATGTCTCTTGTATAACCACCAACGGTCTTAGTCCCTGATCTCCAACCCACTTTACCCACTTCTTCTAGGTTTCCACGTTTAAACGTAAATATTTTATTTCTTCGGGACCCCTCCATTACATGTCGTACCAGAAATGTCAATTATTATGGTTTGAGATTGTTTATTAGATTGAAAAGTGGATTTCCTCGATCTTTTTCTTGTTTGCTTTGGGTTTCAATCATCATCCTTCCTTTATTATTTCAAGTCTTCCCTTTATTTTGTCTCTGATTCTTTACTAAGAAACCTTTCTATTAACTGTTCAGAAGTTAATCTGATTGATCCTTTTTCTTTCCCAGTTCATTTTAGTCTTTACTTTCTCCTCTTAAAAGTCGACTATGGTATCCTTATGTTTCTTAGGATTCTGTTATGATTTTTGTTCATATACAGGTTTCCAACTTGGTGGATCTTATTTACCTGTTTAAGGATCTTTGTGTTAAAAGGTTCTGAATTAGTACTTCTTTATCTTTTGGACTGGTTAAGGATCATTCCTCCAACTTAGTCATTGGTTTTCGGAGAGTTACTTGTTTTCAACCTTAATCTGAAATGACCACTAAAATGATTTGTAAAAAATTTTTCTAAATTACGGAGAGAAAGAGCTTCAGAACGGTCTTTTACTTCTACTCTCTTACGAAGGTTTGAGTGAAATACTTCAGTCGTAAGTCAAGTCAAGTAAAGTCAAGTCAGAGAGTCAGCACAGGCTGAGAAACACTGGGGTACTTAGTGTCGTGTGATCCGGAGGGACAAGTAGTGGTTGAGGGCCTCAAGTGAGTCTGAGTGCAGACAGCTCAGTCACTACGGTAGGTCGGTAGAGTAGGAGACAGCAGGGGAAGAGGAGGACGGGGGTTAGGGAGGGTCGTAGTCNTTTCATGACCTCAAAGTCGAAATCGTAGTAAGGAAGGTTTCTTTAGGGTCCCGACTAGAGGAAGTCTTACCTGATCAACCTAGAGGAACGTCGTAATGGGACTATGGTTTGGTCTGTTCCTGCAGTTTTTTCTTTTAATATCTTTCTTTTTATGGTACATAATATAGTGAATATAAACCCTAGATTTTATGTTGTGTTTACTTTGATAGGTCTTTTGTCTTCGTTTGAGTGTCTGGATCTCTTGTCCGAGCACCAACGGTTCCACCTCCCCCCTCCCACACCCCCTCCCTACCTACCCTTTAAACCCTAATCGTCTACGTTTGCTAAAATAATATGTATCTTCCTGTTCGTTGTTCCAAGACGACATATGTGTCCCTTGATAATTATATAAGTTATAGGATACTATTTCTATAGTCTCCATTTCTTAGGAAGACGGTCACGTTCTCTGTGTCAAAGTTATAGACTAGGTCCTTCTAAAGTGTACGACGTCTCGTAGATCGGTCTTGCACACACGAGTTAGCACAGACTGAGAAACGTTGGGGTACCCACCCCCAGGCGGTCGGAGAAGATAGGTACCTTAAAAGGTCGGTTCTTATGACCCCACCCAACAGTAAAGGATGAGGTCCCCTAGAAGGGCTGAGTCCCAAGTTTGGGTACAGAGACCTCAGGGGATGTGACGTCCACCTAAGGAATGGTGACACGGTGGACCCTTCTCCCAACCTCGTTGATTTGGGTAACGACAACAAATCAACGATTCAGCACGGACTGAGAAAACACTGGGTTACTGACATTAACACGGTCCGAAGAGACAGATACCTTAAGAGGTCCGTTCTTATGACCTCGCCCAACGGTAAAGAAAGAGGTCCCCTATAAGGACTGGGTTCCTAGTTTGAACCCAGAGGGTGACTCGGTGGTACCTTCCCTACCTGACATTCAAACCCTAATCGTCTATATTTGATAATATATACCTTACCTATTTGTTGTACGAGGATGATATTATCGTGACCTTTTATACAAGTTATAGGATATTATTTGGAATTACTCTTTCTTATATATATATATGTATACTTAGTGAAAAGGTATGTAGTCTTTGATTGTGTTGTAACATTTAGTTGATATGAAGTTACGTTTTATTTAAATTTTGTCAAAAAAAATGGGGAAGACTTAAGGTATAAAGACACTCCCCATTTTATTGAAATGAATCCGTGGATCCCTTCGTTTTCAAATAAAAAACAGAAAGAAGGTCTCAAACGGACGTCGGGTGTCCGTACTAGTTCTAAGTGAGGGTCTACCAGATACGGTTCTTCCCCTTTATGTATTATTAAAGACCATTCCACCCTTTACTGAATAGTACGTTGTGATACCAACTATTCCCTTTCTTCCGTTATGCCTGACTTGTGGACTTCAGACGAGTTAGGAGTCCCTGCGGGAACAAAGGTAGTAGAGGAAATCAGGAGAGTTGTCGTCGAAGACGAAACAAAAAGAAGGATCGTGAATAGTTATAGACCGTCAAATATGTCCGAAGGGACCACCGAATCTACCATTTCTTAGACTGACGTTACGTCCTCTGGACCCAAACTAGGGACCCAACCCTTCTAGGGGACCTCTTCCCGTACCGTTGAGTGAGGTCATAAGAACGGACCTCTTAGGGTACCTGTCTCCTCAAATATATCGTTGATTTATTTTCACGGAAGGAGTCGTGGAGGTTCACACTCGAGTTTCTACTATGAGACAAAACGAGTAACGTCATAGAGTTCGTGGATCCTGAAGGACTTTGTGTGTGTCTTTTTAACCTTTTTTACAAACAAATTTTTTTTATGATATTGAATCCATAATTGTCGTAATAACCTACGAACCCTTTGTCCGAACCTCTTCAATGTTTTGACAGACACTACCAATTAAAATACACAGTTGAACCGATCCGATGTCACGGTTCAACAAACCAGTTTGGGGTCATTTCTACAGTGACACTTCCATAAAATTTTCACCTTAATTGTAACTTTAGTAATCCGAAACTCATTTCGCCTAATGGGAGGTATGACACTCACCCGGAATAGGTTAGTCATCTTTTAGATTCTCGTCGGACTCCAAAAGAGGACTTACTTCCTTAATTCGGAGTCTGACATTGTATCTTTAGGACGAACTTACAGGTCGGACGACGGGACTACTCAAACCTGACGTTTAACGTTATAGAGAAGGGATTCAAAGGTTTGACGGTCAGAAAGGATATCTCCAGTCTGAATGGTCGGGGGTTCTAGTGTACTTCGTTAAGGATTTTTCTTTAGATAGAGAGAAAAAGACAAAACTAACTATCTATCCGTCAGTCTGCTATCTGTCTATCTATCCTATACTATATCTATCGAAATCTATATATCTATCTCCATGGGATAACCAAGATAAAGTCACGTCTTAGGACTGATTGTGTAACAGAGTCAAGTATGTGGATAAGACATATACCTGTCTGATTACCGAGTACCAAGTACTGTAACACGTTCTCTGTGTCTCGTTCTGTTAGGGGTTCTTCTTCTTTACGTTTTTTCGTTTTACCAACAGACTCCTCCGAAACGTTTATCGACACTTTTCATCTCATCGGTTTTCGTTTCCTCTTTTCTTTTCTATATTCGTAGATTTACGTCTCAAGGTTTCTTATCGTTCTTCTCTATTCTTTCGGAAGAAGTCGCTAGTTACGTTTCTTAATCTCCTTTTGTTGTCTTACCCTTTCTGATCTCTAGAGAAGTTCTTTTAATCTCTATGGTTCCCTTCTAAAGTACGTTTCTGCCCGAGTTATTTCCTGTCTTTACCATACCTAGATTGTCTTCGTCTTGTATAATTCTTCTCCACCGTTTTTATGTGTCTTCTTGACATGTTTTTTCTAGAAGTACTGGGTCTATTAGTGCTACCACACTAGTGAGTGGATCTCGGTCTGTAGGACCTTACACTTCAGTACACCCGGAATCTTTCGTAGTGATACTTGTTTCGATCACCTCCACTACCTTAAGGTCACCTCGATAGAGTTTAGGATTTTCAACTACGACACTTTCATGACGTGAGTGATACGGTCGTTTAAACCTTTTGAGTCATCACCGGTGTCCTGACCTTTTCCAGTCAAAAGTAAGGTTAGGGTTTCTTTCCGTTACGATTTCTTACGAGTTTGATGGCGTGTTGACGTGAGTAAAATGTGCGATCGTTTCATTACGAGTTTTAAGAGGTTTAGTCCGAAGTCATTATGCACTTGGTACTTGAAGGTCTACAAATTCGACCTAAATCTTTTCCGTCTCCTTGTTCTCTAGTTTACCAGTCGTAGGTGACCTAGTACCTTTTTCGGTCTCTCAAGGTCCTTTTGTAGATAAAGACGAAATAACTGATACGGTTTCGGAAACTGACACACCTAGTGTTAGTTGACACCTTTTAAGATTTTCTCTACCCTTATGGTCTCGTGGACTGGACGGAGAACTCTTTAGACATACGTCCAATCCTTCGTTGTCAATCTTGACCTGTACCTTGTTGTCTGACCAAGGTTTATCCTTTTCCTCATGCAGTTCTGACAGATAACAGTGGGACGAATAAATTGAAGATACGTCTCATGTAGTACTCTTTGCGACCCGACCTTCTTTGTGTTCGACCTTAGTTCTAACGGCCCTCTTTATAGTTATTGGAGTCTATACGTCTACTGTGGTGGGAATACCGTCTTTCACTTCTTGATTTCTCGGAGAACTACTTTTACTTTCTCCTCTCACTTTTTCAACCGAATTTCGAGTTGTAAGTCTTTTACTTCTAGTACCGTAGACCAGCGTGGTGAAGTACCCTTTATCTACCTCTTTGTTGCCTTTGTCACAGTTTGAAATAAAAACCCCCGAGGTTTTAGTGACGTCTACCACTAACATCGGTACTTTAATTTTCTACGAATGAGGAGCCTTCCTTTTCAATACTGGTTGGGTCTGTCGTATAATTTTTCGTCTCTGTAATGAAACGGTTGTTTCCAGGTAGATTAGTTCCGATACCAAAAAGGTCATCAGTACATACTTACACTCCCAACCTGACATTTCTTTCGACTCGTGACTTCTTAACTACGAAAACTTGACACTACAACCTCGTCTGAGAACTCTCAGGGAACCTAACGTTCCTCTAGGTTGGTCAGATAGGATTTCCTCTAGTCAGGACTTATAAGTAACCTTCCTGACTACGATTTCGACTTTGAGGTTATGAAACCGGTGGACTACACTTCTCGATTGAGTAAACTTTTCTGGGACTACGACCCTTTCTAACTACCACCCTCTTCCCCTGTCGTCTCCTACTCTACCAACCTACCGTAGTGGTTGAGTTACCTGTACTCAGACTCATTTGAGGCCCTCAACTACTACCTGTCTTTCCGGACCGCACGACGTCAGGTACCCCAACGTTTCTCAGTCTGTCCTGACTCGCTGACTTGACTTGACTTGACTTACCCAGTACAATAATAGACTAAGTCAGGAATGTTGATAGTAAGTGGTATAAAATATCCATTCCTTTGGTTCTGAGTTTCTTATTCCTGAACAGGGACAAACGTCTCGATCTTTATCACTCCGAAACATGTATATTACATACATACTGGAACTCGGTTGTAAGAAGTGACAAACTAATAAGTCAGAGGACTCTTGTCTACATTCGGGTAGTCGTGTAGTAAACTGGGAGGGTTGTTGTAATACTCAAGGAGCTCTTCCCTTGACGTGTCAGTGTTATTACTGACACTGTCGATCTCGACCGTAATTGGTACGAGACAATTGAAGATCTTGAAAGGAGGGGTGGTCCCTTGGTACTTCGTCCGTGACGAACAGAGTCTTCTCCTTTGTGACGTTTGTGTCTCCGACATAACGAACGGACCCAAGTGTCTTCAGTTTCAATATAGGTCACCATATGACCGAGTAGTGATTCACGATCCATATTAGTGTTATACGACAAGACACCACTACGAAAGTGGTAGGTGAGTCTGAACCACCCTGTCTAGGTCATTCGTCCCGAAAATCGACGGTAGCCAAAAAATCTCAGAGGTCCAGTAGTCAGACAGGGACTTCGGAAACTTCATGAAGGAGGGACTGAAGACGACTCAACGAACCTCGACCACCACGACTCCCCCCCTGCGTCTCCGGGGACAAATACTCGTCGTGATAGTCACCGGCACCAGGGACTTCCTACCGACAGTGGTGTGAGGAGACAGTTCCGTCCAACCAACCCGGTCGAAACCGAGGTCTCGAGTGGAGTGGCGAACCTGTGTGTTGTGCTCGGGACCTCGTGAGTCCCGAAGGAACCTCCTCCCATTCCCATGAAGTGTCTCTAAATGTTCCTGAACCTGAAGTACGGAGAGAGGTGTTTGTAGGTGGTCCACAGATGATTAACAGGGTGTGTTACGGTCCTTGTAGTACCGTCCCGTTCATGTGAAAAACGACGACTCCCGGTGACGGACAGACCCCTCTGGGTCAAAGCTACTAGTCGTGTGAGACCAGGTACGTGTTCTGTCCCAAGCGACTCCCACGGAGGACCGTCGGTCCCTCCGTTCTTTCGTACACACCACTGTTCTAGTCCAAGTTCTTCCCCCACCACTCCTTGAGAACAAAAGAACGAATCTCAAAAGTTATAAAAAGAGTTCATAAAGTATTACTCACTTATAGTGAAAATATTAGTCTTTTCGGTAAATTCCTAGAAAAGGATGGACAGGAGGTGTTTACGATTAAAAAGAGTATTTAAAAACCAACGAAAGGAGTGATTATAAAGTATTACACGAGGTCCACTCAAGGTTTGTCCTTGTGTCTCTTCTTATTTACACAACTACAAGTCTTTTATGTCTTCTTACGTAAGGTACATCATCTGTGAGTTAATGTGACAGAAAAATTTGTAGTTTACCGTCTTAGTAGGGTTGAAGTTATAGCACCATTGTTTTATGTCCTCTTTGTGAGTGAACCCTGTTATCAAGGATAAAAGACATATCATTTTAAGGGGGGAAAACGTTAAAGTGTATTAAGTTCGGTCTCTAGTTCAGAGAGACTCTTATATATTAGAATCACCCACTCCCTCCCTTTGTTCCGGAAATCGATAACGTGAAACAAAATTTAAAGTAAGGATTCGATTCTCACACAAAATACTCAAAGTCGACCTTGCCCCAGGGTCGAGTGATACTTAGGCACTCATACTTGCAACATTGTCTTTACGAGTCTGGAAGTACATGTCAGCATCGATATCTAGAGTAGTGACTTACTTTTCATGTCGTAATTGGACTTAAGGACACGAAGTGACTCTAGTCATTGAATGTCGGGAACTACTCAAGGACGAAACTCAATTACGTTCTACGGTACTATTGTAATCTAGTGTACGTGTGAGCCAGTCAGAAGGCAGTAGAGTCCTCCTTCACGTAAAGGACCAGAGATGTTGTGTCCATCAAAGACGAGATATCGAGAAGAGGAGAGTAGGAGTAAGTACCCAAAATTCTTATGTAACCTTATGTCAAATTACTCGTTACAGTCGGTCTGTGTACGTGGACCTGACGACACTCTGAATTTCTATAAAAGAAAAGTGAGTGAAGTTCATTTTTACTTGTCTTTACGTGTTATCTCAAAGGTGACCACGATTTTAACCTTCGAAATTCAAGAAAAATTTTTTATAAATAAATAAATTAATTAATGGACTTACAAGTAACCTTCCCGACTCTGATTTCGACTTCGAGGTTATGAAACCGGTGGAATACACTTCTCTGTCGAGTAACCTTTTCTGGGACTACGACCCTTTCTAACGTCCTCCTCTTCCCCCACTGTCTCCCACTCTACCAACCTACCGTAGTGACTAAGTCACCTGTACTCAAACTCGTTTGAGACCCTCTATCACTACCTGTCCCTTCGGACCACGTGACGTCAGGTACCCCAGCGTTTCTCAACCTGTGTTCATTCACTGACTTGTTATGAATGAATGGATGAATAAATAAAACCGACACGGTCCAGAAACGACACCGTGTGCCCTAGGAGTCAAAAGTAACGTCGTACACCCTAGAAATCAACCCCGTACACCCTAGATCAAGGGACTGGTCTCTAACTTAGATCCGGGGGACGTAACCCTCGTACCTCAGAATCGGTGACCTGATGGTTCCTTCAGGGAACTTCAAAATTAAAGATTCCCGTCGACTGAGTGTTTAGTTACCCTAAAATCAATTTCGTTAGATGAACTTGGATTAAAAGTGAGAGACTCTTCTCTCAGTATTATTATTACAGTGTCATCAAACTATTTACATTTTTTTAGTGACTTTCAAGACTTTTAAAAGTATTCTTGACGAAATCTATTAATACCGACGTATTGTCTAACGAGATTCTGAGCGTACCAGAGACTCCAATCCTTTAGTCCTTACCTAACAAGTCACAAATACCGAGTCCGGGAGAGTGTCCGACGTCGGGTCGATAGTCGGTCCGGAGTCAGAATAGACTCCCGTACTGACCCGACCTCCTAACCTCAGATTTGACGACAGGGGTACGGAGTCGAGGAGTGACTGACAACCGTACTCCGAAGTCAAGGAGGGATACATCCGGTTTGGCGTCTCGACAAGTGTTTTACTAACGACCGAGGGGGTCACTTTCACTACTCCCTCTTCCTACCGATCGGGGCTCTGTCTACAACATCAAAGAGGAGACTGGATTGGTGTAGCCACAGTACTATAGTGGTATCGTATCCAGATGTCACCAATGTGTCTGGATGGATGGACCACGGTACAATCTCCCCTGAGTGTTCCCATACTTTTGATCCTATACCCCAAGTAACCCCCGGTAGCACCATCGACCGATGGGGTTCATGGTATCTTTAAGAGTGGACCCTCCCTATCCGTCATGTATATCGCATGACCAATCACCATTTCCTTCCAGTCTTAAAAAAGGGAAAACGTTTAGTCTGTAGTCAGTGTTAAGTGGGACCACCAAGGAAATCATCGTCGGGTTTAAGAGAGGACCACCGAACGATGGACGGGTCGGACCTCTTAAACGGTCAATAATGGTCTTGGTACGAGGGGGTTTTCATCTTTACTGGGTGTAAGGGACTGGGTCTCTTAGGGAGGCCCAGGGGTCTTGGTAGACCAGTCGGACGAACCTTGAAACCAACCGGGGTGGGGGTGGGGTCACTCACGACTACTCACCAGTGGAGGTCCTTTCCCGTAGACCAGGGAGTTCGGACCTTTGGTCCCAAGATTCGTGACCTCTCTCGGAAGTCTGATCGGACCTCTACTGACGACTCTCGTCTCGGCCCACAACAGACCGGACCAGAGTGGAAAAGACAGAACGAGACGTCCGCACGATTCTCTCCACCTCCCTCTCAAGGACCCGATTAATTGTGTCCTCTGGATTTTCGTTAAAATTCGAGACTACGGAGTTCCCTAAGACCAGGACAAAATTTCGTCCTTACAGGTTACCGGTGTAGACAGCTCCCCTGTTAATCATTTCGCTGTTAACGCGGTGTGTCTTCCAACAGAGACTTAGACTTAATACAGAAAAGGGACAGGAACCAAAAAAAGACAGTTAGAAGAAATGTTACTTCTAAATTTTGTTTCTAAAGGATACTATCGTACCCGTGACTATCAGTTGACAAACTCCAAAGTCTTTTAGAAACTTAGACTTTACCGACTTCCGACTCTCTACTACAATATTGTTTATGAAGTCACCTTCTGTTTACTATATGCTCAGAGTACAAAAGAACCTTTGAAGACTACACTCTTTCAATTCCGTTAACTTTCAGTTCGGTCGGCCATCCTCCCTCCAAGTCCTAACTCTTGAGTACATGTGGGTACCGTCTAAGTACAGTTACATACCGTTTTGGTTATGTCATAACATTTCATTTTATTTCAAATTTTTTTTTTTTTTCTTTTCTTTCAGTTCGGTCTATCCGACGAACAGAGGTCGTGGTACTACTTGACAACTCGTGCCTACGTACTCTTTAGGGTAAGTCTTGGGTAGGACTCGGGTGCGATTCGTCTGGCCGAGCTAGTCTAGGGTCCACCCCGGGAAACACCCGATGTTTTGACCTGGTGTCCATAACGGAGATGAGACGTCTACGTCCATTTTTAACGTACGTTTATTAACAGTGTGTCCGGACCACTTCAGTTCTATCTCGTTTTACCTTTAAGGTCTCTTTTTCATAATTATGAATAACCCTTCAAGTAAAGAGGCTGTGCACAAATGACTCTGGACGACACACCGGTCGTCACACGACCTTACGTTTCCCTTCTGATGTCAGGACCACCTTTCCTCACCCTAACGTCACGACACTGGATGTGTTATTATCTAGGTGCACCTACTACGACTTCGGGATAGTCCCTCTTCTACTAAGAGAGGTCCACCAACTAGTTTCGAGATGTCTCCCTCAGTATGGACCTCCCTCGTAACTTCCTACTTCCTCTCCCACAGTCGACCGTTCCCGTTCGTCCGACATACCCCCCTTGTAAGGTCTTCCACGGGGTCCATATCAGTATATTTTGGTAATGTATGGAACCGCGTAAGTTTCTTAATGTTCACGAAGTGCCAACAACCTAAATATCTGATGTTCCCTCTCTCAGTCCTTCGTCTTCCAGGTTTAACACCTACCCAAGTATATGTACACTTCCTTACACCTGAGGAAAGACATCCGTTACACGGAGTAAACTTCCAGACCCTTGTTTGGAGAAACTCTTAGACTCGTTTCAACACTGGTATAAGGAACTTTCCTACGAGTGTTTATCTTAACACAGATATTAAAGTCTCACAGACGTTACGTGACCCAACACGTAAGTCGGTCTTAAGTCTGTTCTTAAGGATTGAACCTTGAGGTGTCTGAGTTACGACCTTCACTCTACTAGTCTACGAGTGAAGGCTTAGTGTAAGGTTCGTGACTTCATCTCTCACCCAGAGGTCCTCTCTTTCACCTCATCCTTGGTATCCCTTCGACATCTTCGTAGAGTCTAGTGTGTCAGGTCTTGACACTCAAAGAAACGAAAATTGTGGGGGTCACGTAGTAGTTGAATTATTGTCGAAAAGACCCCTTTTCTTTTAAGGTGCAATTTGCGTATTGTGTAATAAAACCCCCTGAAGGGTCTACCGTGATCACCATTTCTTGGTGGACGGTTACGTCCTCTGTATTCTCTGAGTCCAAGATAGGGGCCCAGTCCTCCTAGGGGACCTCCTCCCGTACCGTCGGGTGAGGTCATAAGAACGGACCTCTTAGGGTACTCGTCTCCTCGGACCGCCAGATGTCAGGTACGCCAACGTTTCTCAGTCTCCGTTGAACTTCACTGACTCGTGTGAGGGTAATAAAAAATTAGATCGTAAAAAGTAACTCCTAAAAGACCAACACCGTCTCTTTTGGTTCAGACTATTCAAGTCAGGTTTCAGAACAATAGAAAACTAGACTCAACGGATAATGACCTTTAGTAGACCTCCAAAGACTCTTCCCTCCAAGGTGGGAACCCAGTTCGTGTTCTCAGTCAGTATTCTCTACCCGACTGTCTCCAGGAGACAGAAGTTAATGTAATAAGCCACCACATGTGGAGTCCGATGGAATATACGGCTTTTGTTGAAAAGGAAAGTTACACGTACCACTACACTGAAAAGTCACTTTTGGTCTCTGTGAGATTAAATTAAATTAGAAATAGACAATCACAGTAGTGGTTGTGGTTACTGTCTTGTCAACGAGGACGGTGCTACGGTGTTAAGTGGAGGACCGGTCACCGTCACGAACCCAAAATCTTTGCAGTATAACACTTTTTAACACACAGAATCTCGTCCCCATGGCTTGGGGGTCCGGTGTGTGGTGACGACCAGACACCGATCAATTCTTTGCTCCGACGTGTCGTCGTCCACTCCCCACCCGTTCACTCACTTCGGAGTAGACATAAATGTCGACGAGGAGTAACGAGTATAATGACGGACTCGAGGTGGAGGATAGTCTCGTCACCGTCGTAATCTAAGAGTATCTTCGCACTTGGGATAGGGATTATAATTAGTCTTATAGAACTCTAATGGTGTTTCATCTCTATTTCTCGTGTTATTCACATCACGCGGACTTAGTAGGACAGTGGTAGCGAATACGGAACCAGACACCTTTTGACAGAAGGTACTTTGGACAGGAACCACGGTGTTGTCAACCCTTGACGACAGAATCTCACCTGTCATCTATGGGTACCATCTATTCGGTCCTCTTACATTGTCCTTACCCGTCGGAAAGGACCCCGAAATAGTTCGGTCGATAAACTTGCTTCAGTATCTGCCTATGCAGTGTAACCCGAAGTCGGGAAAACCGGCTTCAGTCCAGGCACCTTAAGGGTGCAAGGGTCCAAATACGTCGACGTCTGTACCGTCCCGTCCCTTCACTCAGCAGACGAGTCGACACTGTTGAAAGCCCGAGTGAGCGTAGGACACTGTCGGTCTACGTCGCGCCTGTTCACACACGAGTAGGGAGTAGGAGGAGGATTCGAGTGGCTCGGGAGTCGATTCACAGGTCTAGGGTGTAGAGGAGGAGACTTCGGATCACTAAGGGTCGAGATTAATCGTGTCTGACTCCGAGTCTTTACCACCCTCCACACTCGTCGGATTGGGCCTCTTCGTCTGTCAGACCCAAGGTGACGTCGAAGGAAACCCTTTACACCCCAAGGACTCTCAATCCCACTTGGCGTCCCGTTAGACCCCGGTCGTCCCTCTGACCATACGTCTTTGTAAGAATAAACCCGAGGGTACTGCCCGAGACGTCCCGACCTCCTCTAGGTGTTTATAAACGGACCAACGTATCGAGTCCGTACACTTTTAATCTTGACTCTTTGTACGAGAAAGAAGAGAAAGGTCTTTGTGACGGACTTGAGACTGGGGACCGTGAGGGGGAGTAGCACCCGACCGAAAGTTAGACAAGAGGTAATAAAGTGAAGTATACGAAAACGTCTGAAACGATTTTTACGTTCAGGACGGAGTTCGGGGTCAGTTCGTCGTCAGTTACACAAGACTCGAAGTGACTCATTAAAGGGTAGTAAAGAGTCCTGACTAGGTTCCAGGACGAGGAGGGATGTGAGGAGAAGGCGGGACAGATGTGTTGACACACCCCGTCTCCCTTCCGGGGGAGTCGGCCGGGGGACGGGAGTCCGGTGCACCCGACGACGGGAAGGTACTTCTCCCTCATAAAGGGTGACAAGACCTTAAGAATTAATACGCACGTAGACACGAACGCTCCGGTCGGTGCCCCGGGACCATGAACAGTGTTAGGAGGTTGGTCGACAAAGGTTAGGTAGGTCCAAAGTCGCCCACTCACCAAGGAAAACAGGACGTCGTCTGACCTGAGACATCTGGGTCCGCAGACACACAGACTAGTTTTCGACCTCTGCATGTATGTCCTGTACGTCACTACTACGGCCAGGTCCCCAATCTACCACTCCAAGGGGTATCCTGGAGTCCTCTTTTGATACAGAAGTCCTCTTTGTTCGCACGTGAACGAGACCTCTACTGAGAGAGATCGGTCCCTTCATACAACCCATCCTCGGTGACCCTTCGACACAGAACGTAACATATCCGGTCTCCAAGATAACACCTCAGGTACCCGTTTTAAGTTGACCTGTTCTTCTACCTACCTTTTTTTTAATGATTGATTGGTCGATTGATTGATTGAGTGAGTAAAAGTGATCGAAGATTGAAGTTAAATCGTAAAGGAAGACGATACTAACACCCATCGTTTGGTGTCGTCGTAGTCGTTTCGGACCACCGAAACAGCTATTGTCTTTAGAGTCAGGAGAGTAGAGTAGACCTTGGTGACGAACACGAGCAGTGATGAATTTTAATTTCACCGGTAGTCTGAGTTAAGATCTCGAATAAATGTTACAACCATTTCTTCGTAGGCATAATCAGGTAGTGTTTAAATAAAGAATACCAGATTCGACCGAATTTTGAGTTATAAATATTGTTTTGATTCTAGTACCGTAGGTCAGGGTAGTGAAGTACCGTTTATCTTCCCCTTTTCACCTTCGTCACTGTCTAAAGGAGAAGAACCCGAGATTTTAGTGACGTCTACCACTGACGTCGGTACTTTAACCTTCTACCAACGAAGAACCGTCCTGTCGATACTGTTTGGATCTGTCACACAATCTCTCGTTTCTGATCTACCTGAAAACGGTTGTTTCCAGATATATCAGTTCCGATACCAGAAAGGTCATCAATACATACCTACACTTCTGACCTGGTATTTCTTCCGTCTTGCGACTTCTTAACTACGAAAACTTGATACAACGACCTCTTCTGAGAGTTCTCAGGGAACCTGTCGTTCCTCTAGTTTGGTCAGTTAGAAATTCCTTTAGTTAGGACTTATGAGTAACCTTCCTGACCTCGACTTCGACTTCGAGGTTATGAAACCGGTGGACTACGGTTGTCGACTGAGTAACCTTTTCTGGGACTACGACCCTTTCTGACTTCCGTCCACCTCTTCCCCCTCTGTCTCTGTTGTGTCAACCTATCGTAGTAACCTCTTGATTCTAGGGTGCACGGAGTCCCGTTGATTCGGACACACGGCGTTGATCTGTTCGGGGACACGACGTCACTTCTAAGTCACCTCGTTTTCTTTTTTTAAAAATTTATTTTATTTTTTATTTTACTTTGTGACTGTCATAACCACTAACGTACGTGTATCTGTGGTTCAGATCCCGACCTGAGAGTCGAAAACGTCTTAGTCTTTAAGTCCAAACATTTATAGGTTAGAAGACCACTTCAGAACATGTTGATTTGACCCCTTCGACACGTGAGTATCAGTCCGTTTTCTGGTCAGAATAGTAGACACTACCCTTTATTTAGGGTATGTTGACTTCATGTGACTACCAACCAAGTAACAGAGGGATCGATACATTCTTTTAGACACTCTGTGTTATAAAATGAGTCCTCGAACCTGTCATCTGTTTCTTCTCTACTAGTTTTGTCATAAAAGGTTAAATGTCCCGTGTTGGTAAGTATTTGTGACTTTAATTGAATCATCCAATTGTTGGTGGAAAAGATTACCTTAGACTAGAACGAACACGAGTACGAGTCAACGAGTCGGTATAGACTCAGTAACGTTGGGACACTTGAGATCGGTCGGTCCGATGAGACAGGTACCCTAAAAAGGTCGTTCTTATGACCCTGCCCAACGGTAAAGAGGAGGTCCCCTACAAGGGTTGGGTCCCTAGTAGGATACAGAGGACGTAGAGGACGTAACCGTCCACCTAAGAAATGATGACTCGGTGCACCCTTAGAGTCATCTTGGATTATCCTCTCTTATTTAACTTCTCTTCTCTTTCCTTTATTCTACATAGTGTATGTCACCTCCATTTATGACAGAATAGTTTGAAAGGAACGTCATAAAATATTCAGGTACACCACATTTACACATGTTTACCCGGGGTCATTCACATAAAAAGAAAAGAAAAGACACCGAACACAATCTTTTCTTTTCAAACTTTGTGGAATGTAGTCCACTTGAACTTTCGGTTAAGAAGGTAGGACTATACATTAGAGATGACGTCCCAATCTACATGGGTTTCCTGTCCTATTAAACGGAATAATTTTATACCGTTTTGAAGGGACCACCAGGTCATCGATTCTGTAGCTTGAGGGTTACGTTCCCCGGGTACAAACTAGGGTTCAATCCCTTGATCTAGGGTCTACGGCGTTGGTTCTAGGACATATGACGTTACTTCTGACCTAGATCGTACGGTGTTGATTCCGGGTCGTGTCGGTTTATTTCTTTATTTTATCTATAATTTTTTTTATATATATATACCATACGAATCTTAAGAACTAACGTTCCTCTTTTCATCTTTATCGGTTCCCTTTCCCGGTTCAGTGACATTCCTATGTTTCCTCCACCTGGTGGGTACACCACCGTCCCGTCCTTGGAGTCTATCCTTGGGGTTTCTTCGGTCTTCGGAGAATAAGGAAGATATCCCGACGAAGTAAACAGAAACCTTATACACACAGAACGAAAGGGTTTGGAGTTCTGTCTTGTGTCGTCAACAGTTAAACGATCGAGGGAAAATTATCTTTTCAAGACTCGGGACGTATGTCCCACTCCCGGCGTTACCTGAGTCGTACCGGTCGACAAGACTACGGACGTTTTTCAACCAGGTGGGACCCTACAGGGACAGTGTACGCAAATTCGTAGAGAAGACAGAACTGACGAAGTTAAGGTCGAGAAAGAAAGGAACTGGGTACGGACTTCGAAAAGGTCTCGTCTAGGTGGAGGTCCGACACAGTCTTGAGTGATTTAAGAGACACTCACTTGCTCCGTTATACATAAGGATCCTTACCCCACAGTCTCATACTTAATAAACCCGGATAATCTGAATTCTATCGTATAATCAATTTGTCGATACTTTAGTAGTCTTTTCAACTACAAACATAAATATTTTTTTATTTTATTTAATATTTCCACCTACTTCTTTACTAAAAATTATGTACTAATCGTCGTAGGATTAAAAATTGTTCAATGTTTAAATCCAAATACTTATTTTGTACTTTCCGTTCCTTCTTTTTTCTCCTTCCTTCCTCCCTTCTTCTCTTTTTCCTCATTCCCTCTCTCCTTCCTTTCCTCTCTCCTACCCTCGTGTGAATGAAACAACCACAACAATATCTACTAAGGAAAAATAACGATTCATTATAAGGTAATTCACTTTTATAGTGGTAAGTGAATAGGTAGGATGATATTAGTTATCATCCCGAAATCTGATCGAAAGGCAAACTCCGACAAATAAAATTACGGAAGACTAATAACAAGAGATTTGTCTTCTAAATAGATAAAATTGGTGGAAACTAAACCATCCATTTTAGAAACTTTGTTCACACAATTGCTACGTTGTTTTTTATACACTAACAGCATCCTCGGTACAGGAAGGAATCACCGAGTAGTTTGGGATTATAAAAGAGGATCATAACCTTTTCGTCGTGTCACGGTTGACTGGGTGTCAAAAGTCTCTAGTAGAGACCTAGAGACACACCCGCAGATGTCTCTCCCGGTTGTTCTAGGTGGGTGAAACAGGTGTGTGTAGGTGCCTAGTGGGACACACCGTCAATGAAGCAATCGACGTGTAGGAACTTTCGGTCCTAACATGATATAATGTCCCGGAGGACGATATGTCGAGTAGAATAGAGACGTAAGATCCTGCGTCGTGGAGTGAGCCATTCCCTCTGACGAGTTGGACCATAGGTACTTTAACAACGGAAAACGTTAGGGTCCCGGGTGCACAGAAAGTCGAGAAAGAGTCGAGAAAAAGGACCTCGGAAACATCATTCCCGAAGAGTAATTCCCTGTGTGTGTGTGGAGGTCAAAGGCAACAACATTTTGATGTAGGAATGTCTGAAGTTTTACGTTCCAGTTCACACTCACGGGATGACTTGACGAAGGATGTTCCATATGTACCGGGAACACCCCAAGGTGAAGAAAGACAACCTCCCGGTTGACGTTTCTCGTGTCGGAAGTACGATGTCACAGAGAAACCACCCAACCCCGACCCGCTCAGACATGTATCTTCCTTCTCCGGGAGGTGACGGGACCTCTTTCTGTCCGTGGACCGCCTTCCTTGAGGTCGTCGGGACGATTGTACCCCACTGAGACCGGGACAACTTTCAGTAACCGATTCAGGACCCATAGTGGGGAAGGGTACCGTGGACTCCTATCCTGTAGTCCTATACTCACCTAAAGACACGAAGCGTGTTTGGTCTCGTAACGTCCGGAGACTCAAACGAAAAGAGACACGGTCTTTACAGCGGGGGAGGAAAGGATAGAGACAGACCGGTCGAGGAGAGGGGTCGAGAGAGAGGTCACCAGGAGACGAGAGAGATAGTACCACGACTAGTGACGACGGAGGACGGGCCGGGGAGCTCTGACTTCCGAGGAACTCTGTTCGTGGTCTACAGGGGTCCCTCAGCTCTGTAAACTACTTACGCACTTAGTTTCCCCTCTACGTTGCTTTTCGGACCGGTTGTCCTGTTGTCCGTAACTAGTTCACTGCCGTGAACGTCCAAAGACTCGGGGAAGGTCCTTAGGTCCTTCAGTTTGAGAAAAGTAATATTATATTTTGTCCCGGGTCGGTTAAAAAAGACCTTTTCCAGTCTATTTATAAAATCCGAAACATCCAGAGACCAGAGACAGTATTCGTGAGTTGAAAATATCCCACTGTCGGTCGGTATTTGTTATCCGTTATTACTCGTGGAGACACAAGGTTATTTTGAAATAAATATTTCGTCCGTGACCCGGTCTAAACCGGGGACCCGATATCAAACGACTGGGGACGAGATTCTGTAATAAAGGAAAAAGTGTAGGTAAAAGAGTGTTCACATGTCCCTTCCTCAAACAAACAGACCCCCCTCAAAAAACCGACGTACCGTACACCTTGGGGTCAAGGAACTAGTCCCCAATTTGGACACGAGGGACGTAACCTTCGCACCTCAGGGAAGGTGACTGACGGTCCCTTCAGACTCCCCTCAAAAGGTCTGTACACTATGGTGTTGTCCGACTTACACCTTTGTATACGTTGTTAGGTCCACAGAAGATAATTCGGTTTATAATTTCTCTTGGCGTGTTTAAGTTTTATCCTGAAGAGTTGATTTAAGAAGAAAATGTTTTATATAATAAAATTTATTTATATACAAAAGATAATCGTAACCTATTTTCTGTAACTTACTTTGAAAATAACGATAAACTGTTACCTAAATATTTATTAAATTGTAAAGAACCAGAATTTAGATCGTTCCATTGGTAGATATTACAGTGGGTGTATTTGTTTTCGAAGTTACCTGAACCTTAGAAGTTAATAAAATTCTTAATTTGAGATTCATTTATCATTGTCTTCCGACATCTTTACGTGTCTTGGACGTATAAGAACCGAAAGAGAAGTAAGACGACGAAAAAAAAAAAAGGTAAGACAAAATTAGAAGAGGAAGGAGAACTAATAAAAAGGGACAACCTGGATCTTACGGACGACGTGTGTCCTCATTTGATCGATGTCCATTAATCACTGGTCGCTCGTGTCACGTTAAGTTCTACTGAACAATCGTCCCTAAAACTTTTACCGGAAACGACCACGTGAAGGACGTTCAGACTGGGACTTGACCCACGACAAAGTCGGAATCGACACACTTGGACGTATCGTCGTAAGACTCCCGTTTACCGAGGAGTAAGTGTTCTGTCGATTGACGACTGCAATTTTTTTCTACGTGGTACACTCTCAACGTTCAAAATAAACCCCGTTTTACTCCTGACTTCGGACCCTCTGTCGTAGAACCGATCGAGACTCTTTGACGAGGTTTCTCCATCATCCCCTCCAGTCACCACTTCCCCCTCACGTACGTTAGTTTGTGTATAAAAGAAACGTCTTCTAACGACGACCAGAGTACTTCTGACGACGATCAGGGTACTTCTAACGACGATCAGAGTACTTCTAACGACGATCAGTACTCCTCGCGACAGTGGTACTTCTTAAAATCACGAAAAGATCTATACTCCTTTTGCTTTCCCGTTGGGTCATAAGAACGGACCTTTTAGAGTACCTGTCTCCTCCGACCACCCGCGGTCAAGTACCCCAGTGTCTCTCACCCTGGGTTGACTCGTTGACTCCTGTCTATCCTCCTCTATATTTTTAACCCGAGTATTTTAGCTGAGGATGTTTATAGATAGACTTCTGGGCAAGACGGTCACGGGGGATGGTGGGGGTTCTTGTCTCACGGATTTAAGACGAGAGGTGGGACTTGAGGAAAGTCCCTTTCAACTTTTGGTCGTCGGCGTCGTCGTGTACTGAATGAGGAACATCTCCATCTACCGTTAGTGGGTGCCGTTCACGGTCACACACCGACTGAAATATATGAACGACGACCCTCCCTTTCAGAACCCGGAACTACTGAGGGGTGACAAAGAGACGTGACGGACAGTACGTAGGACTCAAGAGTCATGGAATTGGGATTCGTAGCAATGGTATCGTAGAACTGTGTCAGTAAAAACGGTGTCTGTAAAAGTCACGGATTAACCGATATCCGTGAAAACAATATTTTCTCGTTTTTTTCTTTCTTTTCTTCTCTGTAATTCTTCCTTTATTACTTCGTACTCTTTACTTATTGTTTTGAGTTCTGAAATAACGTTTTATGTTTTATACACTTTTGCAAATTTTACACATATCTAAGTACCGTTATGACGTGTTTCTTGACCAAAATATAACACTCATCATATGAATTCGTAAACAAAAGGCTCAGAAAGTAAGTATTACAATATGTACAAGAACGAATAACTAAGTAGAAGATGTGTAAAAAAGAACGAATGATTTTAAGGAAAGAATAATTTTCTCCACGTACATACGATTCATCGAAGTCAGTATAGACTGAGAAACGTTTGAATACCTGACATCGACCGGTCCGAGGAGGTAGGTGCCCTAAGACGTCCGGTCTTATGATCTCACCCAAAGGTACGGAGGGAAATCCCCTAGAAGGGGTGGGTACCTAGCTTGTTACAGAAAATGTAGAGGACGTAACCGTCCGTCCAAAAAATGGTGATCGTGGTTGGTCCTTCGGGGTAATTTTTTCTATAGTCAAAGGTTAGTGATCCTACGTATAAAGCGTAGACTTGAAGTGCGACACATCACTTTCGGAGAGGTGACAAGAAACAAGAACCGTAAAACAGGGTGCAAAAAACTATCTGTAAAGTTTGAAGATACCCTTTACACCCAAGTTGAGACACGGAAGTTCCGGGAGTCGAAGAAAGAGGTGGTTATATCAAAGTTTTGTTCTTTGGTTGAGAACCCCTTTTTTAGTGGCGGTAGACAGTCAAATTATTTCGGTAGCCATTGTAGTGATCGACCTTCTTTACGATTAAGTAAAGTTGATCAACTTTGGTTTGATAGATTGAGTTTCGACAGTCGGTCAATAAAATAGAAAACGTCGTTTTAACGGAAAGTCGGTTAACCAAAACGTTACTTATACAAACGTTGTTTTTACGAACACCGTCTCTGCGAATTCTACTGTTATAACCTGTGTGAAAGGTCAGTACCTGGAGTGTGGAAGGGGAACCGAAGGATTCTTGGGGACGTACACTTGAATCGACCCCCGTCGGTCCCCAGGGACTACCGAAGTGTCCGTTATTCCTCTCACGGACTAATGTCTGACGTCCTTTTATTTATGAAAAGTGTAATAAGTTTGTTCTACGAAAAGGTACTTTTTGTTCGTTTGTTTGTTTGTTATTTTGTGTTGAGAATAACTTATGGACCTATTCCAAAGTCGTTCAGTCTAACCCAATAATAAGAAATAGAAAGGACGGGGGTCCTGTTGTTGTAACTTCCTTAGTCAAGTAACTTCATTTTCGTTACTTTTCCCCTAGAATCACTCGTATTTACAGTTCCGTCAAGACCCTCTATCTTCGGTCAACCGTCGTTTACTCCGTGAAGGGTCTTATACATCCTCCCCCAGACCTTTCTTCACCGTCACCGACCTCCTCCTCAGACCGGCACTCGGGTTCCGTCCTCTTTCGTCCCTCGTTCCCTGGAAACCTCCATCCAGAACCGATGGGTGAGGTCATAAGAACGGACCTCTTAGGGTACCTGTCTCCTCGGACCACCCGATGCTAGTGTTTCTCAGCCTGTACTGACTCACTGATTGTGATATGAAAAGTGAATACTTATTTAGACGGATCTCCCTACCATGCCCCTCCCTCCTTCCTCCCCCCAAGTCCTACCCCTTGTGCACATATGGACACCACCTAAGTACAACTACATACCGTTTTGGTTATGTTATAACATTTCATTAATTGGAGGTTAATTTTATTTATTTAATTATAAAATTTTTTAGACGGTTACCGACGGACAAAGGTGACGACGGGTGGGTATCGGGTTGTAGTATGAACATCCTTCGTTACCCTGAAGAGGGTAATCTTTCACCCATCCCCCGAAGGGACCGTTAGGTTACTAAGTTCGAGACACGAGGGTTTCATCCCAGTTCCTTTAGTTAGGGACGTACGGTGTACCACGCCGGTTTATATTTATATAATAAAAATTTTTTCTTCTTCATTCACGTATTTTATCGAACACCTTTTTGACTCCTTTTACAGTCTTACCCTTTCGGTTCCGGTCACGTGGAACTAAGACTTAAACTGGAATTAATGGTTGGAAGTAGTGTTTCATCTGTCCAGTCATCCGTTCGTCAAGAGGTTTGTCTCTTGAGGGTAACGGAGGGGTACCTTCTTTTGGTTACCCTCTCCTTTGGATGGAGGTTTTGAGTAGGGTCTTTCATTCATTTTATTATCACCGAGGGACCCTTCTCCCCTTTAACTGACCCACTACGTGTAGCAGACCCCACTTTCCCACGGTCTTGTACGGTGGGTTTTATACAGTAAACCCGAATTCCTAACAAAACTCGGTTTCCGTCAATTCTTTGTCGTCTACGTCCTTATCAAGAGATGGGAGGGGTAGACGGATTTTCATCCCGTATTTAAGGGGAAATTCTTCGACGTAAGGGAGTGGTGGGGGATAGGATGAGAACATGGTCCTCCTTTTTCTGGTAGTCGAGACCTCAGACTTTCAGACGGGACTCTACCAAGACGTGTTGTTTGGAGTGATTTATTGGGAGTAGAGGGTAATCAAAGAAGTATATAAATGGCAGGGTGTCAATGGTGGGCTCCTCGGGTGTTTGGAAAGAAGGAAACAGAACAGTGAAGAGGTGTTAAACAGTAGGTCGGGGTTTAAGATTAGTGAAGAAACTCAGTGAACAGTGACTCAAGAGGACGAATATACGTGGTACGTGTTTACTTATTTAAGACCTAAAAAAGGAGGACGATTAGTCAGAAAACAGTTAAATTAAACGTAAGGAATAAAGGACTTGAATTCTCTTATCTTCTTTTCCACTTAAAAGGGAGGAGACGTTCCTACTTCCAATACAGGATATAGAACTAGGCCCACACCAATTTGGTTGTATATGTACGTATCTGTAAGTGATTCGAGATGTAAATTCTAAACACGGGAAATGGTACATACAATAACAACCATAACAAGTCAATGAGTCAGTACAAGCTGAGAAACACTGAGGTACCTGACGTCGTGTTGTCCGAAGGGACAGGAAGTGGAAAAGGACCTCGAAAGAGTTTAAGTACAGGTAACTCATCCACTACGGTAGGTTGGTAGAGTAAGAGACAACAGGGGAAGAGGAGGACGAAAGTTAGAAAGGGTCGTAGTCCCAAAAAAAAAATTACTCAACCGAGAAGCGTAGACTACCGGTTTCATAACCTCGAAGTCGAATTCGTAGTCAGGAATGTTACTTATAAGTCTCAACTAAAGGAAATCCTAACTGACCAAATTAGAGGAACGTCAGCTTCCCTGAGAGTTCTTAGAAGAGGTTTTGGTGTCAAGTTTTCGTAGTCAAGAAGTCACGAGTCGGAAGAACTACCAGGTTGAAAGTATAAGTATGTACTGATGACCTTTTTAGTATCGAAAACTGATATCTCTGAAAACTACTGTTTTATTACAGAGACGAAAAATTATACTACAGATACAAACAGTATCGAAAAGAAGGTTCGTCGTTCACAGAAAATTAAAGTACCGACGTCGGTGGTAGACGTCACTAAAACCTCTGGTTCTTTTATTTCAAGTAGTAACAAAAGTAAGAAAGAGTAAGATAAAAGGCACTTCACTACCCTGACCTACGGTACTAGAAGTGAAAAACTAACGACTCAAAATTCGGTCGAAAAAGTGAGAGGAGAAAGTGGAAGTAGTTCTCCGAGAAATCAACGAGAAGAGAAAGACGGTATTTCCATCACAGTAGACGTATAGACTCCGATGACTATAAAGAGGACCTTTAGAACTAAGGTCGAAACCGAAGTAGGTCGAGTCGTAAAGTGCACTACATGAGACGTGTATTCAATTTATTCCTCTCACTATTATATGTCGGAACTGTGTGAGGAAAGGGTTAAGACTTTATCAGGTAACAAGGTACAGGTCAAGATTGAGAACGAAAAACTGGACGTATGTCCAATTGTCCTCCGTCCATTCCACCAGACCATAAGTGTATAGAACTTCTTAAAAGGTGTCAAACAACACTCGGTGTGTCAGTTTCCGAAATCGTATCAGTTACTTCGTCTTCATCTATCAAAAGACCTTAAGAGAACGAAAAAGATACTAGGTTGTCTACAACTGTTAAACTATAGACCAGGGAGAAGAAAAAGATTTAGGTCGAACTTGTAGACCTTCGAGAGACAACTTCGGATTGAACCTCTTAAAACTCATAATCAAACGATCGGACACTCTACTCACGTTAACACACCATCAAACTTGTAAGAAACCGTAACGGAAAGAAACCCTAACCTTACTCTTGACTGGAAAAGGTCAGGAAACCGATGACGACTCAAAAGGTTTAAACAACCGTATAACTTATGTCGTGAAATTGTCGTAGCAGAAAATCCTAAACTTTATCGAGTCGACCTTAAGGTAGTGGAAGTGATTGAAACAAGTATCACTACGAAGGATTCCGGGTGAACTGAAGTATGAGGTCCTACAGACCGAGATCCACTCACTAGTGTGGTAGCACTAATAGACCCAGTACTTCTAGAAAGTTTTTATTAAAAAGACACGTAAGAACGGTGGAGAAGAATTATAGAAGACGAAGACAATCCAGGTATGACAAAGACAGGAAATAGCACGGGTAGAAACATACTTTACAAGGGAACCATAGGGAGATGAGAAAGGGTAAGATAACAAAAGGAGATAAAGAAACGTAACTAGCGAATCCTACCGAAAGAAGAGAGAGAAACGATAAGAAGCCTTGAGACGTAAGTCTACTCATATAGAAAGAAAATGAAAAAACGGAAAATGAAGAGAAGAGAAGAGTCGATAAACATTCCGGAAGAGCCCGTTGGTAAAACGTACAAAAAAAAGAAAAAGAACCCCTACCAAAACTAGTGAAGGAGGGCGTGTCACAATGTTTGAAGACAGGTATCAAGAAGTCCGTGAGACAGATAGTCTGGATTAGGGAACATAGTATATACATATATAATATCCTAAAATTTTTATTCATTCATGTCCAACTGTCTAGTAGGGAAAGCAAGACTGGTACGGTACTAGAGGACATCCGAACGTAGATCAACCCCCTGGAAGATGGGTGGTGACACCCACACAGTCTTCAGGTCCGACAGTGTGGAGTCTTTTCCGAGTACACCCCAAGCTATTCTTTTTACTCCGTGTTTCTTTATTATGAATGACGTACCAATACTTCGATTTAAAGGAAACTGAGGTGTAGACTTAAGAGAGGTAGTGGGGAGACAATTACTCTTAGACACACGAACGGTCAGAGTTTGGTGAACTCATGTTACCAGGTAGACCTTTACGGTAAGTACTAAATTTCATGACCTGTTTGTAGGCTATATGTAAACGAGTCTCGTCACACCCGACGATTCCACTCTTTTGTGTCTCTACTCTTTCAAGACGACAGGTACCTCCCGTACCCCCGGAGACCTCTACGAGACCTGTAAGTCAGGGTTGGTCTTACAGAGTGAGTCTCGGAGGTCATACCACCTTGTGAACACCACGGATACCTTGGTGACACCAAGATTAGAATTCCGAAGGTTACGCAGAATTACAGAATCTCAATCCTCCTGTAGGGAAGAGTGACCCGTCCGTCCTTTCACTCAGATCTCCCACCCACGAAAGAGGACCAGTCAAACGTTACCATCTTGGGAAATCGTGAAGGGTTGTGTAATGACGGACTCTGGGATGTGGGTCCTCCCGTCCCTCTCAACGACCTCCCACTGTCTCTGTTTTTCTCTCTTATACCCGCCCCCCCCCCCNCCCCCCGTCCGATAGACAACAAACCCACCCACCTTCCCCGTCGGATAGACAACAAACGTCGGTCCAGAGGGGTCCTCCTGAGATCGACTCGTAAGACTCGTGATTTGTGACACCTACTGACAACATGGGCGACCCACGGGGTTCGTGGGTCTACAAAGACACTTGGACACAAGAGGGAAGTCATTTCCTAATGTCGAGTTCCAGCCCTCTTCAGTTCCAACCTACAAAAGTTGGATGCACAGGCATATTGTGTCGGTTCCTTACACTTCCAACACTCCTAGAGTGACGTTTTCTCGAGACATGATTCATCTCAGTGTCCCTGAAGGGACCCCCAGGTCACTGACCCTAAGATTCGAAGATTAATCTCCCCCGGACCCAGCCCAGTCTAAGGACAGTTCCTTGATCTAGGGTATATGGAGTTGATTTCTAGGGTTTACGACGTTACTCTTAGTTTCTAGGAAACACGACGTTGTTTCTAGGTCGTATTAGTTTGTTTATTTATAAAATTTTTATTTCTTTATCTCAATGTTTACGTCTTTCGTTTGAATGCTAATGGTCCCCCATTCCCCCCCCCTCCTATTTAAACCTCCGACTACAACTGTATATATGAAATGACATTTGTTTTACCTATAAATTATTTTTCGATGCCATATCGTGTCCCTTGAGGTGAGTTATGAGACATCACAGGTAATATCCTTTTCTTAGATTTTTTGTCACTTATATACATATACCTATTGCCTAAGTGAAACGGTATGTAGTCTTTCATTGTGTCGTAACATTGAGTTGACATAAAAAAAAAAATTTAAAATCTTTTCTCGAGATATGTACAATGGGAGTTGACCTGTAGGGACTAGTGAATAAACAAAGGATTCACTGGTCTTAGTGGAACATGGACGAGACGAAAACCGTTGTGTTTGGTGTGACCAACCTCTTACTCATAAAGACGACGGAGTGTCGGACGAACAAAAGATAGGTGTCGAATGACGCAATGATATCCGAAGACTTTGAGTGAGTGTACAACCCTAAGTCCTTTGTAAACGAAAACATAACGACTAAGAAGTAAAGGACGGTTTTGACTCGAGAGTCGAAACTCGTCAGGGTGACTTTGACTTCAGCCGGTCACCTGAAGACGTTGTGTCCTTTGTCCTCAATCTGTTCCGACACAATTCGACCTCTACGACCTCAGCCGAAGGAAAGGGGTCGTTTACTTTCCACTCCAGTAGTGTATGCTCAATTACCACGTCTAGAGTCGAAAGGTCTTTACTTCTGGTTCTTATACAGAGTGTTCCTTCGTAAAACCTTCGGTCCCATATTAGTTGTTGTAATTTATTTGGCATCTAAAGATTTCTGACTACTTAAGGTTGTCTCGGACAGAGCTAAAACAAAATTTTGAATCTTGTACAAAACGAACACATTATTCTTATGGGATTTTACGGTCGTACTTTTTTTTTTTTTTTTCGTTTAGGTTAGAATCTTTATCGATAGTACTTTTCGAAAGATTTTTTAATTCATTTATTTTGTAAAATACAAGTAGAAACCTTTTTACCTAATTTTTTGTTGTTGTTTTTTTGGGAGATGTTGACAAGTCGTAAGATATGTTATTTCCGTACAGAAGTCGAAGGTCTGAGAGTGACCCTGTAACCTAAAACGAACAAAAACACAAAAAAAAAATTGTATTAACAACAACAACAACAAATCAACAAGTCAGTATAGACTAAAAAAATACTGGAGTACATGATGTTGGTTGGTCAGAGGAGACAGGTACCCTAAAGGGTCCGTTCTTATGACCTCACCCAACGGTAAGGGAAGAGGTCTTCTAGAAGGGTCGAGTCCCTAGTTTGTGCACAGAGGACGTGACGTCCGTCTAAGAAATGTTGACTCGGGGGTCCCTTCACTTCACTTTCAGCGAGTCAGTACAGACTGAGAAACGCTGGGGTACCTGATATGATATGCCAGGTACCTTAAGAGGTCCGGTCTTATGACCTCACCCATCGGAAAGGGAAGAGATCCCCTAGAAGGGTTGGGTCCCTAGCTTGGGTCCTGAGGGTGTAACGTCCACCTAAGAAACGGTCGACTCGGTGTTCCCTTCGGCCTCGGTGGTCCCCTTGAGGAAAATTATACTATCCCTGTTTCATTTACCTGTTTTATCCACTAATTTATCAACTAGTGTGATCCCCTAACATTCATCTTTTTTTATAGATTCTCTGGGGTCATTCAATTACTAGTGAATTCTTTCGTTCCAACGAATTGTTGTTTTGGTTTGTCCGAAGGAATCGTTGTCTGGTACGTTGTATTCGTATTCTGTACGGGGGTCTGTTGTGTTACCACTGTACTCGGGGTGTAAGACGGGTCCCTTGAGACATTCAATTACTAGGGATCCTGTACGAGAGACGTGTATATTTTTCGTCATTAAATACCTTTCCATTGTAAAGTTTCATTTTCTGGGAATAACATAACTCTGGATTCTGATATATGAGTATCACGGTACTTCCAGGACCGGACTGGGATATCCCTGTTCTTTTGAAGGGAGGGACCAGACCTCCTCCTTGATTACTACAGACGAGTTCTTACTCCTACTTTCACTAGAAAAGGGGGAGGGGTGAAAAAGAAACTAATATCTTGACATCGGGTGATACAAGAGTCCCACCGTGGGAGAGGGAACGGGTGAACATTCGGAGTGTTCGTAGGACAAGATTATTTATTGAAATTAGCGAAGAATAAATAGTGAAATGGAGAGTGGCTTAGGAAAGACAAAACTCTGTATTTCTTAGGCTCAAGAAACCTCTGGGGACTTTAGTGGAGTACCAAAGTTCATCTAGAATAAAAAATCTCGTCAAAATCCAAGTATCGTTTTGACCCCTTTCCTGTCTCTAAAGGGTTTCTGGGACCGGGGGATGTCCGTATCGGAAGGGGGCATAGTCGTAGGGGTGGTCTCTCCACGTAGACAATGTTAGCTACTTAGATGTTACTGTCTCTAAGCAGTCGCTCTCAGGTGCCAAGTGCACTCCGAGTGAGAACCACACATGGAAGATCTGTACAAACCTGTACATGGGTGGAAATGTCACAGTATGTGTCGTCAAAGTGTCGGGATTTTTAGGACGTGCGAGGTGGACAAGTAGGCAGAGAGGGGTAATTGGATACCGCTGATGACTAGAAAAATGACAGAGGTATTAAAACGGAAAAGGCATGTCAACCTTAGTATGTTATACGTCAGAAAAGTCTGGTCGATGAAAGTGGATCAACAACAAGTCAGTGGTTTAGTACAGACTGAGAGACAAAGGGGTACTTGACGTCGTGCGACCCGAAGGGACAGGAGGTGATAGAGGGTTTCGAACGATTTTGAGTACAGGTGACTCAGCGACTACGGTAGGTTCGTAGAACAGGAGACAGTAGGGGAAGAGGAGGACGGGAGGTAGAAGGGGTCGTAGACACAGAAAAGATAATTCGCGAAGTGTAGTCCACCGGTTTCATGACCCTCGAAGTCGAAGTCGTAGTCAGGAAGACTACTTATAAGTCCTAACTAAAGGAAATCCTAACTGACCAGACTAGAGGAACGACATAAAACATAACCCCATGTTTGTCAATTGTTTGTTACAACACTATAAAAGTCCACTCGTCGCTTCCCTGTGTCGGTATGTACATGTACATAGGGAAGAGAGGGTTTGAGGGGAGGATAGGTCAGCCGGTGTATTGTAACTCGTCTCAAGGGACACGATATGTCCCTTGATATGTCCCAGGAACGACCAATAGGTACGGTAACGAAAAAACTCTGTTGAAAAGATCAAGGACCACTTTCTCTTCCTGGTGGATATGTTAAATACACCGGGTCACGTTCCACTTTTACGTTCTGACGAACAAGTTTTAATAATTCTGAAGGTTCTGTCGGTGTGTCTCGACACTCTTCTTTCCCCGGAACACCTACGTACGAGTACTTCGGTCAAGACCAATTATTTCATAAAGGTCGTACACGGGTCCCGGACTCACACAGGAGTCAGAATAAGTCCAAGGTTTCGTCTCTGTCTATTTGTTTTCTTAAATGATAAAAACCAAAATTGTTACAAGGTATCAATGGTCGTATGATTATGAGTTCAGGAAAGAGGTAGATGTGTCGAACTTCCTACTCTCCCTGTTTCCGTCCCAACCAACAAAGAGAAGAGTTGAAGAAGTTTACTGAGGAGGCAGTTGTCGTTTTAACTGCGGTCCACGAACGTGACTCAAGACTTCGCAATTTGGGGGTCACAGGCAATTGACCGTCACCTGACAAGAATGACCCTTCTTCTTTTGTCCTTGGAGTAAACTACTGTTATAGAGTTTAATAGACTAACTACTGATCCCTCCGAATACATGAAGGTGAGTCGAACTATAATTAAATCTCTACGACATCGATTCGGAGAACTACTTTCACTTTCACTTCTCACTTTTCCAACCGGATTTCGAGTTGTAAGTCTTTTGCTTCTAGCACCGTAAGTCAGGGTAGTGAAGTACCCTTTATCTACCGCTTTGTCACCTTTGTCACAGTCTGAAATATAAAAACCCGAGGTTTTAGTGACGTCTACCCCTGACGTCGGTGCTTTAATTTTCTGCGAATGAGGAACCTTCTTTTCAATACTGGTTGGATCTATCGTATAAGTTTTCGTCTCTGTAATGAAACGACTGATTCCAGGCAGATCAGTTCCGATACCAAAAAGGACACCAGTACATACCTACACTCTCAACCTCACACTTCTTCCGACTCGCGGCGTCTTAACTACGAAAACTTGACACCACAACCTCTTCTGAGGACTCTCAGGGAACCTGACGTTCCTCTAGGTCGGTCAGGTAAGACTTCCTCTAGTCGGGACCCTAAAGAAACCTCCCTTACTACGATTTCGACTTTGAGGTTATGAAACCGGTGGAGCACCCTTCTCCACTGAGTAACCTTTTCTGAGACTACGACCCTCCCTAACCCCCGTCCTCCTCTTCCCCTGCTGTCTCCTACTCTACCTACCGTAGTGACTGAGATACCTGCACTCAGACTCACTTGAGACCCTCAACCACTACCTGTCCCTCCGGACCGCACGACGCTAAGTACCCCAGCGTTTCTCAGCCTGTGCTGACTCACTGACTTGACTTGACTTGACTCGACTCACCCATTCTCCATACCAGTTGGTCAAAGGATGAACATGTTTACTTCGTACGGTCTTTTGTCCTTTTGTTCCCGGTTCCTCTCCGTATGGTGGCGTACCCACATTTAGTCAGGTAAATCCTCCCATATACACAAGACTAATGATTTGACTTGTTATTCGTAGTCTCGACAGTGAGAAACGACAGGGACTTTACGTTTACGACCTTGTATCTTAAGTACGTAGTCACGTCTTTTGACTCCGTCTTCCAAGGTAGAGTTGTCACGACCGGTTTTAAACACTCACCCTGGTTAGGTCCGATTCCGACATTTCTCCTACTACACTGATTTGTTTGATAGGAGTTCACCGAGACGTACAGCGGTTCCAAGTACCTACGTTTCACATAGTCAGTCGAGTTTGACGTATTGTTTGTGGTACCTGACCTACCGAATATGTTGTCCTTAAATAAAGAGTATTAGACCTCCGACCTTTAGGTTTATATATAGTTTTATATCCGTCCCGACCAAGGAGGACTCCGGAGAGAGGAACCACATATCTGACGACAGAAGAGGGACTTAGGAGTGTACAGAAGGGAGACATGGACAGATACAGGATTTTCGGAGAAAAATGCTCCTGTGTTCAGTCTAACCTAATCCCGAATGAGATTGTTGTACTAAAATGTCATTAGTGGAAAACTTCTCGAAATTAGAGGTTTATGTCGGTATAAGACTTAATGACCCCCGATCGTGAAGTTGTATAGTTAAAACCCCTCTATGGTAAGTCGGGTAATACGTTTCGTTAAATTTAAAAAGAGTCTTTCACTCTTACTGTCACGGGTCATCTCTGTGATGATTGATGTAAATCATAAAGACCTTAACACTTTTAGTATTTCATACGGGAAATACACGGGACATAACAATAGAAGGACGGGTTGAATGTGCAAGTTCACCTCGATTTGACAAGATTTGATGGGGGTCCTTTAGGAAAGAGAGAAAAGGGGAGTGAAATGCAAAATGAAGAAAAGAGATGTTTATTGGAAATGACCAAGAGATTTGAACAACGACCCAATTTGGTGAAGTAAAAAAAAAAGAAAACAGACAAGATGATAAAACACCAAGTCTTATATTTAATTTATGTCAATCGACTACTTAAAGGGACCACTGAGTCACTTATCCTTAGGTGAACGGTTACGTCCCCTGTGTCCAAACTAGGGACCGGGTCTCTCTAGGGTGTACGACGTCTCGTCGATTCAGGTACGTGGTGTTGGGAGCTCGGTTACGAGGTCCCGGGTGTTCGGTGTCGACGTGTTGATGACTCGGGTGCACAATGTTGATGACTCGGGTGCACAACGTTGATGACTCCGGACACGTGGATCTCGAACACGAAAGGTTCTCTTCGGTGACGGTACCCTTCGGACACGTGTTGTCGATCTCTCATCGGAGGTGAGCAACACCTGTGTTGACTTGTTGGCTCACGTGTTACCTTCCCCTCGTGGAAAGGAATAATGAAGACCGAAATAACGAAGTTCCTGATGTCGGAACCACTAAACTCGGACGATGGTCCCTAAAAACCATCATTAAAATAAGATGCATAGAAGGTTACCGTCATGTATAAATGAAATCTGTACCGAGAATCTTCTACGTTGGGACACCTAAGAGTGAATAAGAAGTTCCTCTTTAACCTTAATAAAACAGTTAGAGATTTTTTTTTGTCTTCAGAGGGTTACTGTCCGATCTCTGTAACGCCATTGGTCCGGACACCGACGTTACGACCCGAGACATTGAAACCATTCTTAGCTTCCGGGATAAAAAGGAGACGTCGTATCCCTGTCGTTCCCACTCCAGTTCTAGACGTTAATAAATCTATGGTTCGAGGTCGTCCCCAGTAGACCGGGAAGGAGGAGTCCTTGAGACTCAGAGACACAGTTCTTCACTGTGTCACACCTTGAAGTGAACCCGGTCTTGACACCCTGTTCGACCTCAGGGGAGGTAGTTGTGGTTGACCCCACGAGGGCGAAGGACGGAGTCGGGTTCGAGACACATGTGGGTCTGGACGTCGACGTGGAGTCGGAACGTCTTTGGTGCCTGGTGTTCCAGTCCCACCGTTCCAGTTCTACCGCCGTCGTCGTAGAGGTCTAGGTCAGTTATATATAATATCGATTCTTAACGAGAAAACTAAGAAATGGTCGACTCGGCGTTCCCTTCGGGGAATGACCCTTATATGGGTCCTTTTTGATATTAAGGTTTTCCGTGTACGTTAGGTTACAAGTAACGTCGTGATAAATGTTGTCGGTCCTGTACCTTATTGGATTTATAGGTAGTTCTCTCCTTACCTATCTCTTCAGTTTAACCCAGTAAACATCTCTGTACCTACCTGGGTCTCAGACAGTATACTCACTTCATTTAGTCTTTCTCTTTTCGTTTATAACGGATAATTACGAATGTCCACCTTAGATCTTTTTACCATATCTACTAGAATAAAGGTTTAGTCCATATCTTTGTCTGTATCTCTTGTTTACATGCCTGTGTTTCTCCCCCTCCCCTCCACCTTACTTAACCCTCTAACCCTAACTACATATACGTGCTAACTATGATACATATTTTATCGATTAACTCACTAGATGAGTTATCTATTATCTCTTGGATGATATATCGAATTCCTTGAGATCAGTCACGAGACATCACTGGATTTACCCTTCCTTTATGTTTTTTTCCCCCTATACACATATACATATCGACTATCTCGACTAAGTGAAACGACATGTCATCTTTAATTGTGTTGTAACATCTCGTAGATATGAGGTTATTTTTAATTTTTTGTTTTTTGACGAGAACAAAACCTGGTGAAACTACTTCGGGTGCCCAGGACAAAGTTCACAAGTATGACGTAGTGTCTTCACCATCGACTGGGTTGGTAGTAAACTAATACGAGTGTCCTAGACACCCAGACATCAACCTGTCCTGTGAGTCGATCTTCCTGAGTCTTTCGACGTCCACCATGAGCTCCACCCGAACAAACCCTGACAGTCGGTTCCCCGGCCACACACCGGAGACACCGAACCCGAAGAGTCTCGAGTGGTGACCCAGGGTTCTTTCTCACTCGTAAGGTTCTCTTCGTCTTGTGACGCACCCCAAAAAACCGGAGGTTCAACCTGTACTGAAGCGCTAATTTGGTGGTGGATGTCGTTCCTGGCGACGACGAGGGCGTAAGGTGACCCCTACTCCCCAGTGATGTCGACCGGGTCTAAGTGTGTCGTCCTCAATTTATGGTGGGATTCCCCGCTATTTTCTTTACAAGTGTGTGACTCTAGGTCCCTTCAGTAAGACCCAATATACACTCAATTGAGTTTCAAATACGATCGCCTTTATCGGACAAACACCGGATAGTTTGTACGTGACATGTAGACGAAATTAATAAGTTCCTTTCCCGTGTGACTGGTCTTCTCTTACAGATACAATTTCTAATTTACGGAGAGAAAGGTCCCGTGGTGTCGACCACGAGGAAACTACTATTCTGAGGTACGGTCCACGGTTCCAGTACGGCTGAAAGACATATGTACTACGTACGACTATACACACCAAACCCCAAACAAAAACAAAACCTAAAAAAAAAAAAAACTTTGGAACTTCTTTACCTAGGGACTGAACAAATTACAAGAAACAATACTGTTCTATGTTTTGAGACGACCTTTAGTACGAAGAGAGGTCTCGTCGAAGAGTCTCATTCGACCCTCGACCGAAGACCCGATCAAGAGTCAAACCGGGTTTATTTTGAGAGACGACTAGTATCTAACAGATAACTAATAAAAACAACTGTCACCAGAACTGTGGCACCGGAGGACTTCTCGACCACCCGTCTTCAATAACGACACCGGCTAAAACCTTTTATGTTAGACGGTGTCAAAGTAAAGTCTTTCTATAAAAGTTACTCGTTTATTTTATATATACTAATATTTCCTTTGGTTAATATAATCTTGTGTTAAATTTCCGTAGTAAACCCGTTATCATTATGTACTCGAAAAAATAATTGTGTAACCTTTGTTCTAGATCACCACCCAGATTAATGATGATTTAGTGGTCAAAGTTCCAACACTACTCGAACTTACTATTAAATTCTTTAGGAGGTGTTGACATTAGACGGGTCTAGATGTTGAAAGACAGTGACTATTTTTAGTGTCCCGGTCGTTTCAGGTCGTCGAACACCGACATAAGTGTAAACTTAAAAGAAAACAAACATTTTAAACATAACCATAATATAATACTCATATCTAGTTATATTCCTTTTAGTTGTAAATATTAAAAAGGTATAAAACTGGGGTCTTGTCTTATCTAATAGGTACATAAGTTTAAGTTTAGAATAAAATAAGGAGTACATAAAAAAGTATATATATATATATAAAAAATTGAGAAGTACAATTATAATGAAGATTAAGAACAGAAAAGAAAACAAAAACCGACACGACTCAGAAGTAACGTCGGGTGCCCAAAAAAGGTCAACGTCACGTGTCTGAGTCTCCAACATCGTACGGTCGAATCAACGAGGTGGTCGTACACTCTAGAATCAAGGGGTTAGTCCCTAGTCTGGACGTAACCTTCCTTCTAAGAGTTGGCGACCTGGTGGTCCCTTCAGGGATTTATAACAAACATACCGATAGTATGTACTCTAAAAAAAGAAGATTGATCTATCATTAAAATACATCTTATTAAGGGATGACTAAAAGAATATATTTGAACAAACGTCAAACAAAAGAACGTAGATGGTACGTAAGATTACAATAGGTGTTTGTCACCATTGGATCGGACTGGTTTAAAGTGTAGAAGATAACGTAGAACCAATTAACCTTCTCGGAGGTCACTGTTATCCTTTATCTCTCCAGTGTGACTCATATGAAAGAACAAGTCGGACGGCAGTTTGTTGTTGGCTTGGTGGATTGCTACTCGAGGTTTACCGGTCTTAAATTAGTTATTGTCCGTCGAAGGGACTAAAGACAAGGGTAAAGGTTGAGTCCTGGTTGGTGTTTTTCGGTTTATACGAGGGGATAGGGTAGTGTTTTACGAGGGAAGATCACTCCGGGGGTGTCGGAGGTTGTCCCGAGCACACTTTGAGGAGAAAAGGGTGACCATAAGGTACGAAAAGAAAGGGTAAGAAAACTCCTAGAAGGTTTACGTTCACTAATATCGACCGAGGGATGGATATCGTTGGGTCAGAAACGAATAAACCTACCGGAACCGAATAAAGGTGTTCTCTACTTGTAAAAGAGTACAATTCCTTCAAAGGAGATAAACCCACAATGACCAGATGTTCATCTAGAATGGTTCCTGATGGGAGTGTACACCCAATGTAACACAGGGGGTCACTTTGTAGGTTTAAGTATACAAACTCAGGATTAGGATCACCATCATCAAATAAGAGATTTAGCACAGATTGAGAACGTTGGGGTAGTTGATATCGGGTGGTCCGAGGAGACAGGTACCCTAAAAAGGTCTGCTCTTAAGACCTCACTCATCGGTCCAGAATCCCCACCGTATGTCCTAGAAGTCAACACTGTATATTCGACAATCCACGCCGTATACCTTGCATCAAGGGACTTCACTTCACTCTCAGCGAGTGAGCACAGACTGAGATACGTTAGGGTACCCTATGTCCCTACTTCCCTATGTCAGACACCTTAAAAGGTCCGGTCTTATGACCTCACCTATCGGAAAGGGAAGAGGTCCCCTAGAAGAGTTGGGTCCCTATCTTCGACCCAGAGGGCGAAACGTCCTTCTAAGAAATGGTCGACTCGGTGGGCCCTTCGGGACTGGTCCCTAGTTTGGGTTCGGAGGACGGGACCTTTGTGTTGTCAGAGTGCGTGACCTGGTGTTCTCTTCAGGGTTCTCTAAGAAGTAAAATACGGTAAGGACCGTGCTTAAGACAAACCAAGACAACCTGATAAATACAATCGGTTAAACACCCTCCGTCCGAAGTCCTACAAGGTTCCTAGAGATACGAGACATAAGTGTAAGGAACCCATTAAGAGGGGTGTGGTACGTCTGCCTGGGACCCCTGAGTACGAGGATTCCTTGTTTGTCTGTCTTCACTACCCCAGGAGAGACAACCAACGGACTTTTCTGACCGAAGGGAAAACCCACGGGAGGACCGAAAGAGGGTAGGAGAGACGTCCTTCGGGTATCCGTACAAACTCGACGGGAACCCTCTCCAGTTGCCGACGACAGAGAAAACAGACGGTCTCTCCTGGACTCTGCCTGTCGGTGCACTCAGTCGTGGTTCGTCTTCCTTGGGTGGGGTCAGCTCGAAACTCTACTGGGATCGGGGACGGTCGTTCCACTCACGTCGGGACGTCTCTTGGGTCGACTCGACTCTGTCTGGGGATTGGGTGTCTCTGTGTCACCCTATTCTTTATACATAACAAAATTCGGTGATTCGAACCCCTATTAGAAAAAAATCCGTCATTATTTATCAATCATCCCGAAGGGACCATCGAGTCGACCATTTCTTAGATGGACGTTACGTTCTCTGGGGCTAAACTAAGGACCAAGGTCTTCTAGGAGACCTCTTCCCTATCCGATGAGTAAGACCATGAGAACCCGAAGGGACCACCGAATCGACCATTTCTTAGACGGATGTTACGTCTTCTGGACCCAAACTAGGGACCCAACCCTTCTAGGGGACCTCTTCCCTTTCCGATGGGTGAGGTCACAAGACCGGACCTCTCAAGGTACTTGCCATATCAGGTACCCCGGCGTTTCTCGGTACCGAAGGGGTTACCGAGTCACCATTTCTTAGGTGGACGTTACGTCCTCTGTACCCAAGGTAGTGATCCAGCCTTTCTAGGGGACCTCTTCCTTTACCGTTAGGAGAGGTCATAAGAACAGACCTTTTAAGGTACTTGTCTCCTAGGACCGCCCGATGTCAGGTGTCCCAGTGTTTCTCAACGTGTACTGACTTGTTGACTCATATGTGTATTAATTATACTACACGCACGTAAGTCAAGTCAAGTCAGCGAGTCAACACAGGCTGAGAAACGTTAGGGTACTTAACGTCGTGTGGTCCGGAGGGACAGGTGGTTGAGGGCTTCAGGTGTATTTGGGTACAGGTAGTTTAGCCACTACAGTAGGTTGGTAGAGTAGGACAGCAGTGGAAGAGGAGGACGGGAGTTAGAAAGGGTCGTAGTCCCAGAAAAGTTTACTCAGTCAAGAAGCGTACTCCACCGGTTTCATAACCTCAAAGTCGAAGTTGTAGTCAGGAGGGTTACTTGTGAGTCCTGACTAGAGGAAATCTTACCTGACCAACCTAGAGGAACGTCAGGTTCCCTGAGAATACTCAGAAGAGGTAGTGGTGTCAAGTTTTCATAGTTAAGAAACCACGAGTCGAAAGAAATATCGGGTTGAGAGTGTAGGTATGTACTGGTGACCTTTTTGGTGTCGGAACTGATCTGCCTGGAAACAACCGTTTCATTAAGTCAGTTATTAAACACAGACTGAGAATACTGGGGTACCTGATATCGGACGGTCCGAGGAGACAGGCACCCTAAAGGGTCCGTTCTTATGACCTCACTCAACGGTAAAGGAAGAGGTCACCTAGAAGGACTGGGCCCCCAACTTGGACGTAGAGGATGTAACCGTCCCTCTAAGAAATAGTGACTCGGTCGTCTCCTTCAGGTGTAAATTGGAATGGATTTTAAGAGAAATCAAAAAACCTCAACCCTTTGATCAAAATCAATTACATAATATATAGTGATTACTTGACCCTATATAAAAATTTTATAAAAAGATACTACTTTAATAAATAAGGAAATTTCAAAGTTTACTCGTGAACATTTTAGTAACTCCTTAGTTTTGAAAACGAAACTTTTCTTGAGAAATAATTAAGAAAGTAAGAAAAGGTGATAAGAATCGATAAAAGGTGATAAGAATCTATAAAGAAAAGAACTCAGGTAAATCCAGTAAAAAAAGGGTCTTTTAGTAAACAAAATATCTCTAAAAAGTTTGAATAAGCGTACCTGTACATATGCTATAAGAGAATAATTAGACCAACATCGAGGAGAACGTAAAGATTAAAACTGCTAAAATACAGGAAAAAAGTAATGTAAAAAAGATCCGAACAACAAATCAACGATTCAACACAGACTGAGAAACGCTGGGGTACCTGACGTCGTACGGTCTGGAGGGACAGGAAGTGATAGAAGGTCGTAAACGAGTTTAAGTCCAAGTAACTCAGTCACTACGATAGATTGGTAGAGTAGGAGACGGTGGAGGAAGAGGAAAACGGAAGTCAGAAGGGGTCGTAGTCCCAGAAAAGGTTTCTCAACCGAGAAGTGTAGTCCACCGGTATCATAATCCCGAAGTCGAAGTCGTAGTCAGGAACTTATAAGTTAAGGTTACTTATAAGTCCCAACTAAAGGAAATCCTAACTGACCAAACTAGAGGTACGACAAGTTCCCTGAGACTTCTCAGAAAAGGTCGTGGTGTCTACGAATCGGAAGAAATGTCAGGTTGTGATTCTACTGAAGATCTTTTTAGCATCGAAAAGATCCAATAGCCACATAATAGACATATACCAATTCCCTAAGACTTTCATCGTCGAAAACTTAAATACATAGTTAAATCATGATTATAGAAGATCATCGATTATAAGACAAAAGAAGATAAGGATTCACACGAAACGAATAACAACTATCATAAAAAAATTATAAATAAAAATAAGTATATAGACAGACATGGTCCAAAAGTAACACCGTGCGTCCTAGAAATCAACGTCGTACATCCCAGATTCCAATATCGTACGTCTAAGAACCAACCTTGTACACCCTAGATAGTTCAAGGGACTGGTTTCTAGTTTGGGGTCGGGGGACGTAACCCTCACTTCTCAGAATCGGTGACCTGGTGGCCCCCTCAGGAAACTACCGTAAAAAATTTCATTTGAAACGAATCCAATAAGAGTAAATCATAATTGTCAAATATTATACTTTAACTTCCAATTATCATAACAAAACGTCCAGGAGAAACACACCAAAAGATTTCACTAAACGAAAGGAGAAACTGTGTAAAAAAAGGTGACCTCACAAAATTTTTAGGTCCTTAGAAGTTACACGCACATACGTGTAACAGACATACACACAAACACATACCCGTACACGTGTATACATACGTCAATTAAAGGTCGAAATGATGACACATGAGACATTGTTTATCTTACCGGTACATCGGGTCCAAAAGGTCCTGTGAGAGTCGAATGTGAGACACCCCTTTAATTTGAAGAGTCTTAAGAGTCACGAGAACATTTTCTGGACGGAAGGCTATAAGGTGTGGATGGTACTCTTAATGTAGACCTCGGAAGACAGATCAATTAAAAAAACTAGGTCTTCCTATTACTTCGAAGAGAACAGAGACGTTTTTCCGGTTTACCACGTCGACAGAGGGATCCATACCTGTAAACTTCCTTCTCACACGGAGTCTTGAACCTCTCTTGAGAGGTTCGTATTTTTCGTCAGGTCACAATTCTGACACGAAGGTCACGGTCCACACCACCAAGCTAAGAGTCAGTTCCTTGATTCTAGAGTGTACGGAACGTCGGTTTTTTCGTTTTTCGGTTCCGTGTGTGCACATGTGGCGGTGGTGTGTACGTGTGTTTGTGTCCCGTCAGACCGGGGACCTCTGAAATAAATACATGGTTTTCGGACTTAATTCCTGAGTCCGGTAATGTAAAGGTTCTTCTATGAAAGTCTTCTCCGTCCTTATCGGTGAAGGGACACACGTGCCTTCTTAGTAAACGAGAGTAGGGAGTGGAGGAGGGTGATCGGTCCACCCTTTACGAAGGACGTAAAACGGAGGACAGAGGGGTCCCCATTTCTGGACCCGGTTCCCCGACGGCTTGTCTTACGAAGACACACAAGTCACTTAAAGTAATTCTCGAACCTGAGACTACGACAAACAAAGGGTGTTGGTGGTACTACTCCAAAGTGTTTGACCCACTAAATAATTTTATTGTCTTTACATAAGTAAGTGTCAAGACTTCCGGTTTTTAGACTTTAGTTCCACAGTAGTCTCGGTTCGACGGAGGTTCCTGAGATCCAATTTTAAGAACAAGGAGAAGGTCCAAAACCACCACCGGTCTTTAAATACCACTACTAACCGAAGACCGTCTTATTAAGGCAAGAGATGAAGGTAGAAGGACCCGTCCGAAAGGTGACACACACAGACACAAGTTTAAAGGGAAAAAAAAATTGTTCCTGTGAACGGTGACCTAATCCCGGGTAGGATGAGGTCATACTGGAACAAAATTGAACGAGAGTAGACGTTTGTGGGATAAAGGTTAATTCCGCTATGAGTGTCTAGGGTCCACCTGTACTTAAGTCCCCTTTGAATAGTACGGTCATGTATGGTAATCCACATTTTAATTGTTTTAACTTATAATTTTTGGGTTGTATGAACAGTAGAGTCGTATCAACAATTAGTAGGGAGGAATGTAAGAGTTTTCACAAGATCATACCTACTATTTACCATTCCAGGGTATACTGTCAGAAAGTATAACAAGTCGTTATAGATCAAGACAATCCCCTTCGTGTAACTAACTTTGGTGGGTGGGACCGGTCCGTGGTATCATTGATAAACGTACTCAACAAAATACTGTCCTCTAGGACTATTCCTTATGCCTTGATTATTCGGTGGTGGTTGGCCTTCTCAAGCCCTTTCCAGTTTTCCTCTGTGGTACACACACAGGTGAAGAGTCTTAGGGAGAACGATCGTAGGTAGAACCGACTCGCTACGCACGCGGTGGTCCTTTCTGAGACTTAATCTTACTAACCGGTTTCTAGTGGACCTTTGATTAGGGTAGTGGTCTTTTGGACTCTGACGTTCGATGCGCCGTCTCGTCAAGAGGACCCAAGGGAATGGGAAGACGAGAGGTGGGCCCACGGGAAAGGGTTATTTTAGAAAGCGAAACAGTCGTGTACACAGAGGAGCCTGTTAAGTATAGGCTCACAATCTGTTCTCGGGTCAAAGCCCGGGACCTTCCCCACGCGGAAGGACGTTGTCAAGACGACAGAGACTAGAGAACTACAAACCACACCGGTACTCTTATCAAGACCGGTCACTTTACACTCTTCACTGTACACACTTCTACAGTCCACAGTCACGAGTTGAGACGTCGGGAGCGTTACAATAGTTTGGTTTAGGTCGTACTTGAGTTGTGAAGGGACCGTCAGATCATCGATTCTAAACACGAAGGTTTCGTCCCCCGTATCCAAACTACGGACCAGTCCCTTGACTCTAGGATGTACGGTGTACTGGTTTTTCTTTTTTTTTTGTTAAATAGTTTAGGTCGTTCATGATTTTATTATACAGTGGTTGTTCATCTCTCATAAGATACTTAAGTCCTATAGAATTGTAGTCATTTAGATACTTCCACTATTTGGTTCCCAGATTTCTTTCCTCTTTACTGATAGATTAACTATTATTTTGATTTAAGTTGTATATAGACTCTAAACCCCTTTTTTTCTGAGTTATTTGAACCTAATCTATTTTAGAACAAATTGAACTATTTTTACATAGACCGTCTTTGGAGATCGTTTAATATGGGAATTCATCTTTCTAGTTTTAAGGATAATTTAAAACCTTCCGTCCTTACGAATGGCAGTAACGAAGACAAGGTGTTCCGTGAAGTCCTCGATCGGTAACCCTCTTTTTTCTCTTTACTCTCCTAGACTCAATCCTCCCCTTTTTTTTCCTTTCTTTATGGATAAATGACCACACATTAATAGATTAGTGCTACCAAACGACTGAGTGGATCTCGGTCTGTAGGACCTTACACTTCAATTCACCCAGAATCCTTCGTAGTGATGTTTGTTTCGATCGCCTCCACTACCTTAGGGTCAACTCACCTTAGGTAGAAAGTTTAGGACTTTCTACTACGACACTTTCACGACGTGAGTTATACGGTCGTTTAAACCTTTTGAGTCGTCCCCGGTGTCCTGACCTTTTCCAGTCAAAAGTAAGGTTAGGGTTTCTTTTCGTTACGGTTTCTTACGAATTTGATGGCGTGTTAACGTGAGTAGAGTGTACGATGATTTCATTGCGAGTTTTAAAAGGTTCGGTCCGAAGTTGTCATGTACTTGGCACTTAAAGGACTACAAGTTCGACCAAAATCTTTTCCGTCTCCTTGGTCTCTAGTTTAACGGTCGTAGTCGACCTAGTACCTTTTTCGTTCTCTTAAGGTCTTTTTGTAGATAAAGACGAAATAACTGATACGGCTTCGGAAACTAACACACCTAGTGTCATTTGACACCTTTAAAGACTTTCGTTATCCCTATGGTCAGGTGGACTAGACGGAGAACTCTTTGGACATAGTCCAGTCCTTCGTTGTCAATCTTGACCTAAACCTTGTTGTCTGACCAAGGTTTAACCTTTTCCTCTTGCAGTTCCGACAGATAACAGTGGGACGAATAAATTGAATATACGTCTCATGTAGTACTCTTTGCGACCTGACCTTCTTTGTGTTCGACCTTAGTTCTAACGGTCCTCTTTATAGTTATTGGAGTCTATACGTCTACTGTGGTGGGAATACCGTCTTTCACTTCTCCTTGATTTTTCGGAGAACTACTTTCACTCTCACTTTACAACCGAATTTCGCGTTGTATGTCTTTTGATTCTAGTACCGACGCGCCCACGTCCTCCCGGATCTCCTCGATAGGGTGCAACTTCCAGTCCTTCCCACCGTCACTCCTCTATAGGGAGTAGGTTCCACTCCTCATCGCCGACGTGAAACGATCTCGTCGGCACTTCTCTATGGGGTGCGGGTTCCATTGTCTTTGGGTTCATTCTACCATCCACAACGTACTCCCGTAGTCTCCCGTCTGTGTGACTTTGGTATGAGTGTCTTTTGATCAGTTAGAGTAGTGTAATCCTGGTGTCGGAACAGATTGAGTTACTTTGATTTGGTACGGGACACCCCGTTGGGTTCTGCCCACCTAGTACCACCTCTCCGGACTGTCTTACACCAGGTGACCTCTTCCCTTTCCGTTTGGTGAAGTCATAAGAACGGTACTCTTGGGGTACTTGTCATACTTTTCCGTTTTACTATCCTATAACTTTCTCCTTGAGGGGTCCTGTCATCCACGGGTTATACGATGACCTCTAGTCTCCTCTTTATTGAGGTCTTTCTTACTTCCCTACCTCGGTTTTGTTTTTGTTATGGGTTGACACCTACACTGACCACTATCTTCTTTCCAGACTACGACATTTCTCGTTATAACGTATCCTTGGACCTTACAGTCCAGGTACTTAGTTCCGTTTAACCTTCACCAGTTTGTTCTCTACCGTTCTCACTTGCAGTTGTAAGATCCTTAGTCGTTTGGTTTTACCTGACCTTACCCACTTAAATTGAGTCTACTGGTAATATAGATGATGACACCCGTCCTTAGGGAGTCTTCTTTACCTCATCGATAGTGCCAGTTGTTTTCTCAGGCTTTACGTCATGAACCTATGTTAGAGTTTTTGCTGTCTTACTAGAGACAAGCAAAGGTTCCGTTTGGTAAGTTATAGTGTCATTAGGTTCAGATACGGGGTTGGTCATTGTGACTTCTTCGACTTCAACTTGCCAAGGTACTTCTGGATGTTCTGGAAAATCTTGATTGTGGGTTTTTTCTACAGGTAAAGTAATATCCCCTGACCTTACGTTTTCATCCTTCAGTTCTTTGTGGACCTCATTGTCCTTTAAAACGGAACCTTACGTCTTACTTCGTCTCGTTTCTGATTATCTCAAAACGGTTCTTTTATGTGACCAGTATCGTTTGTGGGAGAAGGTTGTTGTGTTCTCTTCTGAGATGTGTACCTGTAGTGGTCTACCAGTTGTGGTTTTGGTCTAACTAATATAAGAAACGTCGGTTTCTACCTCTTTGAGATATGTCAGTTGTTTTTGTTCTGACCCTCGACTGACACCGAGTCTAGTACTTGAGGAATAATGGTTTAAGTCTGAATTTAACTTCTTTCATCCCTTTTAGCGATCTGGTATTTCCATACTGGATTTAGTTTAGGGAATACTAATATGTCGCCTTTACTCTTTATCTAAATTCCCGGATCTAGACTATCTATCTCACGGACTACTTGATACCTTACTCCAAGTACTGTAACATGTCCTCTGTCCCTAGTTCTGGTAGGGGTACCTTTTCTTTATGTTTTTTCGTTTTACCGACAGACCCCTCCGGAATGTTTATCGACACTTTTCTTCTCTTCACTTTTCGTTTTCTCTTTTCCTTTCTATATTCGTAGCCTTACGGTTCAAGGTTTCTTGTCGTTCTTCTCTATTCTTTCGGAAGGAGTCGTTAGTTACGTTTCTTTATCTCCTTTTGTTGTCTTACCCTTCTGATCTCTAGAGAAGTTCTTTTAATCTCTATGGTTCCCTTGTAAAGTACGTTTCTACCCGAACTATTTCCTGTCTTACAATACGTGGATTGTCTTCGTCTTCTATAATTCTTCTCCACCGTTCTTATGTGTCTTCTTGACATGTTTTCTCTAGAAGTACTGGGTCTATTAATGCTTCCACACTAGTGAGTAGATCTCGGTCTGTAGGACCTTACACTTCAGTTCACCCGGAATCTTTAGTAGTGATACTTGTTTCGATCGCCTCCACTATCTTAAGGTCCCCTCGATAAAGTTTAGGACTTTCTACTACGACACTTTCACGACGTGAGTTATACGGTCGTTTAAACCTTTTGAGTCATCCCCGGTGTCCTGACCTTTTCCAGGCAAAAGTAAGGTTAGGGTTTCTTTTCGTTACGGTTTCTTACGAGTTTGATGGCGTGTTAACGTGAGTAGAGTGTGCGATCATTTCATTACGAGTTTTAAGAGGTTTAGTCCGAAGTCATGATGCACTTGGCACTTGAAGGTCTACAAGTTCGACCAAAGTCTTTTCCGTCTCCTTGGTCTCTAGTTTACCGGTTGTAGGCGACATAGTAACTTTTTCGTTCTCTCAAGGTCTTTTTGTAGATAAAGACGAAATAACTGATACGGTTTCGGAAACTGACACACCTAGTTTATTTGACACCCTTTAAGACTCTCTCTACCCTTATGGTCAGGTGGACTGGTCGGAGAACTCTTTAGACATACGTCCAGTCCTTCGTTGTCAATCTTGACCTGTACCTTGTTGTCTGACCAAGGTTTATCCTTTTCCTCATGCACTTCCGACATATAACAGTAGAACGAATAAATTGAAGATACGTCTCATGTAGTACTCTTTGCGACCCGACCTTCTTTGAGTTCGACCTTAGTTCTAACGACCCTCTTTATAGTTAGTGGAGTCTATGCGTCTACTGTGGTGGGAATACCGTCTTTCACTTCTCCTTGATTTTTCGGAGAACTACTTTCACTTTCACCTCTCGCTTTTTCAACCGAATTTCGAGTTGTAAGTCTTTTGTTTCTAGTACCGTAGGTCAGGGTAATGAAGTACCCTTTATCTACCCCTTTGTCACCTTTGTCACCGTTTGAAATAAAAAAACCTGAGGTTTTAGTGACGTCTACACTGACGTCGGTACTTTAATTTTCTGCGAATGAGGAATCTTCTTTTCAATACTGGTTGGATCTATCGTATAAGTTTTCGTCTCTGTAATGAAACGGCTGATTCCAGGCGGATGAGTTCCGATACCAAAAAGGTCATCAGTACATACCTACACTCACAACCTGATATTTTTTTCGACTCGCGGCGTCTTAACTACGAAAACTTGACACCACAACCTCTTCTGAGAACTCTCAGGGAACCTGACGTTCCTCTAGGTTGATCAGGTAAGACTTCCTCTAGTCGGGACCCTAAAGAAACCTTCCTTACTACGATTTCGACTTTGAGGTCATGAAACCGGTGGAGTACGCTTCTCAACTGAGTAACTTTTTCTGAGACTACGACCCTCCCTAACCTCCCTCCTCCTCTGCCCCTGCTGTCTCCTACTCTACCAACCTACCGTAGTGACTGAGCTACCTGTACTCAAACTAACTTGAGACCCTGAACCATTACCTGTCCCTCCGGACTACATGACGTTAAGTACCTCAGCGTTTCTCAGCCTGCACTGACTCGTTGACTCGACTTGACTTAGTAGATTCCCTTCCTGAAGGACTACCAGGTCACTCATTCCGAGACACGATACTTACGTCCCCTGGACCCGAGTTAGGGACCAGATCTTTGATCTAAGACACGAATACGGCGTCGATTCTTTAGACTTACGGTGTTACACGTTAATCGAGGTCGTGTTATAAATAGTTCATAAACTCTATTCCCGCTAATTCCTTACGAAAATAAACTACTGAGTTTTTAAACTTTTTATTCCTGAAGGAACGTTCGGTCACCAGTTCTGAAGTCCGGGGGAAGTCCCCGGTCCCAAGTTGAGGACCAACTTCGTGATTCAAAGGTCTACCGTGTCTTTTTTTTTTTTTTAGTGTTTATTAATATCGGGTCACTCTGTTCTAAGAAGTAAAATTTGAATTTGTATTGAGGTAAAGAAAAATTTACAAATTATTTATTCTCATCTTATGGAGACACTATAAGTTAAAATATAATCGAAGTTTCAAACGATTGGTTATTTGAGTTGTTACAACCTTACAATCTTACAAACAATGTCTTCTTACATAAATAAGAGACTGTAAATCTTACAGTATTTTAAAGTCAAACAAGTGGATGTAATAGTATTGGATGGGTGTTTGAGTCTGGAGAGACCAGAATAATTGAGACGGTTGTATGTTTGTGATATATGATAGGATATACGAAAAGGATTATTAATACTTTTCATGTAGATCTATAAAAAGGGAGGACTTAAAATTTTGTATGTTAATTTTTTAGGATAAGAATTTGTTGAAGCTAGAGACATTGAATGAAAAGACATTCAATGTCTCTTGAAGATAGAGACATTACATATTTAAATTTCGATGGAGTGTCCGATAGAATACTTTGAACTGTTCCATTAAGATTTAAAGTAATCCTTTTCTTTTACGTACCTACTTCGGTTCTTTCAAAAGTTTTCTTCTTTACTTCCTCTTTTACAAGACGGTCTATATTTTCGTACTTATTAGTGTGTATATAATGTACTATGTAATGTGCGTAAGATCGTTAAGTTTATAACCGTGTCTCAACCTATGTACTTTGTTACCTTACTTTATCTCTAAGGACCTTGTCAATGTTACCTTTCAATCTAGAAATAGAGTGAACGTTCTCTTGTTTAAATATTTCCGTATTTGTGTGTCTTTTATGAGATTTTCATATCTTTGTGTTAAATGTTTTGATACCACCTTTTATGGAAAAATTCTTTCTGTGTATCGTACCTTTACACATATTGAACGGTGCTGTCGGATGAGCACCGTTTCCCCAAACGTATTGAGTCACTTCGATACTCGGTACGGTACGTCCCGGTGGTTTCTATCCGTCTGGTATCACCTCTCAAGACTCTTTTACACCAGGTTACCTCCTCCCTTATCGTTCATTGAAGTCGTAAAAACGGAGTTCTTAGGGTACTTGTCATACTTTTCCGTTTTCTATACTGTGGTTTTCTACTCGGGTGACCTAGCCTTTCACAGGTTATACGCTGACCCCTTCTCACCGTTAATGATTATCGAGGTCTTCCTTACTTCGTCGACCCGGTTTTAACCTTTACTATAAGTCGACATCTACACAGACCACCACTTTCATTTCAGGTTACGACACTTCTTCTTATAACGTAGTCAAGTCAAGTCAGCGAGTCAGCACAGGCTGAGACGCTGGGGTACATACCGTCGTACGGTCCGGAGGCACAGGTAGTGGTCGAGGGTCTCAAATTTGACTACAGGTAACTCAGTCACTACGGTAGGTTGGTAGAGTAGGAGACAGTAGGGGAAGAAAACGATGGAAGTTAGAAAGGGTTGTAGTCCCAGAAAAGTTTACTCAGTTGAGAAATGTAGTCCACCGGGTTCATTCGTCTACCACTGACGTCGGTACTTTAATTTTCTGCGAATGAGGAACCTTCCTTTTAATACTGGTTGGACCTGTCGTATAATTTTTCGTCTCTGTAACGAAACGGTTGTTTCCAGGTAGATCAGTTCCGATATCAAAAAGGTACCAGTACATACCTACACTCTCAACCTGATATTTTTTTCGACTCGCGGCGTCTTAACTACGAAAACTTGACACCACAACCTCTTCTGAGAACTCTCAGGGAACCTGACGTTCCTCTAGGTTGGTCAGGGAGGATTTCCTTTAGTCAGGACCCACAAGTAACCTTCCTGACTACAACTTCGACTTTGAGGTTATGAAACCGGTGGACTTGTAATGTATCCTTGGACCTTATAATCCAGGTACTTAGTTCCGTTTGATTTGTACCCGTTCCTCCTCTACCGTTCCAACTTATAGTTGTAGAATCTTTAGTCACTTGATTTTACCTACCTTTACCCGTTTAAATTAAGTCTACTGGTGATATAGATGATGAAATCCCCTCTTAGGGAACCTCCTTTACCTTATCGGAAGTATCAGTTATTGACGTCATGAACCCATGTTGGAGTTTTTACTGTATTATTAGAGTCAAACAAAGGTTCCGTTTGGTGAGTTGTAGTGTCATTAGGTTCAGATACCGGGTTGGGGACTACGGTTTCTTCGTCTTCAACTTGTCAATTTGCTTCTGACTGTTCTGGAAGATCTTTGTTGTGATTTACCTACAGGAAAAGTAGTATCCCCTGACCTTACGTTTTCATCCTTCAGTTCTCTATGGACCTCATTCTCCGTTCAAATTGGAACCTCATGTTTTCCTTCGTCCCGTTTCCGATTCTCAAAATAGTCCTACTGTGTGATCTGTATGGTTTACGGGAAAAGGTTGTTAGGTACTCTGTTAAGATGTGTACCTGTAGTGGTCTATTAGTTATGAATTTCTGACTAATACAAGAAACGTCGGTTTCTACTTCCTTGAGATATATCGGTCGTTTTTGTTCTGACCCTCGACTGACACTGAGTCTAGTACTGGAACAATAACGTTTTACGTTCAAATTTAACTTCTTTCATCCCTTTCAGTTTTCCAGTATGTATATACTGGATTTGTTTTACGGAATACTAATATGACACCTGCACTGTTTATCTAAGTTCCCTGATCTGGAGCATCTGTCTCACGAACTTCTTGATACCTGTCTCTAAGTATTGTGACATGTCCAAGTCAAGTCAAGTCGGCGATTCAGCACAGGTAGAGAAACGTTTGGGTACCTGACGTCGTACAGTCCGGAGGAACAGGTAGTGATTGAGGGTCTCAAATCTCTTTGGTTACAGGTAACTCAGTCACTACGGTAGGTTGACAGAGTAGGAGATAACAGGGGAAGAAGAGGATGGAAGTTAGAAAGGACCGTAGTCCCAGAAAAGTTTACTCAGTCAAGAAGTGTAGTCCACCGGCTTCTAAACCTCAAAGTTGAAGTTGTAGTCAGGAAGGGTACTTCTGAGTCCTGACCAAAGGAAATCCTACCTGACCAACCTAGAGGAACGTCAGGTTCCCTGAGAGTTTTCAGAAGAGGTTGTGGTGTCAAGTTTTCGTAATTAAGAAGTCCCGAGTTGGAAGAAATACCAGGTTGAGAGTGTAGGTGTATACTGATGACCTTTTTGGTATCGAAACTGATATGTCTTGAAACAACCGTATCATTACAGAGACGAAAAATTATACGGTAGATCAAAACAGTATCGAAAAGAAGGTTCGTCGTTCGCAGAAAATCAAAACACAGCCGTCAGTGGTAGACGTCACTAAAACCTCGGGTTCTTTTATTTCAGATAGAGATAAGGGAAAGAAAGGGGAAGACAAACGGTACTTCACTACCCTGGTCTACAGTACTTGAATCACAAAACTTACAACTCAAAATTCGGTCGAAAAGGGGAGAGGAGAATGTGAAAGTAGTTTTTCGAGAAATCAAGGAAATGTGAAAGACGGTATTCCCACCACAGTAGACGTATAGACTCCAATAACTATAAAGAGGACGGTCAGAACTAAGATCGAACACGAAATAGGTCGGACCTTAAAGTGTATTACATGAGACGTATATTCAATTTATTCGTCCCACTGTTATATGTCGATACTGCATGGGAAAAGGGATAAAACTTGATCAGGTAACAAGGTACAGACCAAGATTACGAACGAAGAAATGGACGTATGTCTAAAGAGTTCTCTGTCCATTATCAGACCATAAGGGAAGAGAACTTCTTAAAAGGTGTTAAACAACACTAAGTGTGTCAGTTTCCGAAATCGTATCAGTTACTTTGTCTTCATCTACAAAAAGACCTTGAGAGAACTAAAGAGCTACTAGGTCACCTACCACCGCTAAACTAGAGACCAAGGAGACGGAAAAGATTTAGGTCGAACTTGTAGACTTTCAAGTACCAAGTGTATGACAACTTCGGATTGAACCTCTTAAAACTCGTAATGAAACGATTGTACACTTTACTCACGTTAACACACCATCAAACTTGTAAGAAACCGAAACGGGAAGAAACTCTAACCTTACTGTACGAGGTCAAGACACCGGTGACGACTCAAAAGGTTTAAACGACCGTATGACTCACGTCATGAAATTGTCGTACTAGAAAATCCTAAATTTTATCGAGTCGACCTTAAGGTAGAGGAGGTGATCGAAACAAAGGATTTCCGGGTGAACTGAAGTGTGGGGTCCTACAGACCGAGATCCACTGGCCAGTGTGGTAGTACTACTAGACCTAGTAATTCTAGAAAAAACAAATAAAGAAGACACATAAGAACGGTGGAGAAGAACTGTAGAAGACGAAAACAATCCAGGTATGGTAAAAACAGGAAATAACACGGATAGAAACGTACTTTATAGTATACAATAAACAGAAAGAGACTGCAGTCAATCATACTATTAGAGACGACGACGACGACGATTCAGTGAAGTCAACACAGGCTGAGATACGTTAGGGTACCTGACGTCGGGTGGTCCGAGGAGGTAGGTACCCTCAAAGGTCCGTTCTCATGACCTCACCCCACGGTAACGGAAGAGGTACTACTAGAGATCTAGGTCGGTACAACGACGTTTACCGTAATAAAGTAAGTAAAACACCTACTCATGATAAGGTAACATAGACACATAGTGTAGAAGAAATAGGTAAGTCCAATGAAAGTACAGAACTGATAACATTTATTAAGACGATACTTGTAACCCCACGTATATAGAAAAATTACAGGGGTTTGTATCAAAAATTTACATATTTTAGTGTCCTAATGTTTCCTTTGGTTAATATGACTTTATATTAATATATTTATAAAAAGAAACACTACCTTGTTACACTCAGAACAGGAATCCCCTAAACATCAATGAACGAACACAAAATTGTAATAGACTCGTCATTACGGTCGAAGTGGTCCTCAGTATAAAACCCGAGACGACGTCACAACCAGTCGACGTCTCGAGATTTATATCCAATGACGTTTTCATTGACCCCTAAACATCAATCAACGGACACAAAATTGTAATAGACGTTGTCATTACGGTCGAAGTGGTCCTCAGTATAAAACCCGAGACGACGTCACAACCAGTCGACGTCTCGAGATTTATATCCAATGACGTTTTCATTGACGTCTAAAAAGTAACAACTTTAAACGGAAACTATTACCTTATGTAAGAATTTATTTCCACCAATACAATAATAGTAAAATTACAAGTAAAGAGTGAAATACAAAAAACGATCACTGTAATGAACGACAAATGAAATATAAATAAAATCTGATACCCTTAATACAATCTGTTTTTCGTTTAGACTAGTTGAAAGAATAACTTCAAGTTTTACCCAACATTTCGTCACCTCTGTTGAACGTTGTAGTCGTTACGTAAACCGGGTCCTTGACGATTGTTCGTATATCAGGTCACCACTAAGATCTTCGAGACGTTTCCTTTACTTTCGGAACTTCAACTCCTCCCGTCGCCGACTGGTAGTCTTCAACCGTTACTGGTTAACTCCCCGTAGTAGTTTCGACTAGGAGAATATTGATGTGTTCTTCAACGGCTTCTTGAGTTGCAGTTGGTAAGATACCAACAAACCGTAAACTTCGTTTAACCTTTTCACTTTTTTGGAATTCAAAACACGGAATAATCGACTGACTTTTAAAAAAATTTAACAGTAAAATTTCACAACGGAAGAGAATAAGACACGTTGTTGTTACTTGATAAAGAGTTAGTCTAACACTGTACGTTACTTTTCACCTAAACTGTCCTGTTCGAGTCACCAACCTGGTTCTTCTCCGAGGTTTCGTGAAGGATTTCAATTTGGAACGTGGTTTTTTCCAGCACCAGTGACAAATCACCAGACGACCTAAGTGATGCAGAGAGACTTAAGGGCAATTTGGTAATGTAGATTCTTCATACGAGTCGTTTAGTTACTCTACATGGTTTTTAACGTCACGAACGTCGACCATAACCAGTTTGTCTTACCCGGTTTAAGAAGAGGTGTTGTGGACTGACGTACAGCGTGTTGGTTATGAAGTTTTCAACTTACTTAACCCGATGCTTCAAAACGGAGTAGACGGCATAAGTGGTCTGAAGAGAGGATGGTTAATGGTGAAGAAATTCGTAGAGTTATTGAAAAAAGTCCCTTTTGCGAAGGTGTTGGTCATCCTACGTCTGGATGACGTGAACGATTCCAAAACAGTTTAGGACTTCGTAACTAAAAATACGATGTCTTCATTTATTTGAATAAAGAGTAACCGTTTTTTCACAACTAACATTACCAAAGATAAAACTAACTATTTCTACAAAAACTCGGATTAATATTACTAAATTTTAAGTGACAGATTTTGACGTTAATGTAAACGTGGTTGGACATTCAACGAATTTGACAACCGAAAGAGTAAACTGTATTTCTTAGTATCGAGACTAACACTCCTTAACACTCCTTCATCACGTGTCTCTTTAAAAATATTTGACATTTCGTTCTATATTTACAATAATATTGGTAACAATTTCTTTTTTTCACAGGGTGTTACTCTTGTCTGTTTGGTGCAAGACCCAGAAAGAGTGACCGGACCCTATAAGCGGTCACCGTAGAAAAAAACAACAACAACGCGACACAGAAGGAACACCTAAAAGAGATCAACATCACACACCCGAAGAGAACAACGGTCCGCACCCGAGATCTAGAACACCCGAGTCGCGAATCAACAGAGTACCGTAGACCTCAGAATCAAAAGACTGGTCCATAACTTGGGTACAGGGGACGTAACCTGCCACCTAAGAATTGGTGACCTGGGAATCTCTTAAGGAGTCGTCTCGGATAAATTCTTGTCTGACACACTGTCCCAGGACCGGGAAACAGACTATAGGGACTCCGAAAACACACTTAGGTAGGATGCCGGAATCAAGGAGGCAGTCAGGGAACGAAGACTCTAGACCATTAAAGACTTGTTGCCAACGGAACGAACCCTGGAGGGTAGTAGGTCAACTATCCTTGTCTTATTTTGTCAATGTGTCGATCTTCAGGGTGACACACAATTCAGTGAAGTCAGCACAGGTTGAGAAACACTAGGATATCTGACATCGGGAGGTCCGAGGAGACGGATACCCTAAGAGGTCCGTTCTTATGACCTCACCCAACGATACTAATATTTATCTCTCCCTGATCCTCTAGTGGTCTTCGATCTGTGGTGGTCTTTTATGGGTCTCATAGACCGTCGATTCGTTATTATCTTTGTAGAACTTTGATTTGTCTGAATTTGAATCTGGTGATGGTATCTTTTTACCTACGTTTTAGACGTAAACCAGAACCCTCCAGATATTTTATTACCCGGGACTTTTTTTGGCATAAGGATGTACATGGGTTCTGGCCTTGTATCCGTTTCCCTCTAAAATCGTTTTGGACTCTACTAATGATATAAAATCGTATACAATGATGGGAAGACGATTATATGTATACTAAATTTATCACGGTACTGTAAGGGTCAATCTGGTATATCCCAGTTTCCTCCTTGATTACTCTATTCGGAACTGTAGATGGGTTCTTACTCTTTCCACTAAAAGAAGGGTCAGGTGAAAAAGGAACTATTATTTTTGTATCGGGAGGAACAAGAGTCCCGACGTGAGGGAACGGACGTACGAACATAGAGAGTGTCCGTAGGATACGATTATTTCAGTGAGAAACGGACGGTGAAACGGAGAGTAACTTAAGAGAGACACGTCTCTGAAGTTATTCGGGTCTCCGGCCCACACACCAAAGTTAGTTCTGACACCTAAACTCAGGGGAGAATTCAGTCTTTGACACCCAAGTTCAGGGTAGACTTCTTGTGTTAAAATGTCATACCCCAAAGGAGACTTTTGTCACTGTCCTTTTCGTCAAATACTGAAGTTCTTTGTTTCGCTCTTAGTAATGGATAAATCTACGAGTGTCTAATTTCAGACGTTTGAACTAAAGGGATCATGTTTAGGGGTTCTAAACGTTTTTGTGACGGCTTCCAGTGAAGAAGTAGTGGAACGACCAACGGACTTCTATTAGACCAACTATTTGAGACACACACACACAAGTCAGAAAGTCAGTATAGACTGAGAAACACTGGGGTACCTGATATCGTGTGGTCCGAGGAGACAAACACCTTAAAAGGTCCGTTATGACTGTGTACTAGTTATACAGATTCTACAAAACAGAAGTAGTAGTGACAATGATGATAATTTTTATTACTCTTATTTATACGGGGGTTTCCCGGAAAGTACCAAAGATCGTCTGTATTATACACCCTCGAAGGGTCCACCGGGGTATCATTTCTTAGGTGGACGGTTACGTTCTTCATGTTCAAGTTAGAGACCCAGTCCTTCTAAGGGAACCTCGTCCTTTACCGGTGGACGAGGTCATAAGAACGAACTTTTTAAGGTACCTGTCCCCTCGGACCACCGATTTCAGATACCCAGTGTTTTTCTCAGACTGTGCTGATTCACTGACTCGTGTCGTCTGTATTAAGGAAAGAGTAGGAGATCCAAAAACTTACAAACTTAAGTCACACTTAAGTGAGGTGGCACCTCGACGTTGATTTGAGAGTTTGTACTACTTGTCCGATTCACGCTAAATGTGACCCCCAAGACTCACGGTAGGGATCTATTCGTGGACGTCGGGACCCTTGGCCAATCTCTACGTAGGGTCAATCTCTGCGTGTTAAGAGTCTGGGGAGGGGATCTGGACACTTTAGTCTTTGATAGAGGAGACAGGGTGAACACCGAGACTACGAGTGAGGTCAAACCCTTCGGTGTCCAATCTTATAGTCCTTCCCAAAGAAAAGAACAGGTAGACATCGACACTTTTTGTTCACAAACCCCAAGAGAGAGATGTGAGATAGACAAACTTTTCGTTTAAAGGTTGGTCGTAAGTAGGGTGGCAATGTGAGATAGACAAACTTTTCGTTTAAAGGTTGGTCGTAAGTAGGGTGGCAATCCATTCTTTGACACCAATCATTTATATCTTTTTTCTACCTTGACACAGTTGACCCCTGTGTATCTCGACTCCTTAGGTGGGGGTGACCGACCCTTACACCAACTCTTTTACACGAACCTCAATTTGGTTTCTATTTTTTGGTCCTCTTCTCACAACAAGAGTAGAAGTGTCGTTCCCTTCTGGGTTGTCCGCGATTAACAGAACGAAGGACAACACCTCTTCTCCTTTTAGAAGAACTATGAAAATATATAAAAAAGTAATTTTTTTTAACTCCAGATCCACTAAAAGTTATAATACATTCAAAGTCCACATGGTGTATCCCTAAGCGTTAAAAATTTATAATATTAGGTCCTGAAGGGACCACCAGGTGACCAACACTTAGGTGGACGGTCACGTCCCCTGTGTCCAAGTTAGGGACCAGACCCTTCTAGGGTGTACGGTGTCCCGTTGATTCGGACATACAGTGTTCATGACTCGAGCACGAGATCTCGGGTGTACAGTGTTGATAAATTCGGGTTCGTGGGATTTCGGCCACGATGTGTTGTTCTCTTCGGTGGAGTAACTCTTCGGGTGTGTGGTGTTACTTGTCATCGGGGACTAGTGACGTTGATCTCTTTTGAGTGAGCGTCGTTACTTCTAGGTCACATCGGTTTCCAATTTTTGTTATTATAGTTATTATTTTTCCAATATGAGGTGAATATCAATAATATTTTATACTGATATAAGGAACACGACAGGGTACAGGTACCCCTAAGAGGTCCGTTCTTATGACCTTACCTAACGGTAAAGAGAGAGGTCCCCTATAAGGGTTGGGTCCCTAGCTTGGGCCCAGAGGGTGTAACGTCCGTCTGAGAAATGGGAGACTCGGTGGTCCCTTCGGGTTACATAGGAACATCGAATAAATAAATAAATTTATTAAAAATGGATAGATAAACCAGAATCGACACCATGAAGTCTAGAAATCAACGTTGTACACTCCATAAATCACGTCGCACATCCTAGGTCTAGGGACGGATCCCTAGTTTAACTCGGGAGATGTACCTCTCATATCGGTGACCTGGTGGTCCTTCAGGGCGGATAAATAAAAAATGTGTCATCAACCATGGAGAAATTTGGGGATAGGGATAGAACAGGGATGGGTGGGGGTACCAACATATAAATATTTTTTAGTGATCAAAAAACTGGAATCCAAGTAAAATGACTATTGTTAAAACAGACAAAGTTCAATAGTAAATTTGACATAAATGACTAAAGAAAAACAGGAGAGTGGTTGTTTCCTTCGTGGAAAAATCGACCTCAAATAGGCCGAGAAGTTAAGGACCCTGTCTCGGACTCCGTAGGGTCGGGATATTTGTATTAAGGACTCATTCAGTTCACTTTCAACATATGGGAAACCTTTACTTAATTTAAGAAAGAGGGCATTTTACTGGTGATTCCTCTTTTACACCATGGAATCAGTCGAGGCCGATTCGATGGTGTCTGGTCCGTCGAACTTGTTGTCTATAAATAAGAGGGTGTCAAAACCTCGGACGTTCAGACTTTAGTCCCACGGTCGTACCACCTCAAGACCATTCCCGAGAGAAGAATCGAAGGTCTGTCGGACGACGGAAGAGTGACAGGAGTTTACCGTCTCTCTTTCCCGAGACCACGGAGAAGGAGAAGGAAATTTCCGTGATTAAGGTGGAGCCCCTCCCACCCAAGGATCGGACATCCACACACACACGAGTCGACACACGTTGAGAAACACTGGGGTACCTGAAGAGACAGGTACCCTAAAGGGTCTGCTCTTATGACGTTAACCAACGGTAAAGGATGAGGTCTCTAGAAGGGTTGGGTCCTTAGTTTGGGTACAGAGAACCCAGAGGACCTAACCGCCCGTCCCAGAGATGGTGATCACGGTGGACCCTCCGGGTAGATTCGGATTAGTGGAGGGATTCCGAGGAGGACGTTTGTGGTAGGGTGATCCCCACTCCCAAAGTCGTACACTTAGAACTCCCTTGTGTTAAGTCAATCATCGTTCACCCAACAAGACTCTTAAACTTAAAATAGGTCCCAAATCAGTCACTACTCATTCTCTCGGTGACAAACATAATCGTCTAACATTTAGTATTGACAACACCCCTCCCTTCCCCACCTCCTATCCTTAGGTCCTAGAGTATTTCGGTGTCTGTTCAGAGGGTGCACTTGGTCTACGACTTTCTACCCCGTCCCAACTTAAGATACCTGCACTGTTGTAGAAGGTGAGAAGGGTCTTCGCCAGTCCCAACACAACTGTCGTGCGAGGAGGAGTCACATAGAAGGTTGTAGTTTAAGATCGAGTCCTCTAGCTCTCGAAGTTCGCCCAGAACCCTCAAAGGGGTTTTACTACACGTTTAAAAAGACCCCTAACTTAGACATCGAAAGTAGTCTTAGAGTTTCCTTAAATTCTGGTCGTCTTCCGATTCTACGTACTCAGAATGACGAAGGACGATTCGACCTTGTTAAATCAATCCATCCACGGGGCAGCTGTACCAACTAAAAAAACAGACATCAAAGGGACCTCGTTCAGGTATCTTACGGGTAAGTCGTACTCCAACCACCAGAGGGACATTGGTTTTTCCTACCCCACCTCTCCCCTAATGATTCCGTGTGTTCTTTACGTTTGAAGACGAGAAGACGAGTGTCGACTGCTCGAGTGTGACTACCCCTTTTGTCTGCGGTGGAGTCCTTTGTGGAGGAGGGAAGAAGGCCAGATGTAGCAGTCCCGTCTCCGCGCTGCGTTGACGAGGTTCGCGTACACCCGAAAGGGAGACAGTGACACCGGACAAGACTGGAGAGGAGAGTGGATTGTCGAAAGGGACTCGGGACGGGATGAAGGACGTGTGGAACGGACACAGAAGTGAGGAAGGCACTCGAGATTGGAGTCAATCCTAAGGTCGAGTTGGTGAGGTGATTCTGACGAGAAGGGGGACGGTGGTAACCAGACGGACAACCGTTTAGGTCACTACGGGAGTCGTACAAGTAGAGTGAGTTGGGTCCTCCGACCAAGGGACAAACCTTTGGAGGAGGATCAACTGGAAAGAAGAGTGAGGAAGGTAGTCAGAACGAGGCAGGACCTCCAGGGTCGAAGTGGTGAGTCGACCGAGTCTGAAGGGAGAAGACCGTGGGACTCGCACCGTACACCTTACTTCTAGACTGAGCTGAGAAACTTACAAATTACTGGCAGAAATTTGCGGGGTGTCATGGAGGAAAGGGACACCCAGGTGTAGACGTGTGTGACCTTTCCCCAGACCACGAGGGAGAAAATCGGGGTAGTCCTCTAAGTTTACCGTGAGTGGGGAAAGGTGTACCCTTGGATGTCGAACTGGGTGTGGGATTGGTGATATTCCTCGAAGAGTCCATCGAGTCACCATTTCTTGGGTGAACGGTCACGTCATCTGAACACAAACTAGGCACCCAGTCCTTTTAGGGGACTTCCTCCCTTACCGTTGGGTTAGGGTATTAGTACGAACCTCTTAGGGTACCTGTCTCTTCGGACCACCCGATATCAGGTCCACCAGTGTTTTTCGACCTGTACTGACTCGCTGACTCATACGTGCGTACGTTGGTACTATTTTGGGGTTCGGTCAGAGAGAAGTAATGTGGGAGTTCGGGAAACGTGCATAAACCCTTCAGACGGGACGAGAGGGTCTCTGGAGCTAATGCGTACACTTCCACTAGTTCCATACGGTGGGGTTTATACGAGGAAACCGTTTCCAAAACGAAACTTAATTTCCGTTAACTCAATAATGTCTACGGGAAGAGAATAGATACATTTTCATCCCGTAGTTAAAGTGAACTCTTTTCACCAGGGAGTATAATCCCTTTCTTCTCGTGACAATAGTGGGCTCTGTTCCTCAGTTCTGCCTTTGCGTGGACGCATTTGTCTGGAGTGATTGTATTGAGAAGAGAGGGCAATCAAGATGATGTATAAAGAATCAGTGAATGCGTGTTATATAGCAGGGAACTTCGGGGTAAGGGGAAAGGAAACAATTTTACCATATCTTTGGAGACTCGGATTGGTGAAGAAACTTAAAAGAAAAGACACTTCAGAGTACGTGTATTCATAATTATTTTTCATACACGGAAAAGAGGACAATTAGACAGAAAACAATCGAATTAAGTGTCAGGGAGAAGGTCTTAGATTCTCCCATCCCCTTTTACAAAGGAGGGACTGTAATTCATTATTTGGAAAGTGTAAGAGAACGACACACACACCGTAGTAGCCAGAACTGTAGTCTTGGATTGAAATCCACTTTCACAGAGAGCAAAACGTCCTCGGTATTGTAGGAGAAGGAGAAATGATCAATATAGGAGAGAAAACCATTGCAGTAAGTCAGGGTCCGAAATTTATTGTAGACGACGATTCAGCGAAGTCAGCACAGGTTGAGACGCTGGGGTATCTGCCGTCGGGTGGTCCGAGGGGGCAGGGACCCTAAGAGGTCCGTTCTTGTGACCTCACCCAACGGTAAAGGAAGAGGTCACGTACTTTCATTTTTCACTTTCCCTTCTACGAGTCAACATAGGCTGAGAATCGTTGGGGTACCTGACGTCGGATGGTCCGAGGAGACAGGGACCCTAAGAGGTCCGTTCTCATGATCTCATCCCACGGTAACGGAAGAGACATTTATTGTAGATCTACGAGGATTTAAGTAACAGTCGGATCTTCGGAGGGGACTTTAAGTCTGAGTATAAAGATGATTTCTCAATGATGAAGTTAAAGAGTTTCAAATTTAAATGTGTCTTAAGAACTGTAGGAAAGGGTGGTAGGGTCATTTATCGTGTAAGTCGGTCGTATTTCAGTCTCGGGATTTTAGGTAGGAACTGAGGAGGATAAGTACACGGTGTAGGTCAACCACTGTACGGGAAGTTCTATATTCTCAATTGAACCCGTCCAACTATTCCTCAGGTTCAGATTCCGAAGAAATTCCTCCTCCATTTGTAAGAAAGAAAAAGTGTAAAAAACGGAATCTGTACATCCGGAACATCCGTCGTTATAGCGAACAAGTTCCTGTACGAAAAAGCGTGAGTCTTTCATACGATACTCTCTTCCAGACCCATTCTGAAGGTGTCGGAACTCGAGACCCAATCGAGCAAGGAAGACCGATTAGAGCGCGACTACAGGAGGGTCCTACATACAATGCCCTTTCCCAGACCCACTTTAAAAGTGTCGGAACTCCATGGAAAAGATAAGAATCGTCGATTGTGTTTTCCTATATTAAGGGACGACTTTTGATCACTCCGTCCATTAGAAAGATGGGTGAAGACTACAGGTGCAGTCTTCGAAAGAGATTTCGAGACTCACTGACTCTAACAGAAACCAGGGTCTCAATTTAAAAGAGGAAACCTCTGGTGCTCAGGCCCCCTTGTGGTATTCGAAAGTAGATAGTAGAACTCCCGAACAGACCCTAGGGTTCTGTTCCACATTCGATAGTACCTCTGATTCGTAGACGATAGTCATAGAAGTTCACCCTAAAGGGACGACCAGGTCGTCGATTCTGGAACACGAGGGGTACGTCCCCTGGGTCCAAACTAGGGATCAACACCCTTATGTAAGACGAAATTTTTTTGTTTTTTTCATAGAGGTTCATCGACGACTTAGGGGAAACGGTATATCACGGGTGACGGGTAAGTTAGTGGTAGTGAAGAGTACACTACCGGTACACCGAAGAACAGAAATGAAAACGGGGAACCGTCATAAGTTGGGTCTTCCACTTACCCAAACATTATACTTCTGAGTAGTGTGAAGGGACGAATGTCGAAACGAGTGACCTTATTTTAAGTAGGAACGAAAGTCTTGAGACGAACGGAGAAGGTCCTAAGAGAGAGAGACTCAAGGTCGGTCTGACACGGGTAGACAGAGAAGTAGTGTAAGTTGGTAGGATGGATCTCCAGTTACACCTGTGTCTCTCGGCGTACCGAAGACCCCGACTACACTCTTTCCCTACCCAACACCTATTCCGGTCACACGAGGGAGACTCTACTAGGTCGGGTCCCTGATAGGACTTATAAATAATATCCTTCTTCCGTGACATCTCTACCTGTTCTTTTCCACGTCAAAATTCCTTTAGTCACCCGTAGGTCTTCTGAGTTTGACGTGAAGAGAGAGAGGTCTCGGACTCGATTAATTAAGGTTGGAGTGTCCCTACCCTCTCAGAATTATTTACAGTCGAAGGAAGGACGGAAGTAAACTCAAGATTTTTTAAGAGTCGGTGGACGTGTGGAAGGTCCGAAGTGTCAGTGTTGTATAAAAGTATTAATCAAACTTCTGTAAGTGATGAAGTAAACTCTCAGAAAACAGTGAATTTTATAATTAACGGTAGTCTAAAAAGTCATTCACATAGGTCTCCAATAGTGTATCGTCATTAAATATTCGATTCTGTGATGTTTTCACCGAGTCTTTGAGGTTACACGAATGGGTGACTGTAAAGAGTCAAACAAAAGAGTCCATGAATACACTAATTATCTTATAACAAAACATTTGATTTAGGGACTTTGTACTTATCAATGTTATTATATCATCGACACTGTTCAATCAGGACAGAACGGTCTGGTCATTACAAAAAGTCTGAAGTACGAGTATGTTAGTTTGACACATCCTGAAAGGACCACCAGGTCACCAATTCTTAGGCGGACACTTACGTCCTCTGTACCCAAGCTAGGGACCAGGTCCTTCTAAAGTGTACTACACTTCGTCGACTCGGGTACACGGTGTCGATGACTTCTCGTGTGTGGTTTCGGGCAAGAGGTATTGTTCTCTTCGACGGTGTTACCCCTCGGGTGTGCGATGGTGTTTCTCGTGGGAACCGAGGTTAATCTCTTTTGGGTACGTATCGTTACTTCTGTGTCGGTCGTTTGGTTAGTTGTTTTTATTTTAATAGTTTTTTATTTTGGCACATTCATAAGATCGGTCCCCATGTCTTAAAATCGAAAAGGATTGGTTTCATCTTAGTGTAGTGAGATTGTGTCGTATAAGACTGATATGTTTAGATATGAAAGACTGATCACGAGACGTACCACTTATAGACGTTACCATTTCTTTTACGGGATTTTTGTCATTGTCAGTACTTAGTTCTTTAATTGTGATTAATCAATTGTGATTAATTGCGAGACTTTATAATGTACTGTCTCTTTGAAAAGGGACTTCTAGACGTCCATTTCGTACTTAAGAGATACCCAAGTTTCGTACAGATAAATAAATATTCTTATTTTGTTTTGTTTGTTTTTTTAAAGTCACTACACTTCATCTTAACAGACTACTGGTTCAGATACGTTAAGTGTTTTTGTATGTCCAACAATTACATAAACTGGCAAGTTGGAGACGACCTGTACGGGAAGAAGTAGTTCGTGAGGTGAAACGAGGGGTCCGATGGAGAGGAACGTCGGAGTCGGCCAGTCAGAATAGGACTCACTCCTTACTCGCAGGTGGAAGGATCATACCCGAAAGAGTCGACTGTTTCCACGTCTCAGGAGTGGTCGTTAAGGTTTTAGGTCTGTAAACGTTTCGGTGTAGAAACGGATTCAAGTTCAGTGGTTTCGGGTTGGACTTCAAAGAATATAAGAAAAAAATAGAGTGAATCACACTTATTAGTATACTAAGTATCATGTTTTATAATAATACAAACTAAACCCCACGACGGGTCCGGGACGGTCTCCACAAAATATTGTGTCTTACACGAAAGGTAGTCAAAAGATTTTAAACTTTTGATACGTAGTCACTCCTGAAGGGACCACCGAGTCTGACATTTCTTAGACGGACGTTACGCCCTCTGGACCCAAACTAGGGACCCAGTCCTTCTAGGGGACCTCTTCCCTTACCGATGGGTGAGGTCATAAGAATGGACTCTTTAGGGTGCCTGTCTCCTCGGACCGTTCGATGTCAGGTACCGTAGTGTTTCTCAGTCCGTGCTGACTCACTGATTGTAGCGGTGGTACGTAGTCACTTTACAAAGATTGGGGACGTCCAGAGTCACTTCTATAGAACGTGGACACATACAACTTGTTCTCCTAGGACTTGGAAGTAAATGAGAAAAATTCATTTTTACATAAATAAACCGACACGACTCAGAAGAAACACCGTGAGTCCTAGAAATCAACACCGTACGCCCTGGATCAAGGGACTGGTCCCTAACTTGGGTCAAGGGGACGTGACCCTCGAACCTCAGAATCGGTGACCTGGTGATTTCTTCAGAGGTGGATACAAATACGAATTCAATAGGAGACCGTCTACGGACGTACCACGACTTGAGTGGGTACGGAACGAAGACCCGGGAAGTGGAGACGAGGGGTGGGGACGCATACCGGGAGACTAAGAGGTTCTGGTCGTTAAGTGAATTAAGTTAATTTAAGGTGGTAGATGGATCTCGACCTCAGTCTACAGTGTTCAATTTCCCGAGTAGGGTCCTTTGGTGGGGGTCAAGTCGCGATCGGTATTCAGGGTTTTCGGTAAGTATGGTCGTGATATGACTCCGATGGTTCCTCGGGGTGGGAATCAGTGAAGTAATCGTTCTTGAGTCCAGACCACTCTCCCCTGAGGAACACTTAATGTTCTGGGAGGACAATGACTACGTTTGTCGACTGAGTGACCTTTTCTACGACTACGACCCTTTCTAACTTCCGTCTTCCTCTTCTCACCCTGTCTCCTACTTTAACAACCTACCGTAGTGGTTGAGTTACCTGTACTTGAACCCATTTGAGGTCCTCTACCACTTCCTGTCCCTTCGGACCGTACGACGTCAGGTACGTCAGTGTTTCTTAGCCTGTACTGAACCGTTGACTTGTTGGATAATGAGTTCCTTTGAGGTTCCTAAAATCCTCAAAATACGGTCTTTGACTCCTGTTTCTGGTCTATATAGAAAACAACGTGGTCTCGGACTCGAGTCGTGACGACCGACAGGTGTGTCTCCTCTGGGTCCAGTCCCACCCGCTGGTAAGGGAGGAGACGAGGACTGGGACACAGGGGTCCCGGTGTCGATCGAGTGTATCCTGGAAACGCACTTGATCCTTCCGTTTGACCTTCTTCGACGACGAACGGGACCGAGGGCAGGGTCCGGGTGTCGGACCGTTCGACTCGTCAACGTAAAGTGGGGGACGTGGGTGCAGTCCCGGAAGGTAAGTAGGACGTGTGGGACACCTAGGGTGCCGGAGTGTCGGACTGGTGTGTCCAACACACCCAAACTCTGTTACCAAGAGACAAGTCGAGTGTCAATCGGACTTTTCCAGGGTCGTGTTCCTTGTGGTACAAACGTCACCCTACGTCTATTATGGTTGTCTTACATCTGTTAAAAAGATTATCTAATGTTTGTTCCATCGACAACTTTACCGGTCATAGGTGGGTGTGTCACTGTTGAGACACGAATAGTTACTGAAGGGTTCCGACAAGTGGAGTGAGGAGGTGTTACGTAGACTCTCGGGGTGACCTCCTACGACGAAGGGAACCCGTTGCACGTCGAGTCTCGACCACCATTGGAGGGAACAGTGGGTCGTGTCCGAGTCGGGGTATTTTCGGGTAGGTTCAGAGAGGGAACGACTTGAAGAGAGTCCGAGGAGACCGTGTGCAGGAAGGGGAACGTCATTGTTAGATTATTTGGATCTCCCCCCAGGAACCGTTTAGAGATTTTCTTTCAAATTGTACCTTTTACCTTTACAACTTAGTTACCCGGTTTACACTAGAAAGGGTATCCAATCACTTTTTGTGGGTTCCTTAATGTGTGAACAGGAGTCGGACACGTATAGATGTTTTCTTGAAGGACGAAGGTGGGGAGGTAGGTGTAAAGTTTTTTTTCGGTGGAGTGGGTATTCTCAAAGGTAAGGAACCTGTGGTAGGAATGGGGACCACCTCCATGTTCTTCCTTGACCGAACCCTGCAAGGTGGGTGTCTTGGAAGGATCCTCCATGGTCGGGAAATTGTAGAGGTTTCATCCCAGTCAACGTTGTATGAGTGCAATAGGTGAACTAACAGGTCACTCGGTGCAAATTTGTCACGTGTACGAATATGTCCGAAGGGACTACCGAGTCGTCTATTTCTTAGACCCACGTTACGTCCTCTGTGTCCTCCGTACCCGAGTTAGGGACCCAACCCTTCTAAGGGACCTCGTCCTTTACCGTTGGGTGAGGTCATAAGAACGGACCTTTTAAGGTACCCGTCTCTTCGGACCGTCCGATGTCAGGTTTCCCAGCCTGTACTGACCCTGACTCGTACGTACCAATGGGTGGATGCGTGTATGGTTTCTGTTATAACCCTAACTGTATATGTGCGATGATATATATGTTATCTATTGATTATTCTTGGATGAGATATCGGGTCCTTTGGGATGAGTCATGAGTCATTACCGGGTATACCCCTTTTTTTCTTGAAATTTTTTTCACTTATATACATATAGATATTGATTGTACTCGAAGGGACCACCGAGTCTACCATTTCGTAGATGAACGTTACGTTTTCTGGACCCAAACTAGGGACCCAGTCCTTCTAGGGGACCTCTTTCCTTGTCGGTAGGTGACGTCATAAGAAAGGACCTCTTAAGGTACCTGTCTCTTTGGGCCGGCCGATATCAGGTATCCCAGTGTCTCTCAGCCTGTGACTCGTTGATCGTGTGTGTATTGATTGAGTGACACGACATATCGTCTTTAATTGTGTTGTAACATTTAGTTGATGTGAGGTTATTTTTTTAAAAAAATTACCTAATTTGAAGAATGATGAAACGGTCCCGGTGGTGACTACCACTACATTTGAGGGTACTTTCGAAATTTTACTAACACAATCTTCGACTAATTAAGAGTCGGTTCCTGACGGAGTAAGGGGTCGAACACAACCGTCACACGTGTCTCTCTACTTCTACTACTAAGTAAAAGGTTTGTACACTCATGAACCCACTCGGCTCACGAACGTAACAGACGTCTGGACAGCACCAAGATTGACCTCGGTGAGTGTCCTGACGCCTAGTAGCCTCGGAGACCCGTACGCGTACCCGTCGCAAGACTCGGGGTCATGGACACTGTTCGTTCTGTTTAATTGGTTAAGTGTTCTACAATAACAAGCAACACCGTGGACGGGGTATAAGGTTGAGGATATCTTGTCGTGTGACGACGACGACGACGACGATTCAGTGAAGTCAGCACAGACTGAGACACGCTGGGGTATCTACCGTCGGGTGGTCCGAGGGGACAGGGACCCTAAGAGGTCCGTTCTTGTGATCTTACCCAACGGTAAAGGAAGAGGTTATGTACTTTCACTTTTCACTTTCACTTCAGTGAGTCAGCACAGGTTGGGAGTCGCTGGGGTACCTGACGTCGGATGGTCCGAGGAGGTAGGTACCCTAAAAGGTCCGTTCTTATGACCTCACCCGAAGGTACGGGAGGAGGTCCCCTAGAAGGTTTGGGTCTTTATCTTGGGTGTATAGGACGTAGACGACGTAACGTCCGTCTAAGAAATCGGTGATTCGGTGGACCCTTTGGGGGATTATTGGAGTCAAATTGAATAATGGAGGAATTTGTGGGACAGGGGTTTATGTCGGAGGAACACTCAATGACTCCAAATCCTGAGGTTCCATATTTAAACCTTTCCTATGTTAAGTCAGGTACACCAAATCAGTGATTCAGTACAGGCTGACAACACTAGGGTACCTGCCATCGGGTGTCCGAGGAGACAGAAATCTTAAAAGGTCCGTTCTTACGATCTCACCCAACGATAAAGGAAGAGGTCCCCTAGAAGGACTGGGTCCCTAGTCAGACATTGTCATAGTATTGACAGTTGAAAATATTATTTTATAATTTCCTCTTTTATTTTTTGTCATTTTATTGTTATCCGTTTTTTCTTTTATATATAATGTTAATTTCAAAATATCACCATCCTTAAAGGATACTTGTTTCCGAAAAAGAATGTATTGTTATTGTGGTGGTAGTTTTGGTCCTTTAACTTGAGACCGCGGTACGATAATAGACTAGGTATCTTGTGACAGGTGAGAACAGTTAACAGGATTATTACAGGAAAAATACCGAGAAAAGAAAAGGAACAGAAACTAGTTTAGGTCTTAATATGTCATGTAAAACAAAGTACAAGGAAATTAGAGATAATTAGACCTTGTCAAGGAGTCGGAAAAAGTAAATACTGAAACATTATAAATTTAATGTTAAGACAAAGTAATGTGAGCAAAACATTTTACAGGGAGTAACTACCAAACAGACTACAGAACACCAATCCGAAATCTTCCTTATGATAGTTTCATTATAAAACAGAGATTGTATTTAGCGTCGTTATAGAAAAAGTTATAGACAAAGAGTCTTATTGCCTTTATTTTCGTTTTTACTTCTGAATGAATGTAAATTTTCGAAAAACGTGTCGTTTCCTTTGTTATTTGTTTTGTTTTTCTGTTGGGTGCCTAACCCTCTTTTATAAACGTTTAATACACTGACTATTCCCTAACCAGAGGCTTGAAATGTTTGTCGAGTACTGTGAATTGTCGTAATTTTGTTCATTGAGTTTACTTTTTACTCGTCTTCTGGATTTATCTGTAAGGAGGTTTCTTCTTTACATCTACTGGTTCTCCGTGTTTTTTCTACGAGTTATTAGTGATTAATAATCTCTTTACTTTTAGTTTTGTTACACTATAGTGGAGTGTGGTCAGTTTTACAGATAGTAGTTCGTTAAGTGTTTATTATTTACAACCTCTCTCACACCTCTCTTCCCTTGGGAGGATGTGACAACTACTCTGACATTTAACCATCTCGGTGATGTCTCTTGACCTACCTCCAAGGAATTTTTTGATTTTTATCTCGATATCATACTCCTTGATTTTTCGGAGAACTACTTTCACTTTCTCCTCTCACCTTTTCAACCGAATTTGGAGTTGTAAGTCTTTTACTTCTAGTACCGTAGACCAGGGTAGTGAAGTACCCTTTATCTACCCCTTTGTTACCTTTGACACAGTCTGTAATAAAAAAACCCGAGGTTTTAGTGACGTCTACCACTGCGTCGGTACTTTAATTTTCTGCGAATGAGGAACCTTCTTTTCAATACTAGTTGGATCTATCGTATAAGTTTTCGTCTCTGTAATGAAACGGTTGTTTCCAGGTAGATCAGTTCCGATACCAAAAAGGACACCAGTACATACCTACACTCTCAACCTGACACTTCTTCCGACTCGTGTCTTCTTAACTAAGAAAACTTGACACCACAACCTCTTCTGAGAACTCTCAAGAAACCTGACGTTCCTCTAGGTTGGTCAGGTAAGACTTCCTCTAGTCGGGACCCTAAAGAAACCTTCCTTACTACGATTTCGACTTTGAGGTCATGAAACCGGTGGAGCACCCTTCTCAACTGAGTAACCTTTTCTGAAGCTACACCCCTCCCTAACCCCCGTCCTCCTCTTCCCCTGCTGGCTCCTACTCTACCGACCTACCGTAGTACCGGAGCTACCTATACTTAGACTCACTTGAGACCCTCAACCACTACCTGTCCCTCCGGACCGCACGACGCTAAGTACCCCAACGTTTCTCAGCTTGTACTGACTCGCTGACTTGACTTGATTTGACTTGACTACTGGGACGTTATGGGGAGGCCCCACATATAGACCTCTTTTTGTAACAGGCTTTCCTATGTACGTGGGGTCACAAGTGACGTCATGACAAATATCATCGGTTCTGTACCTTCGTTGGACTTACCAGTAGCTGTCTCCTTACCTATTTCTACACCATATATGTATGTGTATATGTTGTTTTATAATGAGTCGGTAATCTTTCTCACTTTATTACGGTAAATGTCGTTGTACCTATCTGGATCTTCAACAGTATGACTCACTTCATTCAGTCTATCTCTTCCTCTTTATAGTATACTGTAGGCAATATACACCTTAGATTTTCCTTTACCATGTCCCATTCACCAGGTCACCAACTCTTAGGTGGTCGGTTTCGTCCCTTATCTCCAGTTAAGGGTCTGGTCCTCCTAAAGTGTACGACGTCTCGTTGATTCGGACACGAGGTGTTGACTCGGGTGTGGGACGTTGATGACTTCGGGTGTGCGGGATCTCGGGTGCGAGGGGTAGTTCTCTTCGGTAACGTCGTTCTTCGGTCGAGGGGTCTTGATCTCTTCAAGTGCACGTCGTCGCTTCCGGGTCGTGTCGGTTTTTATTTTATTTGTTTAGAAATTTTTTTTTTATTTATTGTTCTTTACTTGAGTACATTGTCTTTGCCTGAGTTTCTGAGTCTCTTGAATACTAACGGTCCCCCTTCCTACCCCCCTTCCTATCAATCCCTCAAACCCCTACCTTTACCTGTGTGACGATATAAATTTTACTTATTGGTTGTTCCTGAATAACATATCGTGTACCTTCAGACGAGTTACAATACACCGTCGGACTTACCTCTAACCCCTTCTTACCTATGTACATATATATACCGACTCAGGGAAACGACAAGTGGATTTTGACAATGTCGTAACAATTAGTCGATATACAGTTATGTTTATTTTTCAAAAAAGGATTTTTTTTTTTTCATTATAAAACAGAAAGGGGTACGGAACATAGTCTTCCTTGTACCATAGTCAAACAGCGGTCAAGACCGCTATAATTGAAACCAACAAACCAATTCCACTTAAGACGGTCTAAAGAAAAGAGATTTGATGCTAAAATAAAGAATTGTCCGTAAGATGACACAGTTATTCAACATTGGACGAAAATAACAATTAATAAGAGTACGGGTCAGTAAGGTCTAAACCACAACCACGGTAAAAAATATGTAGAGGTAGTAAGAAAATTTTTGTATCTTTATCCCTGAAGGGGTCGTCAGGTCACCAATTCTGAGGTGGAAGGTTACGTCCCCCGTGTCCAAGCCAAGGGTCAACCCCTTACTTCCAGGGTGTACGACACCCCACGTCGGTTTTTAATTTTTTTGTTTGTTAACAGTGTTCCTAATAGTAGTCATTATAATCCACGGTCTTCTGTTATTTAAAGTTTTTTTTAAGACTTTTTGCGTCTTCATAAATCCCCACTTCATCGTATGATAGTAGATGAATGTGACTTTACCGAGATTACCTTATTTTAAATACAAAATTCCGTCCTGTCCTTTTGACTTCGTATTGTCAGGGACGGGTATGACCCGAGAGGGATTACACGTTACACGCAGACGTAATATATAATTGGTCTGGAAGAGTTTCCACCCCTACGGAGTCAGGTCAAGTCAAGTCAGCGAGTCAGTACAGGCTGAGAAACGTTAGGGTACTTAGCGTCGTGCGGTCCGGAGGGACAGGTAATGGTTGAGGTCCTCAAGTGAGTCTGAGTACAGGTACCTCAGTCACTACGGTAGGTCGGCAGAGTAGGAGACAGCAGGGGAAGAGGAGGACGTGGGTTAGGGAGGGTCGTAGTGTCAGAAAAGGTTACTCAGTTGAGAAGAGTACTCCACCGGTCTCATGACCTCAAAGTCGAAATCGTTGTAAGGAAGGTTTCTTTAGGGTCCCGACTAGAGGAACGTCAGGTTCCCTGAGAGTTCTCCGAAGAGGTTGTGGTGTCAAGTTTTCGTAGTTAAGAAGCCGCGAGTCGGAAGAAGTGTCAGGTTGAGAGTGTAGGTATGTACTGGTGTCCTTTTTAGTATCGGAACTGATCCGCCTGGAATCAGCCGTTTCATTACAGAGACGAAAACTTATACGATAGATCCAACCAGTATTGGAAAGAAGGTTTCTCATTCGCAGAAAATTAAAGTACCGACGTCAGTGGTAGACGTCACTAAAACGATCAGTTGGTATTTCTAGTTGTAACAACAACAACAAAAAATTAAATAAGGAGACTGTGGTCGTTGTATTGGGGAATCTTCTAATTAAAACAAAAGGGATCAAGACAGATTCACCAGCACCACTGGACGACGAGTGAAGCATACACGTCTAGACCAGATTCATGGAAACCACTTGAAATACACTTTGCAGTCCTATAGTGACACAGTAAAACTAGATACTAGGGAACAGAGTTTTTACTCGTACTGACACGAAAGCTGAAGATTGTTCGTCTCGTCGGGAGTTTATCAAAGGACTTTCATATTGAACTCAATGTTAAGAGTCTAGCCGAAGTTACTTTAAGAAATAAAGGGAAAGTCTAACTGATAATTGATTTAAAAAGTAACTGTCGAGGTTTATATATAAAACTTTCACATGTGTCTCTTTGTGTTTACTCTATGGATTTGAACTATGATTTTGGTTACTATAGAACAAAATAAGAGACGGAGACCAATCCTAGCCAACGATCACCTCCTTCTTCCCTTACACGTCCGACTTCGTGTTTCTTCTTGCTACTCTGTCTCGACGTCCATTTAGCATGTGGGCAACTTCAGTGTCCCGTTTTTGTTGCCTTCGGTCTCCGGTCCCTTCGACCATGTTTAACAACATGTTCGGATGTTAGATCTTGAACAGAGTCGCCTAGACCCTGTGGGTGCCGGTAAGGCTAGTGGAGCTGGTAGAAACTCTCTAGGTGGAATGAGTATAGATTCACCAGGGAAAACCAGGAAAGGGGTCTGGACACTGAAACACTTGTTCAAAAGAAGAGTCAACACCGGCTTACATTGTACACATATCATTTAGTAGAGGAAACGACAGAGTTGACTTCTTTTTATTTTCTTTCTCTCTTTCCCTAATGTTTGGTCCACCAACCTTACTGTCTCTAATTAAGAGGGTACCAAGACCTCCGGTCTTTAGCCTTTGTACCATAGGGTGCCCGGTATGAAGGAGTTATCGAGGTGTCTTCCCAGAAAAGAACGGAAAAGACCCAAGAGTACCGAGGTCCTCAAGGGACCTAAACTGACTTTAGGAGACGAAATAGGACTGTACTGACAGAGAGGCACGGAGAGCCACAGGAGGTGAATATTCCGGTGGCGAGCAACCTGAATCCTGGGTAGAGGATTTAGGTCCCACTAAAGTAGGATTTACACTTTCAGTGAGTCGACACAGGCTGAGAAACTCTGGGGTACCTGTTATGTCATGTACCTTGAGAGGTCCGGTTTTGTGACCTTACCATCGGAAAGGGAAGGTTCGAGTCCCTAGTTTGGGTCCAGAACGTGTAATGTTCATAAACATAAGAAATGGTCGACTCGGTGTTCCCTTCGGGAATTGATTAACATAGATGTTTCTGAGATAAAGGTTTATCATAGTATGAGAATCTAAGACTCACCTCTATTAAAATTACAGTGATATCTCCGGAAGTGGAACCAAGTACACCAAAACCTAAGTGCACCAGGTGTGGACAACAGAATCCGTCGCTAACAAAAGAGATCTACAAGTGAACGTATCTGGAGTTAACTTTCAGAGACAGACCGAGTTCATCGAATTAGATATCCGTCAAGACTTGTGTCTCAGATTTCAACATTCTAGTTATTTTCATTATTCGTTAAAATGTAAAAAAAGATCTGTTAAAAGAAGGCTCTAATTGTTATCAGTCTTTAAGGTGTACACTTTAAGGCAAGTGAAGAAGGAACCCTTTTAAAAACTGACTGGTCCTCTGACGGTCCCTCACCCCACTGGACTAACCCCACTGGTAGTTTATGTAGTAGGGTCGAACCATGGGACCCTCCCTTTCCCGTAGTCAATATATCCTACGACCCTGTACTACGTTTGACGAGTAGAAACCAGATCACATAGATATACACCCCCATGTCTGTCCTTTGTAACCATTCTACCCTATTACAAAACCCCCCAAGTGTAAGTACCTCAAACATTATTAATAGAGAACGACGTATTGTTTAATAATATTTAAAAAATGAGTCTTGTTGTGGGTAAATGATCGAGTGTCAAGATATGTAGTACCAGGTCGTGACGTACTGACCCAAGAGACGAGTAACGGTGTGTACTGGTTACAGTTACACAGGTGGTCGACGTCAGAGTAGTCCTCGAGTTCTAGGGGAAGGACCAAGTACATCGACACCGTCTTAAGTTGAGTGACACCAACAACTTGACTCCAATGGTAAAGGAGTGACTGACAGTCGGTCCCAGTGAATCGGTCGTTCTTTCTTAGAAAGAAGAAAAAAAGGATTTACATGTTTCTGGAAAATAATACGTTAACCAACAAGTTTACGAACGTTATGTAACAAATCTATTTGATGTGATAGACGACTTTAAGTTACTACCAAGTTTTAAACATAGTGAAGTCTGTTTACCCCGTGCACACTCGAATGATTCGAAAAGGGTTTCCATGTAATATAACTCATAGAAGGAGTGTAACTTAGGGAGAGTGTTAAGTTTAACGTGAGAAGTTTTTTTTCAGAACAAGAAAGTTCCCGAATGGACTAAACCAGTCCACGTGGTTCCTATTAGAAAAAAAAAAAAATTAGACTCATATTAACTAAATGTTACACAATCAAAGTCCACATGTTATCTTACTTAGTCAATATGTTTGTGTATATAGACGAGAAAAAATCCAATAAAACGGTATATCGTCCCCAGGGGTTCGAGGTCCTAGATTACGGACTACTAGACTCCACCTCGACTATATAATTATTTTTATTTCATGCGTTATTTACTTTACGTGAACTTAGTAAGACTTTGGTAGAGGGGAGGTGATCCAGATACCTTATTAACAGAGGGTGTTTTAGGTCAGGGAACACCGTTTTTCCAACCCCTGACGACGGTATATTCAGAATGTCTCATAAGTCATCTCAAAAGACACGATGTGTCATCCAGGAATACTGAATAATTATAAATAAAATGTATGTCATCACACATAGACAGTCAAGATTAGAGGGTTGAATAAGGAGGGACGAAGAACAGGACCATTGGTATTCTGACAAAAGATGTAGACATTGTGATAAAGACAAAACATTTATTCAAGTAAAAAAAATCTAAGGTGTATATTTGTTATAGTATGCTATGAAAAGGAAAAGACAGACTGAGGTAAGTCATACTGTCAGAGATCTAGGTAGGTACAACGACGTTTACTGTAATAAAGTAGAAAAATACCGCAACACATCTACATGATGGAAAAGAAATAGGTGAGGACAGCTACCCGTAAATCCAACGAAGGTATAGCATAGTTGTTTATCACGACGTTACTTGTAGCCCTACGTACATAGAAAGGTTTAATACTACTAGAGGTCTATAAACGGGACCTCACCCTAACGACCTAGTATACCATCAAGATATAAATCAAAAAATTCCTTGGAGGCTTGACAAGAGGTATTACCAATATAGTTAAATGTAAGGGTGGTTGTTGCATCCTCCCAAGGCAAAAGAGGTATGGAAGAGGTCGTAAATGACAAACATCTGAAAGACTACGATCGGTAAGACTGATCACATTTCATTATAGAGTAACGTTAAAAATAAACGAAAATAGGTTATTTATCGTTTCGACTCTTTGAAAAGTACACGAAAAACCGGTAGACGTACAGAAGAAACCTCTTTACGGGTAAATCTAGAAAGTGGGTAAAAAACTGTCGTAGTAAACCCTAAAAAGAAAAAAATATAACTCGACGTACTCGACAAACATATAAAACTCTGATTAGGGAACAACCAGTAAAACAAACGTTTATAAAAGGAGGTAAGACGACCCTCCCTAACCCCCGTCCTTCTCTTCCCCTGCTGACTCCTACTCTACCGACCTACCCTAGTGTCTGAGCTACCTGCACTCAGACTCACTTGAGGCCCTCTACCACTACCTGTCCCTCCGGACACACGACACTAAGAACCCCAGTGTTTCTCAGCCTGTGCTGACTCGTTGACTTGACTTGACACCCAAGAGAAAAGTAAAAAAATTAGCAAAGGAAACAATACGTTTTCGAAAATTCAAATTGATCTAGGGTCAACAAATAAAAATAAAGTAATGGGATTCTCCACCTAGGTCTTTCTAGACCGACACTAAATACAGTCACTCACAAGACGTAAACTCAAAATATCATAGGTGTGAATTGCAAATCCGGAAGTTAGATAAACACCAATTAAAAACAGATACCACAATCTCCCACAAGATTACAATAAGAAAATGTGTATAAACAGATCAAAAGAGTCGTGGTGAATAACTTCTCTGATGCAAAAGAGGTAACGTATAAGAACGGAGGACACAGTATTTAATCGACTGGCATCCATGTACTCTTAGAGGAAGAATTCTAGTTGACTAACCCTGGAATTAATGTCGACATCTTAAGTCCCTGAATCCAATCACAAACTGGTTTATTGATTCTCTTACACAGGTGGTCCCGGTCCTTAGAGTTTCAGGTAGAGTTAAGATGGATGGTGTTTGAATCTCCTATTTCTGACTAAAAAATTTTAAACCATTTTTAGCCTCGAGTAATCTTCTCTTCCGAAACTTCTCAAAATGATGTTCTTTAAGAAAGTTTCATTCGAAACGTAAACTTGATCTACAATGAATAATAAATCCCTGAAGAGATACCAGGAACTCTCCATGTATCTTTACAAAGGTCCAGGGACATCGAATATAATTTGAAGTAGTTTCGAGTCTTAGTTGGACGTCACACCCGTCCGAGTGACCCTTGCAGTATAGAGACGAGGTACACCCACTGACCCTATCGACGAGATCGTCTTGGTCTAAGAGGGATTTTCACCGGGTTCCGTCTCCAGGACTCTCTCCGGGTATGTCTTCGATACAGTACAGAAGATTGTGTCGGAGTAGTTGGTACGGCCGGTCAAAACATCGTCAGTGTTTCGAAGGGTCCAGGTTCTCCTCTCTTATCTCTACGGGGGAGAGTTGCACGTCTCTGTTTATAAGGACTCTCAGGTACCCTGGTCTTACGTTAACACCAGTCGCACTCCTTCGTCTTAGACGGTGACTCTGTTTTCCTTTAGTTATCTCTGTACTCTTGTAGTTGTTAGGGACGAGACCTAACGAAACAATACCATGACTATTTTACGATGAGGTGGGGTTGGACCGTTCGTCGAACTTGAACTGAAGTGTGGGTCCGACAGAACCTCAGGAGTAGCGGAAACCTGACAATGTACTTCCGTGAAGACGAAATAGGACGTCATTCGGTCCACAGTGGATTTAGTCACTGCTGAACTTTGTGAACTTTGACGAAGAGTTTCTTACGATGAGCCTCGAGGTAACAAAAAGAAACAACCGACGTTTATTAAAAAGAAACTTAGTTCGAAACTTTATACCGTCTTACACTCGGAAAAGTAAAAGTTTTGGAACGTCGTTATTATTTTGTTACAGACTTGTTTCGTCCCTAAGGGTCGCAGACGTATGACCTTCGACTCTAGATGTGGGTCAAAGTATCAAAAGTCTTAAGTTTACGTGAATACTTATGTTTACTCTAAGGTAGATGTACAGTGAGATTCCCGTTTAGAAAGAGAGGAACGAAGTCACTCAGAAGTGGTTTGTTTATAAAGACCTCATTGAGTGAGAAGTAAGCAAGTTCTCATTGGGACCCCACGTGCGACCAGGACGTTTACGTTGTCCCTCGTTCCAGCTTTCCTATGTCGTTCGTGGGGTGGACCTGCACTCTCGGTGGTGGACCCGGTCTAGGTTGGAGTCGACCTGAATTTCGGACAGATAAGATGTTTCGAGAAATAAGTGTAGGTTTGAGGGGAGGTCTCAACGATGGGAGGGAAGTTCCGGAGCAGAAACTAGTCCGAGTAGTTGTACACTACCGGTGTGCCGACATCCATTAGAGAGCAGACTTGCCAAGTCCGGGTGGTTTACTACCTAGGATGAGAAAGGAGGTGACGGTAGAGGGACGAGTAGATAACAACCACAAGTGAGTGATTCAACACAGTCTTAGAAGAACTGTGGTACTTGACATCGTATGGTCCGAAGAAACAGGAAGTGACAGAGGACCTCAAACGACTTTGAATACAGGTAACTCAGTCACTACGAGAGATAAAGTAGGAGACGGTGGGAGATGAGTAGAACGGGAGTTAGAAAGGGTCGTAGTTTCAGAAAATGTTACTCAGCCGAGAAGTGTAGTCCACCGGTATTATGACATCGAAGACGAAGTCGTAGTCACGAAGGTCACTTATAAGTCCCAACTACAGGAAATCCTAACTGATCAAACTAGAGGAACGACAGGTTCCCTGAGAGCGCAAAAGAGGTCGTAGTGTCAAACTTTCGTAGTCAAGAAACCTCGAGTCAGAAGAAACACCAGGTTGAGAGTGTAGACATGTACTGATGACCTTTCTGGTATTATCACTTATTGATGTGGTGGTAACGAGAATGACCCTTTCCTTTTGAGAAAAGTTCAGGAAGGTATCCCTTCCTTTTGTAAAAAAAAAAGGAGATGAATAGAATCCAAGGAACCGACCTCGGGACGTTTAATCTTACTGTTTTTTTTTTTTTTTGTCTAGTTGTTCCCTTAAGGAACCACCATCTCACCAATTCCTGAAATGTGAAAGGGACGGTCTTTGGACCAACCCCTTGATTCTAGGATGTACGACTCATCACATCGGTTTCACTTTCTCCTCTCACTTTTTCAACCGAATTTCGAGTTGTCAGTCTTTTGCTTCTAGTACCGTAGGCCAGGGTAGTGAAGTACCCTTTATCTACCCCTTTGTCACCTTTGTCACAGTCTGAAATAAAACCCCCCCGAGGTTTCAGTGACGTCTACCACTGACGTCGGTACTTTAATTTTCTGCGAATGAGAAACCTTCTTTTCAATACTGGTTGGATCTATCGTATAAGTTTTCGTCTCTGTAATGAAACGGCTGATTCCAGGCAGATCAGTTCCGATACCAAAAAGGACACCAGTACATACCTACACTCTCAACCTGACACTTCTTCCGACTCGTGGCTTCGTGACTACGAAAACTTGACACCACAACCTCTTCTGAGAACTCTCAGGGAACCTGACGTTGCTCTAGGTTGGTCAGGTAGGACTTCCTCTAGTCGGGACCCTAAAGAAACCTTCCTTACTACGATTTCGACTTTGAGGTCATGAAACCGGTGGAGTACGCTTCTCAACTGAGTAACCTTTTCTGAGACTAGGACCCTCCCTAACCCCCGTCCTCCTCTTCCCCTGCTGTCTCCTACTCTACCGACCGACGGTAGTGACTGAGCTACCTACACTCAGACTCACTTGAGGCCCTCAACCATTACCTGTCCCTCCGGACCACACGACGCTAAGTACCCCAGCGTTTCTCAGTCTGTACTTACTCACTGACTTGACTTGACTTGACTTTTTTGTCTAGTTGTTCTTCTCTTCTCTCATCTCTCAAACATTAACACACGTCGAAAGTATGTACGTCCTCCTTGAACTACTCAATGAGTTTCCTCACCAATGTTGAACACCCGAATATATCGTAGAAGTGTCTTCTTGTTCTCTGGACATCTCTTCACTGCTCTCTTTCTCTTTCTTCAACTTGAGACTCTTCCATTTATGAACCCCCCGTGACCACCTCATTCAAAACAGACACGTCTTGGTAGAACCACAGTATAAAGGTAGAACAAGTGTCGGTATTTTGAAGGGGTCCTCTCCCCTAAATACCGTGAGGGTAAAGGGTCTTCAAAGACGAACGTCAGTCTATTCTCTTCGAGACCCTTCCGAAGAAAGACGTAGACAACTAAGAGTAAACGGAGGTCGAGTTTTTTTAGGAATACGGTTTACCGTGGAAATCCGACCGTACAAGGACAGGGGATTTAAAGGTACTACATTAAGTCAAAAGGAACTGTCACAGGGTGTGGACCTCGGTAGAGATTTCTCTACCGGCGGAGGAACCAGGAAGTAAGTAAGTACCCGGTCCCTCCGACTAGTGGAGGAAGACAAAGGATAGTGGAGACGAGTCTGTACAAACAGAGGAGACCCTGGTGAACGCAGGAATGACTACGGTGGAGGAGCGGCACAGACCCACACGGCCTCTCTGGTACACGTTCCACCACTGTCACGACGGCCTAGGGGGGAGATCGGGAGGGGTGACTCCGTGTCTGTGCGTTCCTTCCCTAAACCCCAGGAGGGCTTGTCGGTTGGCTGGTCCGTTCCATTGTGACTTACTAGGAAAACTACGGATGTGTTACGTGTCCTTCACGGTTCACTCGGGTCGCACTTAGGACGGCACATCCTGAGCACTCGTAGTAGTCCCGGGACGGTGTGAGATAACCCGTCAATTGGTGTTCGCTATCTCCGTCTTCGTTACACGCCATAGACCTCTTCGTTTCTTCGTTTCGAAAGAATCCCTAACCGACAAGAAGGACTCGACCCCGGTGTCCCTACCCTTCACCCTTCCCTGTACGGACGGGGTGGTGGAGGTCGGTCTTTCCGATGCCGAAGGTTGGAATATCACTAAGCAGAAGGTTCTTGTTAAAAGGATGCTTGTCTAAAGGACCCGAGACTCTCAAGAAACCGAATTGTTTCGGCCCTATGGGGAGTTAATTGTCCTCTCATTTGACTTTGGGTCTCTCCCCTCCGAGGTACTGTAGTCTCATCCTGACCTTGATTGGGACGATTGATTGGAGGTGATCGTGAAGACCAGTAAAGGATAGGTCCACCGGGTAAGATAGGGTGCCTAGGTCTCTTCCTTGTTCGAAGGAAATTGTACACACGAAACAAGGTTGCAGATTTAAATCGGGGAATCCAACCGTTGATCTACACAATCCGTCAGAGGTTCGTTATGTGGACACAAAGAGTAATGTAGAGGTAGAGGTACCAAAGCTGTGAAGCGTTACAGATCCTGGTCAAAGTAATAGTGCAGAGTCACTGAAATCACCACTCGATTTGTAGTTCGTCCTATCAGTGTGTTTACACATCGTAAGTCTTGGAATGAATGAATAAGGGTGACATATAAGAGAAGGGGTCAGCTGTTCCCCGGATTAATTATATCTAACTCCATCTACCTAAGTAGACATCATTGTCTGGGAATGGCTCTTTTCTGTAGTATAAGTTTTGTACAACAGCATAGAGATTACATCGGCAGCTACACCCCCTATGAATTTCTCATAAGTTTTTAAAAAAAGTTTTTTTTTATTTTTTATTTTTATTTATAAGTTTTTATAATTTAACGAGTCTATGGACTTCTTGTGGGTAAGTCTTTGGAATTGTCGAAAATAACTTTCACACATACAAGACTCGTCTCTTACATTCTTCTACTTTTGTAGTCACTCAGACCAAATCTTTATAAGTGTTTTATGCACTTACGCTTCATATCGGATGCGAAAAAGGATACAGAGATCCAGTGGAAAACTTGTCAAAACAACAGTACCGTTTTGTAAGAGTCTTTGGTACCTCCACATAAACGGTGGAAAAGAGCACCACCCTCTAAGTTCCACTCGACCCTTCTTACATAAACCGTTAGTCTTATACCTCTACCAAGGATTTGACTTTGTTTTTCTACCACGGACCTATGGTACCTTGGTAGAGTTCGAGACTTCTCCTATTTGTTTAGTTTCTACGACGAAGACCCTGAAGGTTACCAATTCTGAACTGAAAGGTTTCGTCCTCGATACCCAAGTTAGGGCTAGTCCTTCGATTCTAGGATGTACAGAACGTCGGTTTTTTGGGTTTCTATTTTGTTATTTTTAAGTCATTTCTGATTTTTTGTTTCCAGGTGTATTTTTTTTTTTTTTCACGGTGAAGGGACGAACAATGAGACCTCGGAGTAGGTATTTCATGGACTGGAGGGTGCCCAAATCCTCAGAATATTATGTAAATAATTGATCTTAAACATACACCTGCCCCGGGACGTGGGACCTCGTCGGGACCAACGATCAGTCCGTCGGCGGTCCTTCTCTTTCGTCCGAGCTCGGTGACCCACCTCGTTCGTAGAGACCTGTGGACCCCAGGGACGTGGTCAAAAGAGCGCAGGAGGTGGACTCGGTGCCAGGCGGTTCGTGGGAACTTGTAGAATAGGAATAAAATTCTTAATACGTCGAGGTCTCGAGACATCTCGTCGGCAAACTTGACGTTGGACCTTAACTAAAATTAAAATGTAAAGTCAAACAAGAAAAACTCAGAAATCTAAAGTATCCCTTTCAGTAGGAAACCAGATTAATTGAGAGGGAGATCTTCGACTTTAAAGAATACTGAGACGTCCGAATGAACCATCTGGGAAGAAAAAAGAAAAAAAGAAAAAAAGGGGGTAAAGTCCCGTAGAGTTGTGATCTTGAAGTTTCTAAGTTCCTTGTGCAAAACCCTTTGTAACCGAATTTCATTTTCGGAGGTTAGTATAAACTCAAGAGAGTCTTTTGAGGGTCAAGAGAAGAAAGAGAGTCGAAATTGGGGACGCAAGGGACGGAGGGGTCTGGACTAAGAAAGTTTACGGAACCTGTAAAAATAGAAATTAATTTAGGAAGGACTCGTCCGGAGGTCGAGATCACCTAGTCCTGGGTAGTCGAGTCGTTATGGGAATGAAACTAACTTCGTCCGTAGGGAAACAGAACGTAAGTTTAGGAGTTATTTATAGGCGATTAACTAACTAGAACACTTCATACACGTACGCTTTTTAGAGTTTACTTGTTTTGAATTAATTGTATCAGTGTCTTAGAAGGAGGGAATGAAGAGACCAACAGAGATTCAAAAAGTGACCCGACTCTGGTTAAAGTAGTGGTAGGCTGGCTTTGTTGCTTGCTCCGGAGACTAGACCGAAGACCTCCGTTAAACCTATAACGTTGGTCTCCAGTCGATCGGGAACCGACAAACGAAAGTTGGTAGTGTTACGGTAATAACGTGTTACCTTTCATACTGCGGAGATAAGTGGTGAGAAAGTCCCTAAAACGGAATGAAATGGGACTATACTAAATTTTTTTTTTTTTCTAATAAATAAATAAACCGACCCACCCCAGAATCAAAGTGGTACACCTTATACCAAGGGACTAGTCCCTAACTTAGACCTGGAGGACGTAACCCTCGTTCCTCAGAAGTGGTGATCTGGTGGTCCTCTCAGGGACTGTACACTAAATAGAAGAAGTACAGTAGTGGTGTAGATGGTAACCGACAGAAGAGAGGACTTAACCTACCCTATAGATTTTCTTTGTAGTATATGGATCTTGTTACGGACCGTGTTTCATACGGAAGTTATTTCTCACCATCTCCCGAAGGGAGCGACAAATCACCAATTCTTAGACGGTCGGTTAAGTCCCTGTGCCCAAGTTAAGGACTATGTCTTTCTCGGGTGTATGACGTCTCGTTAATTTGGGCGCACGGGGTCGATGACTCGGTGTGTGGTGTTGATGACTTGGGGTTCACGGATCTCGGGTACTAGAGGTTCTCTTCGGTGGTGTTGCTTCTTATCGGGGGTACGTGGTGTTGATCTCTTTCGGACTCGTGTCGTTGCTTTTGGGTCACGTCGGTTTTTATTTTATATTTATTTATTTAGAAATTTTTCTCTCTCTCCATCTGTCTCTCTGTCGAGTGTTCATAATCTAAAATTTTGTACCTCGAGTTGGTTTTAAAAAGTAGGTTCGACGTCCGTACGTCTCAATCACTCCAAATAAAGACAACTTTCGGAGTCTAAAATTTTCCTTGTTGATTTGGCTTTAAAGGGGTGTTGTGTGGTCCGTAGGTGTTATCACTTCAAATAAAGACACAATTTTCGGAGGTCGAGTACGGACCGTGGGGTACGCAGGGTTCGACACTGATTTCTCTACATCCAGTGACAAGTATTACTTCCATTTTTTACTCAATTACCAAACCGAATTAGTTCTTTATACTGGAATTAGGTCGGTGATTATTCTACTCGAGACTCTTAGTGATAGACCTTTTTGTTATTTGTTTTGTAACAGACGACGTCAATGAGTCCTTTTTGTCATAGTTGAGGTTCCCTTGCAACCGGAACTAAAGATTTGTCCAGTGAAAGACATTTAGACGAGGACAACCCAACGTGGAGTCTCGGTGTACACACAGTCAACCGTACTCATTCCAACCACCATCTCAGGACCTCCCAATTTATGTCCACTACATAATTATATAGAGTTACCCGTAACTACCAACCGGGCAGTCTCTTCCAGTCGGACTGAACCGGACAGACAGTTTAACCACTTTTCCCCCAACTAAACGTTTACCTCCCAAAAAGTCCGTAAGGTGTTCTACAGGACTGTTCTCCTTACCCCTATGGGTAAAACTGAACTTGTGAGTAACATCCCATTCCCTCAATCTCTTCCGTTCCAAACCTTTTTCTTACTCTGACCGTGAAATGTCCTTGTCTAGTGGAAATTGCTACGGTCTTCCCCGTCGTCAGTCTAATCACTCGACGACGTGATTGGGTTCTTTTCTCATTCATATATATCCGTATATACACCTTTAGATGACAGAATTCCCCAGGACAAGAAGAGGTTCCGATAAGCTACATCAATAGAGAGTNGAGTAACATCCCATTCCCTCAATCTCTTCCGTTCCAAACCTTTTTCTTACACTGACCGTGAAATGTCCTTGTCTAGTGGAAATTGCTACGGTCTTCCCCGTCGTCAGTCTATTCACTCGACGACGTGATTGGGTTCTTTTCTCATTCATATATATCCGTATATACACCTTTAGATGACAGAATTCCCCAGGACAAGAAGAGGTTCCGATAAGCTACATCAATAGAGAGTTTGTCGACCCCGTTCCTTAAGACCTCTAACCGGTCTCCGACCTGGTCGACCCTCGACCCGCATTAGTTGGAATAACAGGTCAAAAGACAAAAAGAAGCCCACTCTCTCAAGAAACAAAACGTATCTTACCACCCCTCCTGGGCCTCCCCTCAAAATTGAGGTCCGATAAAACTCGGTACATTGAAAGGAAGTGGGTAGGGTCGGGTCTGAGGACCTGAGGAGTCAGACTCACTTTTCACACTGAGATCAGAATTTGGGAACAAATTTGGTTTGTCGGGTCCTTCATTTTCAAAGTCTAGTTTTAGAGTCGGTTTACATATCAGCATAAACCTATAATGAGAATTTTAGCTAAAGAGACCCCTGAAGGGACCACCAGGTCACCGATTCTGAGACTCGAGGGTTACGTCCCCCGGGTCCAAACTAGAGACCGGCCCCTTGATCTAGGGTGTACGACGTTGATTCTTCAGTGTCCGACGTTGATTTTTAGGGTTCACGGTGTTTACTCTGGGTCACGTCGGTTATTTATTTACATTTAATATATATATATTTTAAATATATTTAAACAAACGGTTTTTAGATGAGACATAAATCAGACTGGTCAAAAATCCCATATAAAGTCCATCACCCAACTCACTACCAAGGGTGTTTCGTTTATGGGTCTGGGATAGGAGGTCCTACACAACAACGAGTCAGTACAGGTCGAGAACGCTGGGGTACCTGACATCGGAGGGTGAGAGGAGAGAGACACCCTAAGAGGTCCGTTCTTATGACCTCACCCAACGATAAAGGAAGAGGTTCCTTAGAAGGACTAGGTCCCTAGCTTGAGGGTAGAGAACGTTAACGTCCGTCTAAGAAATGGTAACACGGGGGTCCCTTCGGTCTACACTTACACTCAATAAACCCTTTTTCCAGAAAAGTCCTACCCTTTTCCTAGAATCCTACTCTAGTAGAACCCAATCCCGTCTTACTTTAGGTTACTGACCATAGAAACATTCTCTGTCTTCTCTCTGTCTATGTCTCTTTCGATACTCTTTTCTCTCCGTCTCTCTCCTTCCAACGTCGGTGTTTGATTCCTTGTGGACCTCTGTGGTCATTGACCTTCTCCACCCTGCCTGGAAGGGGTCGCGGAGACCTTTCTCACACCGTGACGGATGTGGAACTAAAGTCTAAAGACCGGAGGTCTTGACTCTCGTTTTTAAAGAGAAAAATTACAGTGAGTGAAACACCCCAAAAGGATTTTGTCGAGATTCTTTGATTTTGTTGGACACTATTCAAAATAAACAACCCTTCCTTTTCTTCTCCAACTCTTAACTTTCGATGGGGGTCTCAAAATACCGAAACCTAAAACAAAAACAAAAGGTTCAGTCAAAAAATTTCTGGAAGTTCCTGTAATTTTCCTAAAGGGACCACCGAACCTGTTATTTCGTAGACAGATGTTACACCCTCTGGGTCCAAGCTAGGGACCCATCCCTTCTGTGGGACCTCTTCCTTTACCGTTGGGTGAGGTCATGATAACGGACCTTTTAGGGTACCTACCTCCTCGGACCATCGGATGTCGGGTACCCCAACGTTTCTCAACCTGTGCTGACTCTCTGAAGTGAAAGTTCCTGTAATTTTCTCCTAAACTTCACAAACAAAAAGAGGTCCGTAGGTGTGGGTGAGGACTCTCGTCCCCTCTTCCTCCAGTAAACTCGTGAAGAAAGAATTGCGGGGACTTTTTAACAAAACTCCAGACTTACGTAGAACTATAAGGGTGATCCCTAACACAGGAGAGAGACATAATGTTTCATGAGTAAAAGTGACAAGGAAAAAAAGAACGAACAAAAAAGGAGACAACCACTAAGAGGTAAATAATAACTTCTCCTAACTGAGACTCAGTGGTAAGACACAGATCGGCCCCGTTTAGTCTGCATTCTCAAGTCGTTAAAAGGAGGAAACCTCTCTTCCTCTCTAAAGATGAGATCTCTTATCGAGACGAGGATTCGTATGTACCTCACCCTCCACCCTCACTCCTGCTCACTCCAAGAAGGGTCAAATAGGTTCTAAGAAGAAAAGGGGTTAACGGGAATCTCCCTATTCTTAATACAGACAGACAGACAGAGATCCGTCCTGAAGAGATTAAAGTCTACTGATTTATTGACACAAGACGTCCCGCGAGTCGAGCCACGAGACACTAGTGGATCTCCCCATCCTACCCCTCACACACCCTCCTTATGAGTGCTCCCTCTCCTATATACATATGTCTATCGATTATGTGAAACAACATGTCGTCTTTGCTTATGTTGTAACATTTCGTTGATATGAGGTTATTATTTTAAAATTTTTTATTTATATTTTAACTATTGTGTGTGTCTCTTTCGGTTGTAAATATACTGTATGATACACGTTTCGGGGGATACATCTATCATTCAGTTTATTTGACGAAAATTCAACTGAACGGACTTGATCGTTTTCTTTCTTACTAGTCCGAGACGTTACACCTCCCCCCGCTCCTCTGACCCCTCTCCCCCTCCTTGATCTAGGGACCCGGGGTTCGCATTGAGGTCGTGATTGACTTGGTGTCCGCTGGTACAATCACTTGTTCGGACTCAGAGTCCAAGTGGTACACATGTGACCTGGGCCCCCGGAACTGAAACCTGAACTAGATGAACAGACGAAGGGACAGTAGGTAGCTGTACCTCACCTTGGGAGTCTTGAGTCGCACTTCTGACTGAGGGTCTTTCCGAGAGGGGGAGACGGAGAGGAAAGGGCAATTGTACGAAGACACCAGGTAAAAATGGTTTGTCTTCGTTTCCTCTTTCTTCCTAGCTCTCTCTTTCTCTCTCTCTCTGGTTTCGGGTGGTACAACCGTGACTTTACCGTTTAAAAATACGTCTTCTTTCAATAAAGAAATGATCTTCCATCTTGAGAATGTCTATACCTTTAAATTGGATTAATTTTACCGAAAAAGTTAAAGAAAAATTCCGGAAGAAAAATACTAATGACGCCAAACTTCTCTTACACGACCCTACAAAGAGTACATCTCAGTGTTCACAAACGACCTTTTCTCCGGTGACTGGGTGTCTTAGGGTGAATTTGGGAAAGTGTCACATTAGGTGTGGGGGAGGGTCAGGTCCCTTTTGTCGGTCGTAAAGACCCATACAGATATAATTAGATTCTCCGGACTGAACACCGACCACGGGTTGAGAGGAACTTAATACCAGCCAAACCCAAACATAAGATCAGTCACAGGTACGTCGACCTAAATATTTGGATTCTACATTTCAGGAGAGACGACAGAGATCCAGACCGGTGTCTCTTAAGTTACAGATGTCGTAAAAGTCAAACAAAAAGGAAGTCGAATTAAGTAACCATGTTCTTCTTTATACAGTCCAACATGTAATAGAAATCTGAACTGCGGAAAAGACATTCCGACTTTACAAGGGTCTACGGTTGTTAAGAAATCTACCAAATGAGTCTAACTGTATCGTTCTATTAATAAAAAGAAGTATCTTTTAGGTAGATTTGGTAAATGTCTTCCTAAACAATAGACACCTAGTCACCATTTCTTAGACGGTCGGTTCGTCTTCTACGTCCAAACTAGGGGCTCACCCCTTCTAGGGGACCTCTTCCTTTGGGTGAGGTCATAAGAATCTCTTAAGGTACCTGTCTCCTCGTCCCTCCCGATGTCAGGTACCCCGGTGTTTTTCAGTCTGTACTAAATCACCGACTTGTTGTCGTTGTTGTTTTTAACGACAGACAACGTAATGCAGAAGCCATTCCTTTCGACAAAAGACAGTTATTGTTTTCGTCATCCACCTAAAGGGACCACCAGGTCACCAATTCTTAGGTGGACGGTCATGACTCCTGTACCCGAGGTAATGACCAGGTCTTTCTCAGGGGTTCTACGGAACCCCTTCGATTTGGTCCCGCGGTGTTGAGGACCTCGGGTGTCCGGGATCTCGGACACGAGACGTCGTTGTCTTCGGCACCGTCACTCCTAGGTCTCGTGACGTTATCTCCTTCGAGTGTGGGTCGTTGTTTCCGGGTCTCTTCGGTTTCTTTCTATGTTTGTTTATTTGTTTATTTTGATTTCGTCACCTCGTTCCCGCACCCACACTCACGGAACGTGGGGCAGGTTCCCCTGTCTACGGGAGAGGTTCCGGAAGGGTAGAGTGGTCACCGCTTAGAAAGGGGTTGGGACGACCGAGTGACCGAGTAAGAACGGAGAGTAGTGACACATATCTTTTATTTTATTGAAGAAAGACTGTAGAAACTCGAAAGAACCACCCCCTCCCCCCCGCCCGTCACCAACAATTTCAATGATCTACATCATTCATGACAATAAAGAACACACGGGCGGAGATGGAATTTCAGAGGACTTTAGAGGTTAACCCCTCTTAGCGACGGATTTCCGTGTGAAAAATGAAGTACATTGTAAACTTACACAGGGTACCTCTAAAGTGGTTTGAAGATACTACCTCCTCAGTTGTTGTCATTTTAGTGGTCATTTAAAACCTTGTGTAAAGATCCGCTTTTACGAATGTTCTGTTTTAGTAACATTATCAGTAAAAAGAAGTACTTCTTATCTTCAATTTGTTCGTGTTGTGATTTAGATTTGTAAATAAGTTACTGAGGTTTCCGTAAAACTGAGACGAGCCCTGAATCACTCGGTGACGGTAAAAGGAATAGCACCTGCAAATCAATCCATCTCCGGTAAATGTCCCTTTCAGTTACACCCCTGGACCCCCATCTAAAACAAAGGTTTCTTCCGAAGTCGTAGGGGAAACGAGAAGGAGTCACACTCCTACAGTGGGAAGGTAGTCCCCCATCTAGACACAGGAGGGGAAACGTAGAGTGGACCGGGACCTGTCTGAAACGGGTACTCTTACGTCTTCATGTTGAAGGGTCTACCCCGATACCTTTAGACACGAGGAGAAGGAGGGAGGTAGTTGTGTGTATTTCTCGGTACACCTCTCTCTCTCTCTCTCTCTCTCTCTAGGTCGGTTGGGGTCCGTAGTTGGTGGTGTTCCGGTCCAAGAGGTCACGGTCGGGGTCCCTAGAGTCGGGTGGTTGGGTTGCACCTCGTCCTGATGGGTGGACTTGGGACTGGACCTAGGATTCGATGTACTAAAACGTGTTTATTTTGCTACCAACAATAGACGTCGGTGGTTCAGACCCACCTAACAGTGGGTCACTTTGTCGGTTACTGGACTACATCGACTCCAGAGTCGTCGGTCCGTCATTGACCATAGTCCCGTGTCGTCTCTCACTTCGTGCTTGTTGACCCAGTTTCCCGTGTAAGACGATAGTGTCCGGGTGTGGGGTCTCCTCGGACCTTCGTCAGTGACGTACCTTCCGTCCACCCTCGAAGATAAGATTCTGGACTCGGTATGTCTGACCAAGGATTTTATCCGTCTCTACGTCACTCGTCTTGTTTCCAGAATCCAGTCTCTACGGTCCTCTGTGTCTAGGTTGGGGTGTCTCGACTTCCTTTCCCTGAACATTCTGGGAAGTATCCTAGTCTTATACAGAATCGTTGATTCAATACGTCTATCCTTTCCGGGTCGAAAGGAGCTAGGTACTTTGTGTGACGACGACGACGATGACGATTCAGCGAAGTCAGCACAAGCTGAGACACTGGGGTCTCTGCCTTCGGGTGGTCCGAGGGGGCAGGGACCCTAAGAGGTCCGTTCCTGTGGCCTCACCCAATGGTAAAGGAAGAGGTTACGTACTTTCACTTTTCACTTTCACTTCAGCGAGTCTGTACAGGTTGACAATCGCTGGGGCACCTGACGTCGGGTGGTCCGAGGAGACAGGTACCCTAAAAGGTCCGTTCTCATGACCTCATCCCACGGTAACGGAAGAGGTTACTTTGTGTGATTCCTTGATCTTTATTTGGGAGTGTATTACCAGTGTACTAAGACTATTTACAAGGTTCTCGTAAGGTACCCCTTTCTTAACGGGGAAGTTGTTTACCACGACCCTGTTAACTTGTAGGTGTGCGTTATTTTATTCAACTTGTGAATAGTTTGAGACGTTTTTAATTGAGTTTTACTGAGTATCTGGATTTATGTTCTCGGTTTTGATAATTTGAGAAACTTCTTTTGTATCCTCCTTCAGAACACTTAAACAATATCCTCGATCAAAGAATCTATATTGTGGTTTTTTCGTTGTTCTCTATTTTTATCTACTTAATCTAGTGTAGTTTTACTATCCGTGATAGTCACGATATATACTATAGTGATTCGTTTCCTTTTCTGTTGAGTCTCTTACCCTCTTTTAACCTATAAGCTCAACACAGATCTTGTCTATTTCTTGAGGATGTTGAGTTATTCTTTTACTGTTTATTGGGTTAATTTTTGATCTGTGTCCTAAACTTGTCTATAAAGAGGTTTCTGTATCAGTTGTTCGAGTACTCTTCTACAAGTTGTAGTAGTTCAGTAACAACAACAAGTCAACGGTTCAGTACGGACTGAGAAACGTCATGGTACCTAACGTTGTATGCTCCGAGGGGACAGGGAGTAGTAGAGGATCTCAAACGGATTCAAGGACAGATAGCTTAGTCCTACGGTATGTTAGTAGAGTAGGAGACAACGGGAGAAGAGGACAGAAGTCAGAAAGGGTAGTAGTCCCAGAATAGGTCACTTAGTCGACAAGTGTAGTCCACTGGTTTCATTACCTAGAAGTCGAAGTCGTAGTCAGGAAGGTCACTTATAAGTTCCAACTAAAGGAAATTATAAGTGAACCAAACTAAAGGAACAGTAATCCCTAGACGGTTAATGTGCGTGTCACTCTTATGAAGTGAGTGTGAGTGTCCTCACTTGTCTTCCTACCTTGCTTGCGACCGTTCTTACATCTCTTTAACCATGGAAGTACACCACGACCATCTTTACATTTTGTCCCGGATTCAACCCGCCACTTACTCCTAACTTTCGACTATCCATACTTCAAAGAAAACGCCCCCACACTCTTGTTTTTTACAAGATTTTAATCTAACGTCACCACTAACGTGTCGAGATACTTATATGACTTTTGTAACTGTATATGAAATTTACTTACTTGACATACCATTTCGCATCGTCTTACGCGGCGGGTTTTACACGGTCAAACTGTATTCATAATAAAATCCGACTTCCGCCAACTCTTCGTCGTCCACGTCCTTTTTGGGAGGGGGGAGGGTAAACGGATTTTTATGTATTTAAATCATTTCCACAGGGGTAGGAGGAAAGAGATGGTCCTTCCTACCTTCAATCAGTGGGGTTGTTGTGATCTGGGTCTAGTCAGGACTCTGTGCTGTCTCCTTGGACGTAACGTTCATCGAGTATAAGGTAGTTAAAGGAGGACATAAATTGAAGGACGTTAAACACCGGGGATTTGTTAGAAACGAAACAGAACGGTGAAGAGATTTTTACATAATGACTAAAAATCTCTACGTTATATTCGGGACCAATGGAGAACCTCAGTGAGTAGAGACTCACGAGATCGGACATACTTGAAGAGAAAGAGAACAATTAGATAGAAAACAGATTAAATACCTCAAGGTCGGTTAGTTAGATTTTATCTCCCTTTTGACAAAAAAGGAGAGGATTTCCATATATTTCAACACTTTACTTTATAAAGACACTTTATTTTATAAAAGACGATACGATCATTTGTTCGGTACAGTGTCTGTAGTCCCTAAGGTCGGAAGGTTTACGTTTAAAGACTCGGGTCCATTTTGTTATAGTCGATGAGCCGTCGCTACTCGGTGAAGGAGGGGGAATTCACGACTCCTCGACCTCACCACCACCCCCCACCCCCCTCCCCCCTTATCCTCTTTCACTTTCTCCGTCTTTAAGTGGTGTAGACGATGGGGAATACCATTTGCTCCTTAATTCCTAACGACGACAAGTCAGTGTTTCAACACAGACTGAGAACCCCTGGGGTACCTGACATGGTGTGGTCCGAAGGGACAGGAAGTGATAGAGGACCACGAACGAGTTAAAGGACAGGTCACTCAACTACTACGGAAGGTTAGTCGAGTAGGAGACAGTGGGGGAAGAGGAGGACGGAAGTTAGAAAGGGTCGTAGTCCCAGGAAAGTTTACTCAGCCAAGAAACGTAGTCCACCGGTTTCATAACCTCGAAGTCGAAGTTATAGTCAGGAAGGTTACTTATAAGTCCAACTAAAGGAAATCCTAACTGACCAAACTAGAGAAACGTCAGGTCCCCTAAGAGTTCAGAGGTTGTGGTGTCAAGTTTTCGTAGTCAAGAAACCACGAGTCGGAAGAAATACCAGGTTGAGAGTGTAGACATGTACTGATGACCTTTTTGTTATCGAAACTGATCTGTCTGGAAACAACCGTTTTACTACAGAGAGGAAAAATTATACGACGGATCGTATAATTTCGTATCGAAAAGAAGGTTCCTCGTTCCCACCTTCTTTTATTAAAGTACTGACGTCAGTGGTAGACGTCACTAAAACTTCGGGTTCTTTTATTTAAGATAGTGACAAAGGTAGAAAAGGGTAGATAAACGGTTCTTCACTGTCCTGACCTTAATTCCCACTCTTGTTAGTTTTTCGTCCTAAACCAGGGTCTATCGACTCTACGTATACTTTCTTTACTAAAGTCATTCGGACTAGTGAACGTAAAAGGGTATGTATCTTCTCGTGTTCTAGGGAATTACACTCTCTAGACCAAAAGGAATTAATTGTCATTAGAAAATTGTAAGTCTAATGGACGGGGAACGACGTCTGAAGACATATCGGACCGAGGAGGTGAGAGGGATCCTTAGTCAAAAGACCCCAGTGGTTCTAACGGTCCTCTTTAGAGTTATTGGAGTCTATACGTCTACTGTGGTGGGAATACCGTCTTTCACTTCTCCTTGATTTTTCAGAGAACTACTTTCACTTTCTCCTCTCACTTTTTCAACCGAATTTGAGTTGTAAGTCTTTTACTTCTAACACCGTAGACCAGGGTAGTGAAGTACCCTTTATCTACCCCTTTGTCACAGTCTGAAATAAAACCCCCCGAGGTTTTAGTGACGTCTACCACTGACGTCGGTACTTTAATTTTCTGCGAATGAATAACCTTCTTTTCAATATTGGTTGGATCTATCATATAAGTTTTCGTCTCTGTAATGAAACGGTTGATTCCAGATCAGTTCCGATACCAAAAAGGACACCAGTACATACCTACACTCTCAACCTGACACTTCTTCCGACTCGTGTCTTCTTAACTACCAAAACTTGACACCACAACCTCTTCGGAGAACTCTCAGGGAACCTGACGTTCCTCTAGGTTGGTCAGGTAAGACTTCCTCTAGTTGGGACCCTAAAGAAACCTTCCTTACTACGATTTCCACTTTGAGGTCATGAAACCGGTGGAGTACACTTCTCAACTGAGTAACCTTTTCTGAGACTACGACCCTCCCTAACTCCCGTCTTCTTCGACTGCTGGCTCCTACTCTACCGACCTACCGTAGTGACTGAGTTACCTGCACTCAGACTCACTTGAGGCCCTCTACCACTACCTGTTCCTCTGGACCGCACGACGCTAAGTACCCCAGCGTTTCTCAACCTGTGTTGTCTCACTTACTTGACTTGACTTGACTTGACTTGACTCTACGACAGAGGACCCGAACTTCAGAAGTACTAAGGGTGGTTTATTGAGAGAGTTGAAAATCCAGTGTACATAAAAAAAAAAAAGTCAACTGTTTCAAATAACAGTTCCTCCCCCTTTAAGGGGAGGATGGGGAGAACTCAAAATCACGGGCTTAAGTATTATTTTAACTGTGTTCTGTTCTATTGTCCTCTTTTCGTTTGTTTAAAATTAAAGATGTGTGTGTTCAGAGTATCTTTACCTTAGACTCTTCATTGGTTCCGTCCGTCGAAAGTATGAAAAATCTGTTTATTTTTTATTTAAACACTTCTTAACAGTTCTGTTTCTTTAAATTCGAAACCTACGAATGTATCAGTTCTTAGATCTCAAACCTGAACCTCGTCACTCAATTTATTCCAAACAAATCTATCCGCACTTAAAGGATAGAGATGACTATTCCACAAGAAGATGAAGGGGTACGTCCCTTACATGGAAAGTATACTCTCTAATTAAAGGACGAAAGTCCCTCTGTCTTTCCTCCCAGTCACACAGAGAGAACGTTTCCGACAAAAAATTCATTGAAATTAAGTTTCATTAGTTATACGGTAACTCCGTATCAAACCCTGTCGGATTTATAGAGACTACTTTCATTTTCTGTTCTCACTTTTTCAACCGAATTTCGAGTTGTAAGTCTTTTGTTTCTAGTACCGTAGGTCAGGATAGTGAAGTACCGTTTATCTACCTCTTTGTCACCTTTGTCACAGTCTGAAATAAACACCCCCCGAGGTTTTAGTGACATCTAACACTGATGTCGGTACTTTAATTTTCTGCGAACGAGGAAGTTTCTTTTCAATACTGGTTGGTCTGTCGTATAATTTTTCGTCTCTGTAAGGAAACGGTTGTCTCCAGGTAGATCAATCCAGATACCAAAAAGGTCATCAGTGTATACCTACACTCTCAACCTTCCGATTCTCGACCTCTTAACTACGAAAACTTGACACCACAACCTCTTCTGAGAACTCTCAGGGAACCTAACGTTCCTCTAGGATGGTCCTGTAGGATTTCCTTTAGTCAGGACTTATAAGTAACCTTCCTGACTACGACTTCGACTTTGAGGTTATGAAACCGGTGGACTACGCTTCTTGACTGAGTAAACTTTCCTGGGACTACGACCCGTTCTAACTTCCGTCCTCCTCTTCCCCAACTGTCTCCTACTCTACCAACCTACCGTAGTGGCTGAGTTACCCGTACTCAAACTCATTTGAGGCCCTCAACCACTACCTGTCCCTCCGGACCACACGACGTCAGGTACCCCAGCGTTTCTCAGCCTGTACTGACTCACTGACTTGACTTGACTTTATAGAGTCATTTCGAAAATCTTTTGGTTTATTGGTCTGGGTAGATACTCTCTTCTCTTCTTTGTTCGATCCCTGATGTTAGTACTCCTGACTTTTGTTAAGTCTAGAGGGGGACGGAGGATCAATACTCCCAGTCGTAGCATGATGTCACCACTCTTTACAGCCAATTGACCGGATCAATCATTTATTTTCCGTCCTGGATTCTTTTACCGAAATTGTATCATTTCCTTTACTTACTAAATATAATTAAACAAATTATCGTACGAAAATTTTTTTATATATAAAGAAGGAAAATTTTTTAAAACCGACTTAGGATACCGTACACCCTGGAATGAAGGGATTGGTCCCTAACTTAGACGTAAGGGGCACAACCTTTCGTCGTAGATTTGGTGACCTAGTGATCCCTTCAGGGTATTTTACGAAACAACAATTCATAAAATAGATAGTGTACATAGTGTACAACTGGTGGGTTATTACTATCCCTTTCTGTACATTATGTTAATATCAAACGGACTCCTGAAAATTTTACTCGTCGTCTCGTTTTGTGTAGATTTGAGTTTCACCTTTTCAGTCACACTTAAGTGTCTTTGTGAGGAGGACAATTTTTTTAACAGAGGCGTAGATGATATCGCAAAGACGGATGGTAAAGAGTACATATAGGACTTGTGGGTAGGACACAAAGGTTTAGATAAGAGGGGATCCTCTTAGGTCCCGTAGAACCTCTTATCGACTCATGTACAGAGTCCCGTGTCTTTCGAGTTTCCTTTGGACCTTGTGGACAACGACGGTCCTTCGATTCTACAAAAGTTCCTACAGTTATCCTACGATTTTCCTGTTTCCTGATCGAGAATCTTTGAGGGTCACTGATGGGTCACTAGAAACTAATAGTTTTTCGAAAAGGGTACGGAACCTCTTTGATTTGGGTGCACGGTGTTGACGGTTTCGGTCGCACGGAACCCGGGTCCGGGACGCTGTCCTCTTCGATGGTGTTACTCTTCGGGGGTGTATGTCGTTGATCTCTTATCGGGGGTGAGAGACTTTGATCTTTCTCAGAATTGTGTCGTTACTTCTGGGTCACGTTGGTTTTTATTTTACTTATTTAAGAAAACCTTTTTCAAAAAGGGAAATTAACTCTCTTTAATTTAAATATTTTTCGTCATATATTCGTTTGGTCTTCGAACGTTCGTATGACACGATAGTTTGAAAATCCAAAAAAGTCAGTCTAACCAGATCTTTATATTTGGTAGGTTAAAAGGAGGGGACGAAGAGTGAATTTCTTCTTTTTCGAGTTCGTTTAGATAAAATTGAGAAGACGATGGAGACGCTTGCATCGACGTCGTAGTCTCCTGACCGGGTGGAACCGCTCATCTGTCCGACAAGGACAGTGTATTTGTTTGTTCACCAGATCTGGATGAATACGACAAACACATTCGTGAACGAGTTCGATTTGACCCAGTTACCACAATAGATACATCTTGTTTTCTGTTCGGAGACCAACAGTGAGCAATCTACAGAGACGTCGGAAGTCTTTTGTGTCAGTAGGAATCTTTTTTCCTCACAACCGGTTGTAATCATAACCGAGTCGACCCTAACCTAAGTCAAGGGACACCGGACCTCTGTCGGAAGCGAAAACAAGGACGTGTCAGTCGTCACAGACCTTGAGGAGGACGAAGGTCCTTGGTTACTGTCCGTCTTAGATGTCACTTCCTGACACAGAACGGATGAGGAGGGAGACTCGGTGACAAAGAGGAAGGTCCTTTGACAGAACGTCAACGTGTTCCACTGGAGATTCTTTCTGTCACAACCTTATACCCACACACACGGATGTGAAAAAAAGGGGTCGACCCATTCTGGTGACGGGATTTCGTGGTCCGAAAGAAATGTTAAAACCACTTTCCTTTTGGTAAAGACTTCAGTCTGTGAATAGAGTAGGAAGGGAAGGGATGGAGAACGGTACTTATAGTAGGGAGGACCGGGAACTATGAGATAAAATTACAATCTTTCATACTAAGATGTAATAATAGCAATAGTGTAACGTAATAAAAGCAGTAGTGTCACGTAATAAATTAATCGAGTAGAAACAACATGTATAAAAAGTCCCATACAGTACCCAGATGAGAAAGTTTTATGTAAGTTTGATGGTCTGATATCTTCCTTTTTCCTTTTCGTCGTCGAAGACGAATACGTCGATGCAAAGGTCCCTGATAGTCCTGTCACAGAGGTCGAGTGTCTCCTTTGTATTCGTCCTCTCTACTGACCCAGACCCCTCCCGAGTTTACATTGGAGGGGACAGGGTCTGTAGGACGCACATGGGTGGAAGATTATGTTACATGGAGGGACACATGAAGGGGCACGGAGTTACGCCACCGTTAATTGGTTCCCGTAAACAATCTTACACTTCTCTTTAAAATTTTACCTTTGAAGAGTATAATTACGTAGAATGTTTACTAACTAACTTCCTTTCGACATTTTTGTTCCGGAGACAAAAACCAAACAGAAAAACGGGGTATAAGTAAAAGTAAACAAACAAACCGACACGGTTCAGACTATAAGTATAAGTAACGTCGTGTATCATCAACGCAGTACGCCCTAGGTCAAGAGACTGGTCTTAGTTTGGGTCCCGGGGGGACGTAACGTCCGGACCTCAGAATTGGTGACCTGGTGGTCCCTTCAAGGTTTCACTGCTTTAAAAAAACCTCTGAAACCCCTAATTCACGTACTCCTCCCAAAGGGTCCACCGCTATCACCATTTCTAGCGTGGACGGTTACGTCCTCTGGATTCTTAGGGTCTAAGTTAGGTCCCGGCCCTTTTAGGGGACCTCCTCCTGTACCGTTGGGTGAGGTCATAAGAACGGACCTCTTAGGGTACCTAAGACCCCGAGACCGTCAGATGTCAGGTAACCGAACGTTTCTCAGTCTGTACTGACTTCACTGAATCGTACGTACGCACACGCTCTCCTTGTAAGAAAATTTGACAGGAAACCCTATATCAAAAGTATGAAACATAAATGGTTTCATATCTTTAATTGTTTATTTTAATAAAAACGTTTTGAGAACAAAATAAGGTCAGTACGTGTACATAAACTCACGTGTGACATAGAAAAATTTCACACTTTTCGTAACGTCACAAGACACCGAAGAAAGTCTAAGTAGTCTTAACACTGTACACTAAGAGTCATACAGAGAAGTGAGATTGACGGTTGTAGACCTACTAAAGTCCCAAGTGTCCGGTTAATTCATCGAACAAGAATATCAAGGAATTTAGGTCTATATAAGTAGAGGTAAAGTTAAGTAAATCGGCCAAAGTATCGATTTAGGATCCCTACTAGTCAAGAATCCTTATCAACGGGAAAACTTTGATATTTGAGAATTCAAATGAGAGGTTTGTCGGGGGATCGTAAAGTGTAAGGAACGTGGTGAAGAATCGGGTACGTCCGACGATACCTGATTCTTCGGTATTTGGCCCGTCGAATAATTTTTACCTTAAAAAAGAGTACCAGGACCTTTTACTTTCAGGTACTAGTTCCACGGGTGTCTAAACAACCGACCACTCCCGAGAAAGACCAAGTATCTGTCTGTAGAGGTGTTTCTTGGGAGTGTACTACCTTCCCCTCTCCCCCGAGAATCCTAAAGAAAATATTCTCCCAGTTAGGGTAAGCACTCCCGAAGTGGGAGTTCTGGATCAGTGGAGGGTTTCCGGGGTAAAGGATTGTGATAGTGCAACCCTAATCCTAAAGTCGTGTACTTAAAACCCCCTCACCCCCGTTTACGTTTGTAAGTCAGGTATTGTAGGACGGTGTAAGGTCGTGACTAAACCTCGAGTGTACAGGAAACTTTAAAGGAAAGACAGGGACGGTCAATAGATACAGGAGAACAAGGACGGGGAATAAGTAAAGGAATGGAGTAACTAGTGGGGTCTAGGACACTGACTACTATAGTTGAAGAAAAGGTAGACATAGGTGACACGGGAATAGAGGAATAGGAAGATTGAACTTAGTCAAACGTCGACTGGGAGGTAAGCCTACGTTCGTCGTTCCTCATATTGGTTCGTTTACCACAATGATGTTTGCTCCCAGTGCAAAAAGGACTAGTTAATCACAGGAAGTCGTAGAACGTAAACTGGGCTCAGGATGGACTGTCGTTTTTATCTAGGTTAGTCAAGAGGTAGGGTGTGAACGTTTGTGTAACTCTAAGAGAAAGAAAAATTTTACTGGAGTCTAGGTTCTAAGTAGGAGGTGGACACGAGACTCAGTGTGGAGGAGTAGAAAACGAGGTAGAAGGAAAGGAAGATAAAAATTGGAGGACAAGAGATGATGTATAGAGGAGAGTCCGATACTTACAAAAGTGTAGAAGAAGTAATTTTACGAGGGGTGGGTTAAAACGTCGATGGTAGATTACGGGTCAGGGAGAGACAACGAAACGTCACTTGTATGTATGGGCTAAGTAAACCAAAGGGTTAGAAAGGAGTCGTGGGTCTTTAACCCGGGAACAGGGATGTTGAGGTACCTTTAAGAAGAACAGTTCCAATGGTTAATAAAGATAGACTTTCTTTAAAGACAGAGAGAATCAAAGAAGACCGACCAGATTCTTAATTTAACTACACTTTGTTCAATTCACCTCTTTTTTTTTATAAATTATTGTACATGTGTACCCTCTCTAGGTCCTTTTGACTCATTGAGTGGTTTTTACAACTTTAGGAGTGTGTTTATGGTAGTAGTCGATCTCTGTTTTCTCCTACAACCCTATCATCAAACCCTGAAGTCTCCCTTCCTTCCGTTGGGTTTCTATCTTTTTGTTTACAAATCATTTGTTTACAAGCGACCCGATTGAGATTGGGACGTCTCTGTTACCCTATGTCTCACTTGAGACTGGAGATCTGGGACGGATCCCAAGTCGGTGGTGTGGATTTGACATAAGACACGTCCATAGAGACCACCGTCGGGATAAGACCCCTGTTCAGGAGATAAATTTAATAAAATCCGTCAATCCCTCTTCCAATTTGAAAGAAGGACTCAGAACACCCGGAACTTATAAAATCGATCTTATTAGTCGTACGATTTCCCTGTAAAACCCCACCGTTCAAAACGAGGGACTGTGAAGGAACATCCGTTTAGGTATGTTTGAAAAGACAAATACATAGTAAGTAAGACAGATTCGTAAACCTTAAGAGACAGTGACGGTGTAAGAAGAGACTGAAGACACTGAGATGAGAAAGACAAACAGACGGAGTTTACAACCGGTAGAGAGAAGTAATAATTAAAGGACGACAACACTCATGAAATTTTCATTCTAACTTTACATCAAATCAAACTCTTGTCTTCCTTTCTCGTGTATACTTAACTTAACTGGTTCTCAATTAAGAAGAAGTATTTTTATAGTAGTTCTATAAAAACAAAATCTGAAGGGACCACCAGGTCACCAATCCTTAGACGGAAGGTTAGGTCCCCTGTGTACAAACTAGGAACCTGGTCCTTATAGGGTGCACTGTTTCTCGTTGATTCGGACACGTGGTATTGATGAATCGACGACACGGGATGTCGGGTCCGGGCACGTTGTTCTCTTCGGGGACGTTACTCCTCGGTGGCGTTACTCCTCGGGTGGGTTGTTTTGATCTCTCATCGGGGGCGAATGACGTTGATCTCTTTCGGGTGCGTTGGTCCCGAGTCACTTCGGTTTTTATTTATGTATTTTAAATTTTTATTTCTAATAAAAACCTTATCTGTTCGACTAAAAATTCAAATATACTTTTTTTACCTGTTGGTTCTTATTGGTTACCTTATTTTAGAATTCTTCTTCCCCCTGTTATTCCACTTTTATTACCAGAATGGTCTATAATTTTGTAAATATTTCGGAGTCTTTAATGTTGTCTTACCATAGTCGTGTACTCATCTATCTTGTCACTTAACCTTATCTTTTCACAATCGTTTACCGTTGGGTGAGGTCACAAGAACGGACCTCTTAGGGTCCCTGCCCCCTCGGACCACCCGACGGTAGATACCCCAGTGTGTCTCAACCTGTGCTGACTTCGCTGAATCGTCGTCGTCGTCGTCGACGAGTCGCTGAGCAACCCTGGGGTACCCGGTAAGGGAAGAGGTCCCCTAAAAGGACTGGGTCCCTAGTTTGGGTTCAGAAGACGTGACATCCACCTAAGAAACGGTAGACTCGGTGGTGCCTTCGGGGGGTCTTATCGTTTAGACCTAGGTTTATGTTATGTGCACCCTTAAGTTAAACACTATTCTTCCGGTTTATTACCCTATTGCTATCTGATTTAAAAATTGTGGGGATAAGGAAATAAAAGACAGAACCCGACAGAAAAACAGAGGAAAGGAACCGGATACTTATACGAATTCACAGAGAATAATTTATAGTCTTTTGTTGTGAGGGAGGGAAGGACATAGTAGAATCAATTGGTGAGAAAGAGAGTATAAAACGTCGATTCAAGAGTACTTTCTCAGAGGTGAAGAAGGGGAACTTTTTTTGTAAATTTTTTAAATATAACCAAACAAAAATCAATACTTCGTTTTTCTATTATGTCTTCTGATACATAAAATTATTGAACTTCATATTTTTCTTTTTCCAACATTAATTATGAACGACAAGTCATGTCACCGGTGATTGGTGTACACCGATGACTTGGGAACTTACGCCGATCAGACTAAACTTTGGACGATATTCTGTGTGTGACCTAAGACTTCAAAATCACTTTTTTCTCTTACATTTTATTGAGAAATGATTAGGGAAGACGACTAATGTATAGTTTTGTTACTGTAAAACTATATAATAAATTTTCCTTTTAAATAATTTTAATTAAAGTGCAAAGATAGAGAAAAATTTCACCAACGTTCTTTCAAAATTTAATGTAGACACCGAACGTAAAATGAATACATGTCACCTGATAAATACCAAATTTCTCAAATACATACCAAAATTAAAACGTTACCACTCGTATATAATAAAAGTGTAACTTCGATTTACAAAAATAAAGAGTGACAAAATAACACCAATTTTTTATGTATATTGTATTTTAAATGGTATAAGTGGTAAAAATTCACATACCATGTCATCATAAAAATACGCGCAATAACACGTTGGATAGAACGGGAATTTTAACCATGTCACGTCCCGAAAAAATTCGTTCGAAAAGCCCAGTGTGGGGGGCTTAATTGATTAGACCAGACAAGAGTACCTAAAGTTTAGATAAACGAGGAGTTTGTGGATTTTGAGGTGTATACATTGAGACTGAAAGGACAGGGGTGGGGAACGATTCGGGTGGAGAGAGTAGACAAATAAGGGCACACGGAAGACGGGGACTGTGTAAGATTGAGATGACAGTATGGTTATTATGGGTTGATCAAAGACCCTCACTCGGTTCTTTGGAGAAAGAACACGGGTGAAGATAAACAGGGGACCCCCCAATAGATGAAGGATTTCGCAAGAGTTCAATCAGGTAAAAGAAGTAGGGACATCGGTAACCAGATCAAGTCTGGAGATAAGAGAGTGGATAACTCTTCAGTAGAGGATTGACCGTAGACTCCCACAAAACACTGTGGATTATAGTAATACACTTATTTTATGTCCTCGGTATGTTTTAGAGGGTACATTAAAAATTCCATTATTGGGTTCATCATAAGAGATCTTAGGAGTATATTTATCGTCAAGTTATCATAAAAGGGTCTTGGATGAAATACGGAACGTGGTCCGGCCCGACTCCCTACGGTTCTAGTTTTTCTGGGAAAGAAAGGGGGTTCTTACAGTGTTTGACTGTAAATAGAAGGGTTGTCTCCCTACCTTGGACCCAGAGGACGTAGTGTCCGTCTAAGAAATGGTAGACTCGATGGTTCCTTCGGGTTGACCGTATATTTGTGAATATGTTTGTTTACATAAAATAACACAGAACATGATTGACGTCACCCTGTTACGTCCTTCATTATTCATGGGTCAAGAGAGTCTAAGTAGGAGGTAAGACCACGGTCTCCTAGAAAGATCTGGGGTAGAGGATGTCCTATTTCCGGCTGGAGGGATTGGGTCGATCGACCTAAGGGGTGTTGGACCTGAAAGTAGGGGAAGAAACAGGGAGAACGGGGAGAATAAGAAGTCGGTTTGATTTACGAATGCTTTCAAGACCCAAAATGGTACAAAGGTCCGGAAACGTATACGAAAAGACGAGGGGGTTTTTTCGGAAAGAGAACAAACACCCATACAGACCACTTAGTGAAGGAGATACTTTGGAGGGGACAGGAGAATCCAACCTGTCAGTGTAGGAAGACGACAACAGGGAAATATGAGCTTTGGTGCGAGACAATTCCGTGGACGGTGTTGTTTTACACAATCTTTCGTTTACACAATACGTAAAATATTGTCGAAATAACTCTCATAAGTGTATGATATATTAAATGGGTAAATTTTGCAGTTTGACTTAACTAAAATAATATAAGTGTCTTAGTACGTAGGTAGTGGTGTTAGTTGAAATTTTGTGAAAGTAATACAGTTTCTCTTTGGGTGTAGAGATTTGGTAAACTGAAGTGTGAGGCCCTACAGACCGAGATCTACTCACTTGTGTGGTAGCACCAATAAACCAGTAATCCAGAAAAAACCATATCAAGAAGGTACATAAGAACGGTGAAGAAAAATTAGAGAAGACCAAGACAATTTAGGAATGGTAAAGATAGGAAATAGCACGGGTCGAAACGTATTTACACGGAAACTATAGAGGGTAAAAGAGCTTCTCTAGAGATCAGAAGGGATAAGATAACGGCGGAAGATAAAGAAACGCCACAAGTGAATTCTTCCGAAATAAAAGAGAGGAACGAAAAGAGACCTTGAGACGTAAGTCAACCCACATAGAAAGGGAAAGAGGAAGCGGAAAGTGAAGAGAAGAAAAGAGTCGATAAACATTTTGGAGGACTCTGTTGGTGAAACGGAAGAACGTAAAGAAAAAGAAACCCTACTAAAACCAGTGGCAGAGGACCAGTGGAGACAGGTATCAAGAAGTCCGTGAGATAGTCTAGATTAGGGAACTTAGATAAGCAGTGGAGGTGACATATTAGTATAGTCTAAACTAAATTCAGTATGGACTTACCGGATCGCCAAAAGGGATGAAAAAAGTTCAATTCGGACCTAAAACGTTATTCCTCGTGTACTAGACTCGACGTCAGTCGAGGTCCAGAAGTAAAACGACTGACATATCTCGAAAAGGTAAAAACCGACGTTTCTGATATTAGTCAGACTAAAACCAAAACTGGTAGACCACTACAGACACACATCTCAGTAGAGGAGCAGAGTACACAACAACCTATAGATAAGATCCACAATTAGGGAATAGTCCATACACTAAGCCTTTGTAAAAGGGTGTAAGACACCCAACAGAAAGATGAGACAACTCTCACAAAGAAACTACGTGTCTCAAAAAAACAAAAACAAAAACAAAAAATTATCAATAAATAAATAAATGGACAAAGTCCAGAATAAACACCGTACACCCTAGATTAAGGAACTGGTCCCTAGCTTAGTCCCAGGGGACGGGACCTTCAAATCTGAGAATCGGTAACTTGACTGTCTTCGTCAAATAGATAAAAAGAAAATAACTGACATAAACACTACAGTGTAACTTCTGCGGTTTTAGTACTTCTAAAAGACGACACAAAAGAAGATTCTCAAAATATCGAAATCGAGAATACAAATCTAAAAGTTAGGTGAAATTCGAGAAAAAAATGCACAGTGTTTCATTCGTGACCGAATATGACTCGATAAAAAGAAAAATGAAACCTCAACATTTAGGTGAATAAAAATACGTAAATATCTACGATCAGAAGAGAAAATCAAACACTAAAGGAACTCCGTCTCTACCTGAAGACTAAAACCGTAGGAGTCCCGGGTTGAACCACAATTCGTATTTTATCTACAACTTTTTGATGAATAACTTAACTCAAATGTGTTATAAAGACGCCTCTTGATGAGTGAAACATTCTTTCATGTACCGTATAAAACGGAAGGTCGATCACAAGTCCCAGACTTTATTGTACGTATGAAAGTAACGGAAAGGAAGCACAAAAGTCAGAGAGAACGACTTACTTAAAGAGAACGACCAAATTAAGTTCGGACTTAAGACGACCAAAGAGGCAGAAAAGAACCTTCGAAAATTATCAGTTAGGGGAAAAGAAACGTTAGGATTTTGTCTTATTTCACCCACTCTCTCATAGGTTTCGTCCACCCCAGTTAGGGTACTCACGTCTGTCCCATTGTCCGGGAACTGTTGGTCCTGACGCACGTACGATTCAACGAAGTCAGTACAAACTGAGAAACACTGGGGCACCTGCCATCGGGTGGTCCGAGGAGACAGGTTCCCTAAGAGATCCGTTCTTATGACCTCACCCAGCGGTACGGGAGGAGGTCCCCTAGAAGGGTTAGGTCCCTAACTTGGGTCCAAAGAATTCGGAGGACGTAACCGTCTGTCCCAGAAATGGTGATCACGGCGGACCCTTCGGACTGTTGGACCTCATGTAGAATGGATTACCTATCGGTGAGGATACGGGTGTGTATAGGTCACAATGTACCAAAAATTTTAAACCTACAAATACTCTTCAACGGTTTGAAAATTCATAATCATTGATAATTTTTTTATGTCGTTGTACTAAAAATTTGTTTGTCGAGTCCTCCTGTCTCAAATATAGAAACTAAGTATATATAATTGAGTACAATTTAATGGGTGAGATCGAACCTAAGGTCAGAAATTTCAGATAATTTAAAGAAAACGGTTTGTTTCATGAATAACACTTTGAACGGAATCGAACAGTAATGAATAATAAATATGGTCCGACTAAATTAGGGGCTGAAACTGGTTTGTATTTTGTAACCTGCGGATGGGACTCCTTAAAGACAGAAGGGAACGTGAAGTCCCTTAATGACCTAATCTGTTTCTTTAGCGTCTGCCCAATAATTTCCTTCTTTTTGTTTGGACGGGTTTCTTCGTGAAATTTATATATTAGTACGGAATATGAGACTCTTTTTAGTCTTGAAAACTGGATCAAGAGAGTCATGTTTATAAGTTAATGTACTACTTACTTTAGTTCCAAATGTTCATTCAACGATATAAAGAAACTTACTAAAGATTACGACATATTTTACAATGACCATCTATTTGTGGTGAACGTCATTCGAGTTTTAAAAGGAACAAGTTCCTCAAGACCAAGAGTCTACTTTCAAGAGACTTGGCACCATTTGGTTCGTCTTTGAATTTCCTCGACGGTTCGTTAACAAACATACTATCCCCTCCTTTCGAGAAGAGAAGAAGGGAAGGTCCACCGATCAGATCATTAATTTACCTGTATTTTGTCTAATTACCCTCTTTTTGATTAAATTAAAACATCCACGTCTTCAGGTACTTTTATACCCTGAGTCAAGATTACTCCACCTACTTGAACCTCGGATAATATGTCTCTCTTCATTCAATCTTTTTCTTTTTGTTTATGGCATATAATTCCGTATATATACTTGAGATCTTTCTACCATCACTACTTGGATAAACATTCCGTCGTCACCTCTACGTTTATGTCTCTCGTCTGAACACCTGTGTCATCCCCTCCCTCTCCCACCCTTCTTAGTTCTCTCATTTGTCGTGTGATGGGATACTTTTCATCTGTGTCACCCTTAAACGACACTGAGTCCCTTGAGTTTGGTCCCGAGACACTGTCGGATCTCCCCACCCTACCTCACTCTCCACCCTCCCCTCAAGTGCTCCCACACCTGTATACATATGGACGCTGATTAAGTACAACTACATACCGTCTTTGGTTATGTTATGACATTTCGTTAATAGGAAGTTAATTTTTCTTTATTAATTTTTTTATGTGCCCTGAGTTCCTTCAGTTTCGTCTACCGACAATATGGAAAATCTGTTCCTTTGTTATGATTGTTACGGGAGATGGGAGAACCATGTTCCTCCCTTTAAATATGTCTCCTCTAAATAGAGGACGAAAGTTCCCCCTTTTCCTTCAAACCCTACAGGAAGAACGTTGTCGACAAAGAGTTCATGGAAGTTAAATTTTAGTAGTTATAAGGTTTCACCGCACAGAACCCCACTGTATAAGACTTGGGGACATTACTAATCTTCGAAGAGTTTATATTATATGACTCTCTACAAGACGTAAAGACTGAGAAAACAACTGATACTACCGATAAGGTAAAGAAGATTCCCTAGGAACGGGTATCATCATCTATACTATCAGTAGACTCAATTTAAGTGGGTAAGGTCAGGTAAAATCAAGTGACTAAGAATTTTTCAGCTACAAGTGAGAACGTAAGGGGACAAACTAGTGAAGGTTAAACGGAACTAAGTACCTGGATTGTAAGGTCCAAGGATACGTTGTAACGAGAAACATCGTAGTCTGGAACGAAGGTAGTGGTCAATGTAAGTGTGGACCCACAACAAAGACGAAACCGAGGTAAGAAGTAAGAAAGACCTCAATAAAGAGGTGACTGGAAGTCCTCGTATAACCCGTGGATGTCTGGACCTCTCAAGTAGAGGATAGAAAAACGGAAAAGTATGACAATTACCCCAAGAGTTCCGTTCTTACGGTGTCACCAAACGGTAAGGGAAGAGGTCACCCGGTGTAAAACAGTCTACTCTTTACTGTAAAAGAGTGTACTGGTAATATAGATGACGACACCCATTCTTTCGGAATCTTCTTTACCTCATTGGTAGTACCAGTTGTTTTCTCAGTCTTTACGTCATGAACCTACGTCAGAGTTTTTGCTGTCTTACTAGACAAACAAAGGTTCCGTTTGGTAAGTTATAGTACCATTAGGTTCAGATATGGGGTTGGTCATTACGACTTCTTCGACTTCAACTTACCTAGACACTTCTGGATGTTCTGGAAGATCTTGATTGTGTGTTTTTTCTACAGGAAAAGTAATATCCCCTGACCTTACGTTTTCATCCTTCAGTTCTTTGTGGACCTCATTGTCCGTTTAAACCGGAACCTCTTGTCTTACTTCGTCCTGTTTCCGATTGTGCCAAAACGGTTCTCTTGTGTGACCAGTATCGTTTGTGAGAAAGTTGTTGTGTTCTCTTCTGAGATGTGTACCTGTAATGGTCTACCAGTTGTGGTTTTAGTCTATCTAATATAAGAAACGTCGGTTTCTACCTCTTCGAAATATGTGAATCGTTTTTGTTCTGACCCTCGACTGACGCCGAGTCTAGTACTTGAGGAATAATGGTTTAAGTCTGAGTTTAACTTCTTTCACCCCCTTTGGTGATCTGGTAAGTTCATACTGGATTTAGTTTAGGGATTGCTAATATGTCACCTTCACTCTTTATCTGAATTCCCGGATCTAGACTATCTGTCTCACGGACTACTTGATACCTGTCTCCAAACACTGTGACATATCCTCTGTCTCTAGTTCTGGTAGGGGTTCTTCTTCTTTACGTTATTTCGTTTTATCGACAGACCCCTCCGGAATGTTTATCGACACTTTTCTTCCTTTCGTTTTTCGTTTCCTCTTTTCCTTTCTATATGGGTAAACTTACGTCTCAAGGTTTCTTATCGTTCCTCTCTATTCTTTTGGAAGGAGTCGCTAGTCACGTTTCTTTATCTCCTTTTGTTATCTTATCCTTTTTGATCTCTAGAGAAGTTCCTTTAATCTCTATGGTTCCCTTGTAAAGTACGTTTCTACCCGAGCTATCTCCTGTCTTTACCATACCTGGATTGTCTTCGTCTTCTATAACTCTTCACCACCGTTCTTATGTGTCTTCTTGACATGTTTTTTCTAAAGTACTGTGTCTGTTCGTACTGCCATATTAGTGAGTGGATCTCGGTCTGTAGGACCTTACACTTCAGTTCGTCCGGAATCTTTCGTAGTGATGCTCGTTTCGATCACCTCCACTACCTTAAGGTCAACTCGATAAAGTTTAGGACTTTCTACTACGACACTTTCACGACGTGAGTTATACGGTCGTTTAAACCTTTTGAGTCGTCACCGGTGTCCTGACCTTTTCCAGCCAAAAGTAAGGTTAGGGGTTCATTCCGTTACGGTTTCTTACGAGTTTGATGGGTGTGTTAACGTAAATCGAGTGTGTGATCGTTTCATTGCGAGTTTTAAGAGGTTTAGTCCGAAGTCGTTATGCACTTGGTGCTTGAAGGTCTACAAGTTCGACCAAAATCTTTTCCGTCTCCTTGGTCTCTAGTTTAACGGTTGTAGTCGACCTAGTAGCTTTTTCGTTGTCTCAAGGTCTTTTTGTAGATAAAGACGAAATAACTGATACGGTTTCGGAAACTGACACACCTGTGTCATTTGATACCTTTTAGGACTTTCTCTACCCTTATGGTCTGGTGGACTGGACGGAAAACACTTTAAACATACGTCCAATCCTTCGATGTCAATCTCAACCTGTACCTTGTTGTCTGACCAAGGTTTATCCTTTTCCTCATGCAGTTCCGACATATAACAGTGGGACGAATAAATTGAAGATACGTCTCATGTAGTACTCTTTACGACCCGACCTCCTTCGTGTCCGACGTTAGTTCTAACGGCCCTCTTTATAGTTATTAGAGTCTATACGTCTACTGTGGTGGGAATACCGTTTTTCACTTCTTGATTTCTCGGAGAACTACTTTCACTTTCTCCTCTCACTTTTTCAACCGAATTTCGAGTTGTAAGTCTTTTGTTTCTAGTACCGTAGACCAGGGTAGTGGAGTACCGTTTATCTACTTCTTTGTCACCTTTGTCACAGTCTGTAATAAAACCCCCCGAGGTTTTAGTGACGTCTACCACTAACGTCGGTAATTTAATTTTCTACGAATGAGGAACCTTCTTTTCAATATTGGTAGGATCTGTCGTATAAGTTTTCGTCTCTGCAATGAAACGGTCGTTTCCAAGTAGATCAGTTTCAATACCAAAAAGGTCATCAGTATATACCAATACTCTCAACCTATATTTCTTTCGACTCATAGCTTCTTAACTACGAGAACTTGACACCACAACCTTTTCTGAGAACTCTCAGGGAAACTGACGTGTCTCTAGGTTCCTTAGGTAGGATTTCCTTTAGATAGGACTTATAAGTAACCTTCCTGATACAACTTCGACTTTGAGGTTATGAAACCGGTGGACTACGTTTGTCGACTGAGTAAACTTACCTGGGACTACGACCCGTTCTAACTTCCGTCCTCCCTTCCCCAGTTGTCTCCTACTCTACCAACCTACCGTAGTGACTGAGTTACCCGTACTCAGACTCATTTGAGGCCCTCAAACACTACCTACCCCTCCGGACCACACGATGTCAGGTACCCCAGTCTGTCCTGACTCGCTCACTTGACTCGACTTGAATCTCTACACGGGAACTCAGACGTGAATAAGAAAAGACAAAGGAGAGGAGGTAGAGTCATTTAAAAACGGGTCATAAGTCTAGTTTTGGAAAAAGAAGAACGGAGTTTGAATTTGGGTAAGTAGTAGTAAGTTTACAAGGTTTGGTAAGTTTGTCCGACTTACACACGTAAACCTCGGTCGTAACCGTAGTCTCGGAAGTCCAAGTGGACCCTAGTGACTACAGGAACCTAGAAACTTGACCGAAACCACACCCGACCCTCGGTGTAGATCCGTAGTTACTTAAGTCTTCAATTCCGCTTTCCTGTCCATAGTTATTTGTGGTCTGTCGTTTGTGACTATCGTACTACGACTGTCTACCCACGTGTGTCTGTTCTCGAGTGTCGAGTAAAGACCTTGTGACTTACTTCTGTCTTCTCGCAACTACCTCCTTTATCGTTTCCTTTGGTGTCGGGTCTCCTTTGGTGTTGATCTACTCCTGGGTGTCGACCCCCACCCCTGTCCTTTGCACCTTCTCTGACGAGACACATATCTTAAACCTTGCCCGGGTCCCGAACTGTGAGTCCCCGTTCTCTCTTCTTATCCCGACTTTTGGTTCGTGACAGACTTCTAGACACATGTCCTATCAGTCGTAAGGAGACGGGGTAGGGTCAGACGCGTGTCTCGACGGTCCTCAGAGACGGGACCCGTGTCTCCTTACGCGGGTCAATGCCTTCCTTAACCCGTCGACCACACGTCTGGGTCTCATGTCCGATGAGGACGACCTTATATCGACATCTCCTCTCCCCTCGTCTCGGGATTGAATCGGAGTCCACGAAGAGACGGGTTAGGACGACTCCTGTCAAGTTCAGTCGTCAGGGACGAGATTAGGACCTCAAATATAGTCGGAAATCCCCGAGTGACCTCTACTCTCTTTTGAACATCGCACTTTTTTTCGTTGGTCCTAAGATTTCTCTCTGTCTTTCCGCCTCTGTCTTTGAATAGAACCTTCTTCGTCTCCTTTAAGTCTTTTGTGTCTTACATTGTCTTTTGGACAAACTAGTCATAGGAACTCGAAAGAACCACGAGTCCGTCCTTTCTGAGGGGAACGTTCCGTCCTATGGACCCAAACTAGGGACCCAACCCTTCTAGGAGATCTTTTCCCTTACCGATGGGTGAGGTCAAAAGAACGGACTTCTTAGGGTGCCTGTCTTCTCGGACCTCCCGATGTCAGTTACCCCAGCTTTTCTCAGTCTGTGCCGTCGCTAATTCGTACTAGTCATAGGAGTCTCTACAAAATCTTTTATAACGTAGGTATCTTGTCTTCTTACCGTGTCACTTATTACTCAACACTTGTATGGGTGTTGTTTTCGGAGACCCCAATACAAAGTGTTTTATATTTCATTAATTGTGTCTACCTTTTATTACAAATCCTGTAAAGTCTCTGGTGTCTCTCTTTCTCCTCTGTCTTTTATACTGTCTTTGTCAGTCTCTATCTACTAATTTGGTCCTAATTAGGTCTATATCACGGATTGATAATCCTTTAGGTCTCTCTCTCTCTCTTTGTACGTCTTTGTCTCTCCCTCTTTTTATCTCTCCCTCTGTCTGTCTTTCTCTTCTTTCCACTACTTCTCCTCCTCCTCCTCCTTTTCTTCTCTTCCTTTCTTCCTCTTGTATTTCACTTCCAATCTTTTAATAGTTTGTCAACTTTGTAAAGGTTCTCGACTCCTTTCTGTGTCAGAACTCTGACTTTCACCGTAACTCTTTTGTGGTGAAACTTCTCACTGAACTTAATGTTCAATGAACTTAATGAGGTCATTAAGGACCTCGACTGACAGGGGGGTGGGTCATTAAAGGGAAAACTGAGTCAGGAGGACACGTCTCGAGGGTATGTGATCGTATACTACACGGGGTTCAACTTACGTCTACATACCCCAAACCCATACAAGACTCCACAGGGGACTACCGATTCGTCCCCGTCCCCGCTAGTCCTAACGACAGTAGTCGTGCAGAACGTCCTCGTCACGGTAGGCCACGACTAAGGTTAGACGGTGTGGTCATCCCGACACAGGCCACACATTACACTGCACCCTTCCAACCCTTCGAAACCGAGTTGTATCTTGTATATCCCTCGAATACACCACTACAAACACCTTCGTTTTATTTACCCTTATCGGATTTATAGATGGTTACCTTTTCTCCTGATTTTTGGTTACATAAACGACACGTTTGATAATATATATTCTACCTATTTGTTGGTCGAGGATGACATATTGTGTCTCTTGGCATAAGTTACAGGACACTATTTGGTATTACCTTTTTCTTACGTTTTTTTATATATACACACACACACATATATATACACACACATATATATATACACACACACTATATATATATATACATATATGAAACGACTTGTGGTCTTTGACTGTGTAATATTTAGTTGATATGAAGTTATTTTATTTAAAAAATTTTTCATTATGTGACTAGTATGTTTCTTGTAGTGTGTTATATTTTTGAACGTGACTTGATGTGTATAGACGTACTAGTTTAGACTTTTGTTTTACAATTTACTTGTTTGCAACGTTTAGTAAATATATTATAGACGTTATGTTCTAATTTTTGTATTGTTTTTATTCATTTTTGTATTCTCACCCGACACACATATTTCTGTTCAAAAGATTTGTACCCTAGATAATTTTCTTAGACACTATAGTCTTTCAATCTTCTAACGAGACTCTACTTTCCTTTTTTTATGTACATTTCTAAATACTAAACCTTCATTTGTCGTAAACTGCACAGGGAAGTTTCTTTTTTTTTTGTTGTTGTTGACATTTTATCATCTGTTTCATGTGTTGCTTTTATCACTTCCCCTCCCCCTCTTCACCAACACTTTGTCCATCTTTATTTTTTCCTTCGTGTTACGCCGTTTCTTTCTTACGGTACACTTCCCGTGCGACCTCGGTGTTCCGATCTTACGTCGTTTTGTGTAAATTGAGACCCTGACTTAGTTAGAATGTGAAAAATCTTGATGATATACTGTGTCGTTAGGGTGAGGATCTGTACATGAGTCTCTCTTCGTTTTAAGTTTTGTATATACGTGAGGTACGAGTGACGTTGTGGTAGATGTTATCGGTCCTGTACCTTCGTCGAATTCGCAGGTAGTCGTCTCCATACCCATCCGCTGAAAGGGTCGTCTGGTCACTAATTCTAAGGTGGAGGGTAACGTCTCCTACTCGCAATAAATAAGGACTACCCCCTTGATTCTAAGGTGTAAGGAACTTCATGTCGGTTTTTTTTTATTTTGTTTGCAGGGTCTCTTTACCTACTTCTTCAACACCATGGACATCCGTCACCGTATAATAAGTCGGCATTTTTTCTTCTATTACGGTAAACGTCTCTGTGCGAAGAGTCCACCGCGATCACCATTTCTCGTCTGCATTCTCTACGTCCAAACTAGGGACTCAACCCTTCTAGGGGACGTCTTCCTTTACCATTGTGTGAGGTCATAAGAACAGATCTCTAAGATACTTGTCTCCTCGGACCACCCGATATCGGGTACCTCAACTTTTCTCAACCTATACTGACTTCACTCAATCGTACGTGTTTCTAACGGTATGACTCACTTGGTTTAGTCTGTTTCTGTTTATATACTATAGTGAATATGTACCTTAGATTTTTTCTCCCATGTTTACTTGAATAAATGTTTTGTTTATCTCAGTGTCTATGTCTTTTGTTTGTTTAAATGGTCCCCTAACCCCCTTCCACATTTAATCCTCTAACCCTAACTGTATATGTACGATGTTATATTTTGTCTGTTGATTATTCTTGGATGACACATGTGTCCCTCGAGATGAGTCACGGGACACTACCGGATATGCACTTTTTTTTTTAGATTTTTTATCTAAGTGAACTGACACGTGGACTTTGATTGTGTTGTAACATTTAATTGATATGAGGTCAGTTAAATTTTTTCTCTTTTTTTAGTGTGAAAATTGATATTATTAAAATCTTATTCCAAATCTTAGACCAACTGGTAAAAAGTTATAGGAGAAAAATTGTAACTTTTTATAAAAGTATAAAATAGGAAAAACTTCTTTTTTGAATGATTCTATACTGTTTTTACGGCGACATTAAAATATATTTCACTTTTACTTTTCACTTTCACTTCAACGAGTCAGAACAGGCTCAGAAACGCTGGAGTACCTGCCATCGGATGGTCCGAGGAAGTAGGTACCCTAAGAGGTCCGTTCTCATGACCTCACCCAACGGTAAAGGAAGAGGTCCCCTAGAAGGGATGGGTCCCTAACTTGGGTCCAGAGGACATAGCGCCCGTCTGCGAAATTGGAGACTCAGTGATTTGTTTGATAACTAATAATTTGAACTTCTATATAAAAAATTTCGAAAGACCTGACATCAATTACTAAAAAAAGAAAAAATTGATGGTTAGACCCCGAAAGGACTATCGAGTCAACCATTTCTTAGACGGACATTACACCCTCTGGACCCAAGCTAGAGACCCAACCCTTCTAAGGAACCCCTTCCCTTTCCGATACGTGAGATCATAAGACCGGACGTCTTACCGGATCTAGTGTTTCTCACCCTGTGACTCACTGAAAGTGAAAGTGAAAGTTCTGACCTCTGTCTGAAACAATACTACAAACCACTACGGGAAGGGGTGGTGACCTCCAATACTCAGAGACAATAAAATGTAGAACCTCCACATTGAAACAACTGTTTTAATATTCGTGAAGTCTACATCCTTTCTTTTTTGTAGGATGTCTCTCTCATTTATTCGATTAACTGTATAATGTATAATTATTTATTCGTCTTGTCCTACGACCATTTTTTTTTTTTTTAAGACTCTTCGAGTTCTTACTTTTGATAGGTAAGTAAGGAAGGTGTTTAGACCTACTTATGTCCTGATTCTACGGTCCTTGTGTGCACGGGTCTGTTCAAGGATAGGGTCATCTTCCCGGTTTATCTCAATACTAACCATAGTTTATTATAGTCATAGCTCTGACTTTTCTGTCTCGAAACAGACATCGACACCCTTAGTGTTAAGTCGTCTGACCCTAGGTCCATTTCGGTTTTCTCACCAGACCCCTTCTCTCTTTTCGATGTTCCAACAATTTTCAAGAGGACGTTCTGAATATTGACCCTGAAGGGACCACAAGATCACCAATTCTTAAGTGGACGGTTACATCCCCTTAGTCCCAACTAGGGACTAGATCCTTCTAAGGTGCATGGTGTCCCGTTTATTCGGGTACTCGGTGTCGAAGACTCGGATACGAGATCTTGGGTACTAGGTACTGATACCTCTGGGTTGTGGTGTGGATGATTTCGGACGTACTGGATCTCGGAGACGAGGTGTTGTTCTCTGACGGTGACGTTGTTCTTCTGATAAGTGACATCTCATCGGAGGTAAGAGACGTTGACCTCTTTCGGGTGGATGTCGTTCTCCTGGGTCACGTCGGTTTTTAGTTAGTTAGTTATGTTAAAATTTTCTAACTGTTATCTTAGACTACGTTTTCCCTCTGTAAACAGTTAAAAAAAAGGAAGAAAAAGGAAAAGATAAAAAGTAAAAAGGATAGGTAATGTCCTATAACTTATATCGAGGACAAGATATATCATTTTGGAACAACAAATAAAATATATATCATAAAACGTTGACGATTAAGGTTTGGGGATTAAATAAAGATAACGGGTGGAAAGGGGGACCCATTGGTATTCAAACAAAAGATACAGACACTCAGATAAAGACAAAGTATTTATTCAAGTAAGTATGGTAAAAAGAATTCTAAAACGTACAGTTACTATAGTATACCAAAAACACAAAGACTAAATGAAGTAAATGATACTATTAGAGATCCAGATAGGGACAACGACGTTTACCGTAACGAAGTAAGAAAAATACCGACTTATCATAAGGTAACACATATATACGGTGATAAGAAATAGGTAAATAGACTACAACCTGTAAATCCAACGAATATACAGACACGATAATACCCTTCATAAACAAAAATTCTGTATCCTACAGTGATCAATAAATCCCATTCCCAGGGTATCTATAGAACCCAAAGATCTGATGATGTAAAGATGTTGTGTCAACTAGACCTACGAATATAATTCTATTATTCACCGATTTTCAAGTCTGAGGTAGACTCGACTCTGTACGTATTCAGGGTGTTACAGTTACCGGAGGATAAAGGTAAAATCTCACGAGAGAAATGTTGTGACTGAGGTAAAAATAAAAGGAAAATGTGGTCTTTGACCTTACATCTCTCTCGGGGTCCCCTCTACACTGGGTCGGATCCGTAGTCCTTCTCAATCAACAGAACTATTTCACTACTCATTCAACTCTCAATATCCTAGTTCTCTCGATCGTACCATTTCTTCTTGTTTTCTTTAGGTTGGTCCCGAGACATTGTTGGATCTCCCCACCCTACCCCTCCCTCCCCTGTATACATATGGGTACCACCTAAGTACAACTACACACCGGCTTTGGTTGCGTTAGGACATTTCGTTAATAGGAAGTTAATTTTTATTTAATTTTTTTTTAAAAATTTTCTTGTAAGTCCATATCTCAGCCCACTCTTCAATAACTGATTTTACTCTTTAGACACTAACGTCAGAAGTGACCACCAGACCACCAATTCTAAGGCTTAAAGGTGACGTCCGTCACGGCCACACTAGGGACCAGTCCCTTAAAGGTGAACGAAGTAACACGTCGGTTTTGTTTTCCTTTCTTTATCCCGAAGGGACCAACAGGTCACCAACTCTTAGACGGACGGTTAGGTATCCTGTGTCCAAACTAGGGGCCAGAACCTTCTAGGGTGTACGGAGTCTCGTTGATTCGGCTACATGGTGTTGGTGGATTCGAACTCGTATGTTGATGATTTTGAGGTCGTGGATCTCGAGTACGAGGTGTTGTTCTCTACGGTGACATTACTCTTCGGACGTGTGGTGTTGTTCCCCATCGTTGACGAACGGCGTTGATCTTTTTCGGACGTGTCGGTGTTTCTGGGTCACGTCGGGGTTTCTTTATTTATTATTATAAAAAATTTTTTTCTTTCTTTCTTTAAACACTATTGTTTATCACTGTAACGGTAAGTTCTTAATGGTTATGGTAAAGATGTGTATTTTCCCTAAACAAGTAACCCGGGACCCTTGTACTATACTTAACTCAAAGTAGAAGTGTCTTTTGTTAGCCCATCTAATGTGTCGAGACTTCATCTTTATATAAGATGATACAAGATAGATTCTGACCGCTAATGTATTTTTACCATAAGTCGACGAAAACATATCGATACATCAAAACACGTTCTATTTACGGAATATAGAGTTATATAACTGACTAAAAACATAGAATATTTTTATAAAAACGGAACTCCTATAAAATCTAAGAAAAAAAAAAAAGGGGGGTCTTAAATCTTACAACATATACCACCCCCCTTCCCATTTGACCTTCGGAAATTGGTGTTTCATCTTTAAAGTACTACAAGATATAAACTTACACATTAAAGTAATCACAACATAAGGAAAAAAAGAAAAACGACAAACGTCAATGATGAAGTCTCAAGTTTGATGTTTAAAATGAAACTTCTAAAATATTTTTATTTTAACGGATGAAATTAAGTGTTGTAACTTAAAAGTTTATTTTTTTTCTACATGGTACTAACTCCAAGGATCGGTTACATTATCCCTCTTTTTTTGATCTTTCAACTTATTACCTTATTACGAACAGAATTGTTTTAAGTTTTACTAGTTACAGTTGAATCATCTTCATCATCCTCTCAAGGATCCACCCGTCTATGTCAAGGATGTTGTTATTAGTGAGAAGGACTTTGATTCGTCCTGGGACTTCCCGGGAAGACCCATGTTCGGGGAAGAACAGGGTCGAAGAATAAACGTCTTTTTCGAAGTCATGGGATAGGAAAGGGGTTAAAGGTTTCTCGTCTGAGTTTGTCAATTACTAATGTCTTCACTCTTTTACTTCTTTGTTTCCTTTTCGTCAGTTTGTTCTTTTCATGATTTGTACTTGTTATCAGTGAGGATCAAGGACGACTTCCCTATCTATTGTTAGACTACGGATAGAAACTCAACAAAATGTCTTTGATCTAAGGGAACAGATCTTTGGTGTTCGTGTGTCTGGGGTCTGACTAACCTTAGTCTTCCAACTCTTAACTCTAAGGACTTTATAGTGGGACGATGACATGGTAGTTGATTAGTCTTCTTACTGTTCCACTAGTACGTACTTAGGACACTGGACGTAGTGGATTATAATGGAAATTTTTGGGTAAGGACTTTCGGTAGTCCTTCAAACCCAGAAAATTGGTTACCGATGGGTAAGAGAAGTGAAGACGACACGACACGACACGATTCAACGAAGTCAGTACAGGTTGAGAAACGCTGGGATACCTGGTATTGGGGGGACGAGGGGACAGGTACCCTACAAGATCCGTTCTTATGACCTCACCTAAGAGAAACGAGCCAAGGGACGTTTATTTGTGACAGAAAGGAAGTGGAGTGGAACCATAGTCATCTAGCCGAAATGATATACCGTCCTCTCGTTTACGTTCAAACCAAACCATTGTCACAAAAGTGTATGTTCTTGTGGAATTGTTCCTTGTAGGACAATCTTTACATTACGTTTTGTTAGGGTTGTTTTTGATAATTTTTTTTTTTTAAATGGTGGGAATTAGTCGTTTAAGTTGGTTCATGATCTTCTTTGGTTCCTCCTTATAAAAACTGACAACCTACCCTTTCACATTAGTTTTCTTGGGACACCCAGAGGACTCATACTTAGGAAAGACACAGAGGGTAGAGAACAAACATCTGTTATTCGAAGTAAGTCCCAATGGGACCACCGAGTCACCATTCCTTAGTCTTTACATCCTCTACACCCAAACTAGGGACCCAGCCCTTCTAAAGGATCTCTTCTTTTATAGTTGGGTGAGGTCACAAGAATAGAATCTTTAGGGTACCTGTCTCTTCGGACCGTCCGATGTCAAGTACCCCAGTGTGCTGATTTGTTGTCGTTCGAAGTAAGTCGGAAGTCCTGGAAGGGACTCGAGGTTTCCCGGTTAAGTTTGGTAACGATTGGTCCCTTTCGTCCCTTACGTCTTGTTCCCTCCTCGTCAATTCTTTATTATCATGTCGGAACCCCGACCCAGGACCGAGGAGAACTTCTTTATACATATTATTATTGAAACTGAAGAAGACGTCCTTGATTCCGGGGGTTGAGTCCTACCATTGAAGTTCGACTCGAGTTCTAAGGACTTCGTGGTGGGACCATGAAACGGTGGTCAGTTAGTTTTCTTTTGGTGTGGGACGTCGGGAGTGGGATTTAAAACGGAAATTTTTGAAGAATGAATTTCGGATCCCTCAAGTCCTAAAAGTTGTACTCGTGTGTAAGAGGAACGAACAGGACCGTTATTTGGAAAAGGACGAGATTTGGAGAGAGAGGAGAGACACGTACTACGTGTCCTTGAACAGAAGTCATTATTTTCATAACATTACAAACGTCCTTTCTGGGTTAAGACTGACGGACGACCTAGACAAAGAAATTGAACTAAAAGTAACAAAAACAATAATATTAGTATGTATTACCGGACGGACTTTCCGGGGACGGGGTGGCGGACCGACAATTTGATTTCATGGAAACAAGTCGAGTGTCTCTTTATTAAACTAGGACGGATGGACACCTACCGACGTTCTGTCTTCTCTAATTGTGTAAGGAAGGGTCTCTACAAAACGTTCTGACTACCGGGAAAAACGAAATGAAGGACTAACGGAGAGGGAGAGAGATGAGACGGAAAACTGAAATCAAGAAGTGGTGAAGAGAGAGACCAAGATATTTTCTTAGACCGTAGGTCTGGGTCCGTTCTACCAATAAAACTCTGTAATCAGACAGTAGAAGAACCAGTCGGTGGAAAGGTTTATTTCAGCATAAGGAACAGAGTTGTGGAGTGCAGAACCAATTGACCGGACAACACGTCATTCGTCTCACTCGAATCTTAGTCATTGCAATACCTGGTTTATAATACAGAGGGGTTTTAAGTATACGACTTTAGGATTGAGAGTTATACTACTAGAAACCTCCACCCCGAAAACTCTCCGCTAATCCAGAACTCTTACCTTGGTAGTACTTATGTTAAACACGGAATATTTTTTTCCGTAGTCTCTCAACGGAGTGAGGACGGTTCAACCCCTGTGTCACACTTCTGGTCTTTCACACGAAAGAGATCTGGGACTTAGTCTACCACTGAATTAGGACCTGAAAGTCGGATATCTCCTGTTCTTTATTTAAAGACAAACAACATTCGGTGGGTCACATACCATAAAATAATCTCGTTAGGTTTACCCGACTCTGTTTCATGAATGATTACTTCTATACTTCACGGTTTCAGTATTTCTTTTATAGTGATTTATGTACCTAAACCGACGTAATTTTAAATTTGAAGTTATGTCGTTCTGTGGTATTTTTTTCATTTATTACATGTTTTAAAAAAAATTGTATTTTTCTTTTAATGTTGTTGGGTCATCCCCACTTTACGTATTTTCTATAGTCATCTGATCAATCTATTACTTTTTGTGTTTACCAATTGTTTTGTATAGTCTCTTTTCTTTTAATTTTGTCACTCTATAGTAAATTCGATTAATCTACTCGGATTTATAATTTCTAATTATTATAGGTCACATTCGTTTACTTAGACAAACAAAGACGTACCCTTCCTTTTGAATAAAAATATGTAAAGGTCATCTTTTAACCAGATCCTGAAATTTTTCTTAATAAATATTCGTAAATAGTTAGTCTTAAGTTTCACGTACATACGAAATACTGTCGTTATTGTAAAGACTTTTCGAAAAAATATCTTTATTAGTACATAGAAACCATCACCACCACCAAATCAGCGAGTCAGCACAGGGTGCCTGACATCGGGGGTCCGAAGAGGTAGGTACCCTAAGAGGTCCGTTCCTACGATCTCACCCCACGGTAAAAGAAGAGGTCCGTCACACGCACTCCAGATAAATTTCAGAGCGTAAATCAGCGAAATCAGTACAGGCTGATCTACGCTGGGGTATCTCCCGTCGGGTGGTCCGAGGGGGTAGGGACCCTAAGAGGTCCGTTCTTGTGACCTCACCCAACGGTAAAGGAAGAGGTTAGTGTATACAATTCACCTACGATTATCTTTATAACAAGTAGTATTTCTTTTTACCTTTATGGGATCTACATGTAATCTTCCTCTTAAATTAATTTGACGTAGTGGAATGGAATTATAATATCGTTTGATACGTCTCCAAATTTTAAAGTCCATATTCTTTCAGGTCAAGTCCTGTCGTCTGGTTCCTGTGTATGATGTAAGGTGAACGATGGAGGACGGATATCGTCATGGAAAAAATTAGGGTCTCCGGGGACCCCTGTATGAGATTCACTTCAGTCGACCAGTCACTTACTAGGCGACTCGAGGGTCAGTTTCCAGTGACCTCTATACTGATGGTAAGTTTTGGTGTCGCATTTAAAGGTAACCGATGATTCGAGAGAACATTGTTTGTAGGTAGTCAGTGGTACGTCCTTTTTTTCTTGGTCACCAAATATTCTGTTTATGAGTATATTTGTTTACCGACCCGTCCCCCTCCTTGTTATTAAACCCTTGTTGTATGTGTAAATTTTTAGAGATTGGATGATGTGACCTCGAAGGGGCTCACCACTTCTAGACGAACGGTTACGTCCTCTGTGTCCTCTGAGTCTAAGGTAGGGACCCAGGCCTTCTAGGTGACTTCATCCTATACCGTTGGGTGTGGTCATAAAAAAGGACCTTTTAAAGTACTTGTCACCTCGGACTGACCAATGTCAGGTCAAGTCAAGTCAGCGAGACAGTACAGCCTAAGAAACGCTGGTTTTCCTGACGTCGTACGGTCCGGAGGGACAGGTAGTGGTTGAGGACTTCAAATGATTTTGAGTACAGGTAGCTAAACCACTATTGTAGGTTGGTAGAGTAGAAGACAACAGGGGAAGAAGAGGAGGACGGAAGTTAGAAAGGGTCGTGGTCTCAGAAAAGGTTACTCAGTCGAGAAGTATACTCCACCGGTTTCATAATCTCAAAGTCGAAGTTGTAGTCAGGAAGGTTACTTATGAGTCCTGACTAAAGGAAATCCTAACTGTCAAACCTAGAGGAGCGTTAGGTTCCCTGAGAGTTCTCAGAAGAGGTTGTGGTGTCAAGTTTTGGTACTTAAGAAACCACGAGTCAAAAGAAATGTCAGGTTGAGAGTGTAGGTACGTGCTGGTGACCTTTTGGGTATCGATGTCAGGTTCCCTAGCGTTTCTCAACCTGTGTTGACTCGTGTGTTTGTTATTACCGTGTGCATCTCTTTAAACTCTTCTAAAAGTGGTTGAATTTTGGGTCTATTTACACCTCAATAACGAATGGTCCATATTTCAAATTCAGATCTTTCTACTTTTCTCACGACCTCCACTACCGCCACTACCAACGTATTGTCACACTTAATGAATTACGGTGACTTGACGCGTGAAGTGTGAATTCTCGTGAAACACGTACGATTCAGGGAAATCATCGCAGGTTGAGAAACACTCGGGTACCTGATATCGGGGGTCCGAGGAGACAGATACCCTAACAGGTCCGTTCTTATGACTTCACCCAACGGTCCGGGAGGAGGTCCCCTAGAAGGACTGGGTCTCTGACTTGTGAACAGAGATACAGAGGACGCAACCGTCCGTCCAAGAAATGGTGATCACAGTGGACTCTTCGGGATACAATAGACATAATTCGGTGTTTAATTTTTTTTTTTTTTTTCTTTTTCTTTATTGGTTTATGTCTGGTACTCAATGAACCGTAACAAGAGGAACGTCGACACCATGGTTTCCTCTGTACTGACCTTCAACAAGTCAAATTGTAGATCCTTTCACAGACCTTTCCCCGTACGTGGGACCCTACACAGACAACGACTGTTTGTGTACACAGATAAAGACAGAACCCTGACCTCCCTTCTGTCCACCCTCCGTACTTCTGGAATTGGTACCATACGTCGACGCCGAGAGGTGGTTGTTAGTGGTCGGGGGTGAGAAGAAAAAGTATTCGGGAGCATTAAACTCAGTGAGAATAAACCCACTGAGTTCTCAGATAGACCGATAATATGTGTCGGTTTATGTTGGGGACTGACTCTGTAAGGACGAAAACTGTTCTGTACTGTACACTGACATAGGGGTCGTCGCAGACCGTCTCTCGTCTCGTTGAAGAAGTGTTTATGAACCACCTACTACCCGTATCTGAGGGTAACAATATTGTATAGTTTGTGTCGGAGTGAATTCCGTAGCGATGGGATTTTTTCTTTTTGTCTGCGAAAGGGGTCCCTTCTCCACTCCTGATTGGTGGGACATGGTGTTTCCGTGGAAGGGGGCAGAGGAGATTCCTCCCCCACATGTCTACTACGGGGTCCTCTACTCCAGTATTCTGTTTTAAGGGTGACACTTACATACTCAAAGTCGGGGAACTCTTCAGTCGACAGACTTCGGTTAGTTGAACACCCGTAATCACGGTCCCTCGTCCACTGTTTGTGTAGGACGAACAATATCGATTTCGGTCTCACGGAGTCGACAGCCCCAATGTGCAATTGGGGAGTTGTAGGTGAGGGTACTCTCGGGCAGTACTTCTGCTCTCCTTTTTACAAAGGGAGAACCGTCGGTTATCCCTAGTGAATAAGGTACCTGTGTCCCCGGTATTCTAAAGACTCAGTAGGAGTAGACTCTCTCACAATTTGGTGTTTGTCCATTATCTCTGTATTCTGTTTATAAGGTTGACGATCGGGAGGAGAAAGTAAAAAGTCTAGTCTTTGAACCCGGACCTTTTTGATTATAAATAGTGTTAAATTATTGACTACGACTTTCGAGTCGAAGAGACACGAGGCCACGGCTTAGTTTAAAGCCTGTCATAAAACTCACTTTACATTTTCCTATCGAAATAACGAAACGGTCCGTTTCCCTCTGTGCCGCTCGAGTATGGAAGTTTTGGTATATGAGGGTGAACCCCTTCTGTCCTCATTCAAAATATCATTAACAAAATATCATTAACAAGTTTCTCTCATACTAGTCAGGTATGTAAGAAGACTACTTACCTACTATTCCATTCATCCTCAGTTGTAGTAGTTTGAAGTCCAGGTCGACCAGACCTCAGATATACGAAAACCCGTCATATAGTAGTAATTAACGATTGAAGAAGGTGGGCTTTTCCCAAAGTCATGGACTTTTTGTCGAGTTTCTATGGCACCACACATAGACAAACAATGGTTCAGGTTCGAGTGAGACGAACGGTGTGCTGTCCGGTTACTTAGACTTTCTGATCCACAACTTCGTTCCTTCTCTGAAATTAGGTCCTCTGTGGTCTGGCTCTTCTGGCGTCCGAGCACTGAGTTTTATCGGTAGAATGACCCCAGACCTACGGTCCAAAAAATTATCTAGTCTCTCTTTCTTCGTTACTCCTTAATTTGAGTTTTCTGTCTTATCTCCGTCTGAGTCACCCCTTCATTTCACTTTCCCAGAAGTCAGAACGATTTGTAGAGGTTCTCTTACAGGTCGGAAGTCTTCCCCACGTAAGTAGAGGAGATAAGTGTCCACCCTTCCCTGTTTGATAGAGAGGTACTTAACTTGTTTCCGTGAAGTCAAATATCAGTTCGTCTCCGCGTCCCAGGAGGTCCGTTCGGTAACTTATACTAATATTATTATTTTCGTTCAGTTTCTTCGTTAAAGGTCGAACCTCAGTCTTAACCGAAGAAAGGACGTTGTTCAACTACCCCTTTGTCCTGGAATTGGGTTCCCACAAGAACTGACAAAGAGGGACCAGAACATAGGGAAGAGAAGGGGTTAATTGTTGACGAACTTAAACGGGTAATCTTAAGTCCCTTCTGGTACTTCCAACTTACTTCCGATAAAGGATATTAGCTTCCTTACCCCCTGGGTCTTCCCGGGATACGGGTCCTGGGGTGTCATAGTGTTGATTAAACCCCTGAATTTAAATACGAACTGTACCTCCCCCTTCTTTTTATTAAAAGGGACATGGGACTCAAGAACCGACTCTGGAGGGACATTTTTCTGTCTAACTTGGTTTTTTTTTTTTTTCTTCTTCTTCAAATAATTGCAGATATGGAGTACCTATGTCCTTTCTATGGGTTCTTTTTAATAATTTAGAAGTCTAGTGGGTTAGGTAGTGAAATTTATGGTAGAAGTCGATTTCTATTTTCTATCCACAACCCCTTCCCTTCGGTGACCACCACTACCCTCCAACCCCCACCCCACCCCACACCCCCCCCAACAGAGGATCTTCTTGTCCTATTTGTTTCTGTTCCAACACTACGTCTAAGTTCACGTACGGAGGAAGTGAATCATCTAAGAGAACATTAAACCTCAGTAGGAGGAGAAGGACCATGTATTCTCCTCTGTGGTTATGTTTACCTCTAAAGGAAAAATTTACATTTACAGGGAATGTTTTTCATTGAACCTCAGACAAAAGTCTCGAAGATGGGAAGTTGTTTGAGATTATAGATATCTACTGTACCTCTTAAAAATATAAAGAGGGTTTATCGATGTGTAAGTGATAGTGGAACTTTTTTTTAAGATCCACGAACTGACATATAACAAAACAACTCAAAAATTGACGCGACCATAAATATCGAGACAAAGAGATCACTTCCGACACAAAATTTTCGGCGATAGGAAGGGGGTATGTAGTGGTGGAAGAAAGGAGTCGAATTAAAAGGAATCGTCAACCCGAGAACAGAGATCAGAGGTCGAGTTCTTCTTTAGTGTGAGATCTTTCTACTAGATTTTCGAATCGAATTTTAAAGTATGTAATAGTACGATTAGACTATGAAATCCACAGTGAGAGCAATAAGTTGACGTCCGGAGATACAAAGTAACGTATCTTTTTACGAATACCACGTAAAACTCTATTTTTGGTTTCAGTCAAAAGTATTGGTAATTTTTTTCTAACACGTAATAGACAAGACTCAAAAGATATCTTGAAAATTTTTGATATTGCTTGTGATATAACCCAATATAACCAAGTAAAAAAGGTATTTAAAGTAAATTACAGATCTTTTGAAAAGGGGATCTTGAAATTTAAAAAAGTCGATATCTGTGGTGTATAAAAGAGGTCTATCTAGGGGTTTTGTATTTAGACACAAGAGGACGTCTTTGTGACAGTCGTTAGACATAGTCACCAGAAATAGAAAAATTATCACCGATTTGTCGAAAGCTGAGGACCTAACCCTTCTAGGGTATCTCTTCCCTTATCAGTGGGAGAGATCGTCAGAACGGACCTCTTAGGGTACCTGTCTCCTCGGACCTCCCGATGTTAGGTTTCTTAGTCTGTCCTGACTCACTTATTGTGAAAGTAAAAGAAAAGTTTGTCAAGAATCTTTACTAAGTTGTACAATTTACGTCTCCGATCCTTGAAACGTCTCTTCTTACCAGGAACGAGGAAAGGGTGAAAGTGCATGAACACGTCACCTAGTTAAAAGAAAGTACCGGGGTAAAGTAGAGACATTAAACGTCTCTCACTTTTACCTCATAACTATAATCGTAGTCATCGCGATTACATTAGACATAACGAAATTAACTAAATAAAAGTAATGATCCGTTGTAAAGACTACCACCCAATGTGTTCATTATAGTTGTATGAGGATTGACTAGACACAAACAAGTACTTAGTTGGATCGAGAATATAAGAGACAGAGAACGAGAAACGTTTTTTAAAACAAAATTTTTTTTAATTTCCTGCCAAAGGGACCACGACCACCACGACCATCTCCTAAACAGCGATTTAGTACAGACTAAAGAACGCTGAGGTACCTGACATCGGACGGTCCGAGGAGACAGGTACCATAAAAGGTCCGTTCTTATAACCTCACCCAACGGTAAAGGAAGAGGTCTTCTAGAAAGAGTGACCATTTCTTAGTTGGATGATTGGGTCCTCTGTGTGTAGTCTAGGGACTAGGTCCTTCTAGGGTGTACGGTACGTCGTTGATTCGGACACACGGTGTTGATAATTCAGACACGAGGTCTCGGACCCTCGACGTTGATGACTCGGGTGTACGACTTTGATGACTTTGGGTACGGGGGATGTCGGGTACGAGATGTTATTCTCTTTGGTGCGCTACTTTGCGGACGTATAGTGTTGACCTCTTTTCGGACTCGTGTCATTGTTTCTGAATCACGTCGGTTTTTGTTTATTTATTTATTTCAATGGATTTTTTTCTTTAATTTCCCCCTCGTCTACCTCGTGAGGAGTCGTGTGTAACAGAATTTGCACTTTTATCCGGCTCTAACTATTTTCCTAGAATGTTACAGGAGACCCCTCGACGTCCCTGTACCCAAGTACACGTCTGCGGAGGTACCCGACACAGGGACGAAACACCAGAGGGGTGGGAGGAGGGAAGTTGTGGTCTATCTGTCCACGAAGAGGGAATCAAGACTCTTACGTCTTCATTGTGAATTGATGATTCGGGGATCACTAGTGACGTACGGGAAGGGTTCGTGGTGAAACGGGTGTGGAGTAAAAAGATATAAAAAATTTTCTTCCTGTACTTAAGACCCTCCGTCAGGTGACAGGTGAATGGTTTATGTCTTTGACTGTCCAGAGAGGGGTCTAAGGAAGACCGGTATCAGGTCAGTGGACATCCTTATCTGGTTCTTCATTGTTGACCCGGTGAAGAGACAAAGGAAGAGTTTGTTCGATTTCCTTTAATAAGACTACGGACAAGTTTACCATTTCTTCTTTTTTTTAAAAAAAAGTTCTGTTAACGTTATTCCCCGTTCTCTAGTCCGGACTGAGTCTTACCTTGTTTCTGTTGACCCCCCAATATCGGTTACTCTTCTGACACTCCAACCACCTGTACTTTGGTGATCCTCCTTTGTAGTTCCTACCCACTAAGAACTACTTCCATAGTTCTTACTCCGTAGGTCCCATTCCTCTACTTCTCAAACCAATCTATATTTCCCACCCACTTCACTACCCTGGTCTACGGTACTAGAATCAAAAGACTTACAACTCGAAATTCGGTTGAAAAAGTGATGGGATAAATAAATTGAATATACGTCTCATGTAGTACTCTTTGCGATCCGACCTCCTTCGTGTTCGACCTTAGTCCTAACGACCATCTCTATATTTATTGGAGTCTAAACGTCTACTATGGTGGGGATACCGTCTTTCACTTCTCCTTGATTTTTCGGAGAACTACTTTCACTTTCTCCTCTCGCTTTTTCAACCGAATTTCGAGTTGTAAGTCTTTCTCTTATAGTACCGTAGGTCAGGGTAGTGAAGTACCGTTTATCTCCTCCTTTCTAACCTTTGTTACCGACTGAAATAAAAAGACCCGAGGTTTTAGTGACGTCAACCACTAACGTCGGTACTTTAATTTCCTGCGAATGAGGAACCTTCCTTTCAATACTAGTTGGAGTTATCGTATAATTTTTCTTCTCTGTGATGAAACAGTTGTTTCCAGGTAGATCAGTTCCGATCCCAAAAAGGTCACCAGTACACAACTAAACTCTCAACCTGATACTTCTTTCGACTCACGGCTTCTTAACTACGAAAACTTGACTCCACAACCTTTTCCAAGAACACTCAAGGAACCTGACGTTCCTCTAGGTTGGTCATGTAGAAGTTCCTCTAGTTAGGACCCACAAGTAACCTTCCTGACGACAACTTCGACTTTGAGGTTATGAAACCGGTGGACTATGTTTCTCGACTGATTAAACTTTTCTGGGACTACGACCCTTTCCAACTCCCGTCCTGCTCTTCCGCTACTGTCTCCTTCTCTTCCAACCTACCGGAGTGGCTGAGTTACCTGTACCCAAACCGACCTGAAGCCCTCAACCACTACCTGTCCCTCCGGACCCCAGGACGCCAAGTATCGTAGCGTTATTCAGTTTGTGTCGACTCGTTGACTTGACTTGACTTACGGGTAACTCATCCACTACGGTAGGTTGGTAGAGTAGGAGACAACTGTGGAAGAGCAGGGCGGAAGTTAGAAAGGGTCTAAGTCCCAGAAAAGTTTACTCAGTCAAGAAGTGTAGTCCACCGGTCATAACCTCAAAGTCGGAGTCCTAGCCAAGAAGTTTACTTATAAGTCCTGACTAAAGGAAATCCTACCTGACCAACCTAGAGGAACGACATGTTCCCAGAGAGTTCTCAGAAGAGGTTGTGGTGTCAACTTTTGCTAGTTAAGAGGACATGAGTCGAAAGAAATATCAAGGTATGTACTGGTGACCTTTTTGGTATCGAAACTAATCTGTCTGGAAAAAACCGTTTCATTACAGAGACGAAACATTATGTGATAGATGCAACCAGTATTGAAGAGAAAGTTCCTGGTTCACAGAAAATTAAAGTACCAACGTCAGTGGTAGACGTCAATAAGCTTCGGGGGGTCTTACTACGGACAGTGAGAAAGGTAACAAAGGGGTAGATAAACAGTGCTTCACTACCCTGACCTACGGTACTAGAATCAAAAGACTTACAACTCAAAATTCGGTGAAAAAAATGACAGGAGAAAGTGAAAGTAGTTCTCCGAGAAATCAAGAAACGAAAGACGGCATTCACACCACAGTAGACGTATAAACTCCAATGACTATAAAGAGACGTTAGAACTAAAGTCGACACACAGTTGTCAGGTTGTAGAGAGTACTACATGAGACGTATATTCAATTTATTTGCCGGAACTACATGAAGAAGGGCTAAACCTTGGTCAGACAACAAGGTATAGGTCAAGATTGACAACGAAGGACTGTACGTATGTCTAAAGAGTTCTCCGTCAAGTCCATCAGACCATAAAGTAGAGAACTTCTCAAAAGGTGACTAATAACCTTAGATTTGTCAGTTTCCAAAACCGTATCAGTTATTTCGTCTTTATCAAAAAGACCTTGAGAGAGTGAAAAAGTTTCTAGGTTTACTACAACCGTTAAACTAGAGACCAAGGAGACGGAAAGATTTAGGTCGAACTTGTAGAGTTTCAAGTGCCAAGTTCACAACTTCGAACCGAACCTCTTAAAACTCGTAAAGAAACAATCGAACACTCTACTCACGTTAACACGTCATCAAACTCGTAAGAAATCGTAACGGAAAGAATCCCTAACCTTACTTATGACTGGAAAAAGTCAAGACACCGGTGACGACTCAAAAGGTTTAAACGACCGTACAACTCACGTCGTGAAAGTGTCGTAGTAGAAAGTCCTAAACTTTATCGAGCTGACCTTAAGGTAGTGGAGGTGATCGAAACAAACATCACTACGAAGGATTCCGGGTGAACTGAAGTGTAAAGTCGTACAAACCGAGATCCTACCACTAGTGTGGTAGCACTAATAGGCCCAGCACTTCTAAAAAAAACATGTCAAGAAGACACATAAAAACGGTGGAGAAGAATTATAGAAGACAAAGACAATCCAAGTATGGTGAAGACAGGAAATAACACGGGTCGAAACGTACTTTGTAAGGGAATCATAGAGATTAAAAGAACTTCTCTAGAAATCAGAAAGGGTAAGATAACAAAAGGAAATAAAGAAACGTGACTAGTGGCTCCTTCAGAAAGAATAGAGAGGAACGATAAGAAACCTTGAGACGTAAGTTTACCCATATAGAAAGGAAAAGAGGAAACGGAAAACGAAAAGTGTCGATAAACATTTCGGAGGAGTTTGTTGGTAAAAGGAAAAACGTAAAGAAAGAGACCCTTACCAGAACGAGGGACAAAGGACATGTTACAGTACTTTGGAGGAAGGTATCAAGTAGTTCATAAGACAGATAGTCTAGATCAGGGAATTTAAATAAAGAGTGAATGTGACATATTAGTAATCCCTAAACTAAATCCAGTATGGACTTACCAGATCACCAAAAGGGATGAAAGAAGTTATATTCAGACTTAAACCGTTATTCCTTAAGTACTAGACTCGGTGTCAGTCGAGGACCAGAATAAAAGAACGAAGAGGTAGAAACCGACGTTTCTTATACTAGTTAGACTAAAACCACAACTGGTAGACCACTACAGGTACACATCACAGAAGAGAACACAACAACCTTCACCCACAAACAATACTGGTCACACAAGAAAACAGTTTTGAGACAATACGTAACGGGATGAAAAAAGACACACGGTTCCGGTTTAAACGTACAATAAGGTCTATAAAGAACTGAAGGATATAAACGTAAAGTTAGGGGATATTACTTTTCCTGTAGAAAAAACCCACAATCAAGATCTTCAAGAATCTCCAGAAGTGTCTTGGCAAGTTGAAGTCGAAGAAGTAGTAATGACCAACTCCGTATCTGAACCTAATGACACTATGACTTACCAAACGGAACCTTTCTTGTCTCTAGTAAGACAGCAAAAACTCTAACGTAGGTTCATGACGTAAAACCTGAGAACAATTGATACTACCGATGAGGTAAGAAGATTCCCTAAGAACGGGTGTCAGTATCTATGTTACCAGTAAACTCAATTTAACTGGGTAAGGTCAGGTAAAATCAAACGACTAAGGATTTTACAGTTACAAGTGAGAACGGTAGAGGACAAACTGGTGAAGGTTAAACGGTATTAAGTACCTGGATTGTAAGGTCCAAGGATACATTATGACGAGAATGTCGTAGTCTGGAACGAAGGTAGTGGTCAGTGTAGGTGTTGACTCACAACAAAAACGGGACCGAGACAGAGAAGTAAGAAAGACCTCGATAAGAGGTGACTAGATATTGTCGTATAACCCGTGGATGGTTGGACCCCTCAAGTCGAGAGTCACAGGATAGAAAGGCGGAAAGGTATGACAAACATCCCAAGAGTTCCGTCCTTATGACTTCACCAAACGGTAAGGGAAGAGGTCACCTGGTACAAAACAGCCTTGACAGGTGGTACTGAGTAGACAGAACCCACCGGAATGTACCGTACCGAGTATCAAAATGACTCAATCTAGTCGGACACCAGGTACACTAGTCTAACCAATCAAAAGACATTAACACCAAAAGTAAGACAGACGGGAGACTACCACCTCTTCCGTTACCGTTGGGTGAGGTCATGAGGACGGACCTTTTAAGGTGCCTGCCTCCTCGGACCACCCGACGGTAGGTACCCCAGCGTTTCTCAGACTATACTGACTGCTGAAGTGAAAGTGAAAAGTGAAAGTACGTAACCTGTTCCTTTACCGTTGGGTGAGGTCACAAGAACGGACCTCTTAGGGTCCCTACCGCCTTGGATCACCCGACGGCAGATACCCAGTATCTCCCAACCTGAGTTGACTTTAATGAATCGTGGTCGTCGTCGGCAGACTACCTCTTCCTATTCTCCGAATACCTTCGAAGGACTACCCTCTCTGACTGACTCCCCCTTTGACCCAGAACAAGATTCCTTTACCGTCGCGTGAGGTCATAACATCAGACCTTTTAGGGTACCTGGCGTCTCGGACCATCCGATGACAGGTGACCCACCGTTTCTCTGTCCTGACTTACTGAAGTGAATACGATTCATTTAGGAATTAGGTTAAAAGACAACTACCCGCCCTGACACAAGGGAGGGACAATAAACTGGACTCCGGTTTGATAACACCTCCATTACTTCTATTAGTCCTGGAAGAAGTTTTCCAGGGTACGTCCGTGACGACGTGAGTCACGGGGGTTGGGACGTCGTCCGGTAACGGTTGGGTGCGGACATGGCCTCTGAAGACCTGTGAGTACCCGTTCAGACCAGTCAGAGAACATCCCAGTGCCGAGGAAAGAGGACCCAGGACCATACGTGTTCCAAAACGAAGACGGGAGTTTCTCAGACAAAGGGTCAGAACAACCTTAGACTTAGACGGGAAACCTTGAGTCCCTTTTTCAGTACCTCCGACCTTAGAACGGATGTTCGTTATCCCCTGTCTTTCCGGAGACACGAACCCACGGTGTGTCCCAAGACGAACCAAAGTTGTCATCCTCTTAAGTGAAAGGACAAAATAAATTAAGGTCATGAAAGGATTTCAAATCGACTGACGATCTGACCGTGTATTACGATTTTTTTTGTTTTGTTTTGTTTTGAAATTAAGTTACTAACGTGTTTGGGGTAATAAGGAGAGACTTATCCTTTCCTTCCACACCTCGGGACACGGTTCCAGTGTCCCTACCCCGGGTCATGGTTCCAGTGTCCTATTTTTAGACACCATGACTGGTTCGGGGTATCGTTGACAACGGTACTCGGAGACCTACATTTGGTCGGTTAAGGGACTGGGGTATAATCAATTTTATGGATGTGCTAATATGTGGGATAACGTAGGTTACCCAGTACCTGACATCGTCATGGACGGACCCTAGAAAACTCCCTCCAGTGGTGATAGAAGTAATGGAGATGGTATCAAAGTCAAGTCAGGGAGTCAGCACAGGCTGAGAAACGATGGGGTACTTGGCGTCGTACGGTCCGGAGGGACAGGTAGTGGTTGAGGGTCTCAAGTGAGTCTGAGTGCAGGTAGCTCAGTCACTACGGTCGGTCGGTAGAGTAGGAGACAGCAGGGGAAGAGGAGGACGGGGGTCAGGGAGGGTCGTAGTCTCAGAAAAGGTTACTCAGTTGAGGTGTACTCCACCGGTTTCATGACCTCAAAGTCGAAATCGGAGTAAGGAAGGTTTCTTTAGGGTCCCGACTAGAGGAAGTCATCGTATAACCCGTGGATTACTAGACCCCTCAAGGAGAAAACCATAGGATAGTAAAACGGAAAAGTATGACAAGTACCCCAAGAGTTCCGTTCTTATGACTTCACCGAGCGGTAAGGGAAGAGGTCACCTGGTGTAAGACAGTCCGGAGAGGTGGTACTGGGCGGGCAGAACCCAACGGGGTATCCGCACCGAACCAAAGTAACTCAATCTGTTCCGACACTAGGATCACACTATTCTAACTGATCAAAAGACACTCATACCAAAGTCACACAGACGGGAGACTACAGGAGAACGTTGTGAATGGTAGAATGAAACCAAAGAGAATGGAACCGCACCCCATAGAGAAGTGTCGACAAGGTCGTTTCGTGTCGGCGACGAGGAATGGAACCTACTCCCCATAGAGGAATGGCGGTGACAAGGACTGGAAGTTGCACCCTATCGAGGAGATCCGGGAGGACGCGACGCGTCGGTGGTGAGGAACGACACTTTCACGACGTGAGTTATACGGTCGTTCAAACCTTTTGAGTCGCCACCGGTGTCCTGACCTTTTCCAGTCAAAAGTAAGGTTAAGGTTTCTTTCCGTTACGTTATCTTACGAGTTTGATGGCGTTTTAACGTGAGTAGAGTGTACGATCATTTCATTACGAGTTTTAGGAGGTTCGGTCCGAAGTCGTTATGCACTTGGCACTTGAGGGACTACAAGTTCGACCTAAATCTTTTCCGTCTCCTTGGTCTCTAGTTTAACGGTTGTAGGCGACCTAGTACCTTTTTCGTTCTCTCAAGGTCTTTTTGTAGATAAAGACGAAATAACTGATACGGTTTCGGACACTGACAAACCTAAGGTTATTTGATACCTTTTAAGACTTTCTCTACCCTTATGGTCTGATGGATTGGACGGAGAACTCTTTAGACATGCGTCCAGTCCTTCGTTGTCAATCTTGACCCGTACCTTGTTGTCTGACCAAGGTTTATCGTTTTCCTCATACAGTTCCGACATATGACAGTGGACCGAATAAATTGAATATACATCTCATGTAGTATTCTTTACGACCTGACCTTCTTTGTGTTCGACCTTAGTTCTAACGGCCCTCTTTATAGTCAGTGGAGTCTATACATCTACTGTGGTGGGAAAACCGTCTTTCACTTCTCCTTGATTTTTCGGAGAACTACTTTCACTTTCTCTTCTCACTTTTTCAACCGAATTTCGAGTTGTAAGTCTTTTGTTTCTAGTACCGTAGACCAAGGTAGTGAAGTACCCTTTATCTACCCCTTTGTCACCTTTGTTACAGTCTGAAATAAAAAACCCCGAGGTTTTAGTGACGTCTACCACTGACGTCGGTACTTTAATTTTCTACGAATGAGGAACCTTCTTTTCTATACTGGTTGGATCTATCTTATAAGTTTTCGTCTCTGTAATGAAACGGCTAATTCCAGGCAGATCAGTTCCGATACCAAAAAGGTCACCAGTACTTACCTACGCTCTCAACCTGACACTTCTTCCGACTCACGGCTTCTTAACTACGAAACCTTGACACTACTACCTCTTCTGAGAACTCTCAGGGAACCTGACGTTCCTCGAGGTTGGTCAGGTAAGACTTCCTCTAGTCGGGACCCTAAAGAAACCTTCCTTACTACGATTTCGACTTTGAGGTCATGAAACCGGTGGAGTACGCTTCTCAACTGAGTAACCTTTTCTGAGACTACGACCCTCCCTAACCCCCGTCCTCCTCTTCCCCTGCTGGCTCCTACTCTACCGACCTACCGTAGTGCCTGAGCTACCTGCACTCAGACTCACTTGAGGCCCTCAACCACTACCTGTCCCTCCGGACCGAACGACGCTAAGTACCCAAGCGTTTCTCAGCCTGTGCTGACTCGCTGACTTTACTTGACTTGACTTGACTTGACTAGAGGAAGTCTTACCTGACCAACCTAGAGGAACGTCAGGTTCCCTGAGAAACCGGGGTCCATTTATCGTTCCTCCCTTGTGTCGAGGTGGGTAGTTATGAAAAAAACCAAAAACAAAATTACTTGGGTGAAAAATTATTGAGGTGAAAAAAACAAGCAAACAAATTTACTTAGGTAAAGAAAAACAAACAAATTTACTTAGGTAAGAAAAAAACAAAATTGTTAATCGTGTAAGAATACCTCCGGGGTGTACATACATCATACATTAATTTAAAATAAAAGAGAACAACTGAACAGAATACAGTCATTCTAAGAATCTGGTCGATCTCCTTGGATCTTTCTCGTCTCCCTTTGGAAAAGGAAGGGGTTGTACCGTAGTACGTGAAGAAAGACCCCCCGTACTATTACGGAGCAAGTGAAACGACGACGAAAAGGTATAAGACCTTTTGTGTCGTCCAGGGGTTCCGTATATCGCCACAGGTTGGGGTAATGCTCCTTTCCATAACCGAGACATCCCCTCCTTTTTGAGAGATGGAGAGGGAAGGATCCAAGAGGTCGACCCCGGGACGTTTTATCTGACTATTCTTTCTGTCTGATTCTTCTCTTTGAACTCTCAAAGGAACACCGGGTTACCAATTTTGAGGTATGTCGGTCACGTTCCCCAGGTCCAAGTTAAGGATCAGTCCCTTGATCTAGGACGTACGACGTTGATTCTGGACCACGTCAGTTTCTTTTTTTCTCTCTTTTTTGAGTTTATCTCAAACAATTACACCCATCGTGTATATCTGGATCCCTTTGAGTCGCTACACCCGTAAATTGTTTTGTTATTTAAAGATCTCTTCACTGGTCTGAGTCTTTTTCTACAAGTCCTAAATTTCCGTCGTTTGAAACCTTCCATTTATATACCCCTCTTGAGTACCTTTTCTTCTCAACAAAATTAACCGAGTAATGGATCTAAGGACAGGACGATAAAGTCCCCGACTCTTCTCTGAGTCTAGGTAGGAGGAGAAGGACCATGTCCTGTCCCTTTTTCGAAATGTTTACCCTCAAATATACGAAAATCCGTCTACTCCCTCCACAAACCGAGGACGACAAAGAGTCAACAGAAATCGAGTTTTATTAGAAATACCGGTGTACCGCATAAAAACCCCACCGGACAAGACTGGGAATGTCGGGAATTATTAGAGTTTAGAACTGACCACCGGTTTATGTGACGGGAGTAAACTCCTGTTAGTGCGACTACGTGTTAAATACATGGCTATCATGTCCTCTCAAATTCTGTGGGACCTTCCTCCACCCCGCCTGAACAGTGGAACAAGGTCTTAAAAATCCGTTTCGGATGGATTACATTGTCCAACATACAGGAACTGAGACAGTTTCTCAATCTACAGAAAGACGTTCGGAAAATCACTCAACGTAACTTACGGACACTACACGTAGCTTAAGACCAAATTACGAAAATAAGTTATTATTATTATATATAAAAGGAAAGATGAAGACACCTCGTCAAAAAACCCCACCCTTTCTTAAAACGTTAACATAAAGAGGGGGTGACCAGTTCTTGTTCGGAGTCGTGTGGACCGGGTCTCGTGGAGGTTCACCAACGTCTGCCGGGGGACTGGGTCACTCACGAGAAGAGGAACGGTTTGGATTTCTTGATCCCACGAGACCTTTTCTGGTTCCGGGACACCCTCGGGTCCGGTTAATAGTGACTAGTTTTAAAGACCCCATTTCGAAGGGACTACAGATCCACCATTTCTTAGTGGACGGTTACATCCTCTGTGACCAAGTTGGGGACATCTAGTCATTCTAGATGTACGATGTCCGGTTGATTCGGACACGTGGTGTTGATGACTCGGACACGAGTTCCCGGACCCTTGACGTTGATGATGCGAGTGACTTGATGACTTCAACGTTGATGGTTTGGACGTGTAGTCCTCGGATATGAGACGTTGTTCTCTTCGGTGACGCTACTCTTCGAGGACATGGCGTTGAACTCTTTTCGGGCTAACCGTTGTTTCTGGGTCGTGTCGGTTTTTATTTGTTCCATTATTTTTTAAATCTTTCATTTTTAAGACCAGATCTCGACCCTTTAGTCAACAACAACAAGTCAGTGATTCAGTAGAGGTTAAGAAACTCTGGCGTACCTGATGTCGTGTGGTCCGAGGGGAGAGGAAGTGATAGAACTCCTCAAACGAGTCTAAGTACAGGTAACTCAGTCACTGCGATAGATTGTTTAGAGTAGGAGACGGTGGACGAAGAAAACGGAAGTTAGAAAGGGTCTTAGTCCCAGAGAATGTTACTCAACCGAGAAACGTAGACCACTGGTTCCATAACCTAGAAGTCGTAGTCAGGAAGGTCACTTATAAGTCCCAACTAAAGGAAATCCTAACTGGTTAAACTAGAACGACAGGTTCCCTGAGAGTTCTCAGAAGAGATCGTGGTGTCAAGTTTTCATGGTTAAGAAGTCACGAGTCGAAAAGAAGACCAGGTTGAGAGCTTATACATGTATTGATGATCATTTTGGTATCGAAAATGATCTACCTTGAAACATAGACGAAAAGTTATACAACAGATAAGAACAGTATCGAAAAGAAGAAAACCAAAGTACGGACGTCAGTGGTAGGTGTTACTAAAACCTCGGGTTCCTTTATTTCAAACAATGACTAAGGTGAAAAAAGGATGATAAATTAAGGTCTTTTTGTAGAGGGACCGAAGTAACTGATACGATTTCGGAAACTAACAAACCTAGTGTTCTTTGATCTTTTAAGAATTTCTGTATCCTTATGGTCTAGTTGAATAGACGGAGGACTCTTTGGACATACGTCCATTTTTTTTTTCGTTGTCAATCTTGACCGGTACCTTGTTACTTGACCAAGTTTTAACCCTTTCCTCATACAGTTCCGTTATATAACAGTGGAACTTAAAATTGAATATATGTCTTATGTCGTACATTTTACGGTCCGACCTACTTCGAATTCGACCTTAGTTCTAACGGTCCTCTTTATAATTATTGGAGTCTATACGTCTACTGTAGTGGGAATACCGTCTTTCACTTCTCCTTGTCTTCTCGGAGAACCACTTCCACTTTTTTCTCTCATTTTTTCAACCGAATTTTGAGTTGTAAGTTTTTTGATTCTAGTACCGTAAGTTAGGGTAGTGAAGTACCGTTTATCTACCCCCTTTTTTACCGTAGTCACTATAATTTACGTTGCGAAATTGTCGTAACAGAAAATCCTAACGTTTATCGAGTCGACCTTAAGGTAGTGGAGGTGATCCAAACGAGCATCTCTACGAAGGATTCCGGGTGAACTGAAGTGTGAGATCCTACAGACCGGGATCCACTCACTAGTGTGGTAGTACGAATAGACTCAGTAATTTGGGAAAAATCATGTCAAGAAGACACAAGAACAGTGGAAAAGAATTAGAGAAAACGAAAACAATCCAGGAATGACAAAAACAGGAAATAGTACGGGTAGGAACGTACTTCAGAACTATCGAGGTTAAAAGAACTTTTCTAGAGATCAGAAAAGGTAAGATAACAAAAGGAGATACAAAAACGTAACAAGTAAATTCTTTCGGTAGAATAGAGGGGAACGATAAATCTTTATAATGATGTAAATCTTTTACTTACTTACTTAGTAATTTTATATCTGTATCACTGAAGGTTCGTAAATACGTGACTAAAAGGAACTATAATAAAACTTAAATAATTATTGTACGAAACTCTCTGCTCTTGAAACAGATGAATGGATGTAATTTTTTTATATATTCGACGGTAACCTTAGACAGGTTTATTGAGAAGATAGGATGAAAAAGTAAAGATTAATTAAAATAAAAACCAACACGACCCCGAAGTAACGACGTACACCCGAAGAGCTCACCTTGGGTTGATCTCTTTGATCTCCCCCGAATAGAGATCGACGGTACGAACCCGAAGAGTAAAGTCGCCGAAGCGAATGACGTCTCGCATCCGAGATCTCACGTGCCCTAAGTCATCAACGTCGAGGGTCCGAGATCCCGTGTCCGAGTCATCAAGACCGTATCCCCGAATCGACGGTCCTCCGTACCTTAAAAGGACCTGGTCGCTACCTTGGGTACAGGGAACGTGACCGTCCACTTAAGAATTGGTGGCTCAGTGGTCCCCTCAGGAGAAGATAGGATGAAACACGGAAACAACCGAACTGTCGGTCTGTACTCTTGGTCCATTACAGTTTAAAAAAGATGGTTTTTACTTAACAGGAAACCAAGTCAATTTTAAAATTTGTTCATTGAGTATGTACGCAGTACACGAAAGGAAAGGACTGACGCGTCACCCGAGAGACCGAAGGTGTGACAGATGCCTTCGACTTTACTTTTCTGTAAGTTTCGAGTCACAAACTTGTCAGATCCTAATTTTTTCGAAATGTTCATTCATAATTACATCGAAATATAATTTTGGTTTTACTCTGGGGTTTTCTCCCTCTGGAAAACGATTTACCATACTTTTATTATACACTAGTTCCTAGGGACATCATTATTGAAACATCGTTAACAAGATCTGGATTTCCGTTCGATTTCTTACGTCGTAAAAAGTGCGGTACATATGTACCCTAACGACAAACTGACCGTAAGGTAAAACGAACATAATTTGATCAATTTGATCTTACACTTAAAATAACAAGAACTCGAACAAAGGACTCTATCGTGCATTGTACACATACTTCATTGTCCACTCTACCAATTTTCCTTCTTACACTGACTCATCTCGATCACCTAGAGGGTCCCCGACGACGACCAGACACTAGGGGAGTAAGTTATTTGTACTTCCAGGATCTCCTGACTGGGAAGTGTCTAGTGTTTCCCTCCCTAAGAGGAAAGTCATTCTCACCTCATTCCCCCTGTCTTTAATAGAAGATGGAACGGGTTTACTCTTTGTCTGGTTTATATCCTTTTTCGATACCTAATGACGGACAACCAAACGATAGGTACCTCGTATTACCCCCAGGGTCTACATCGAGGCATCACCGTTCTGGGGACCCAATTCCTCTGTGTCGAGTCTCTACCTCCACCGGTTCCGTCGGTACGAAGTGTCCACTCTCACAGGTTTTCTTCTCTAGAGGTGTCTCGTGAGGGGTTTAGAGAGACGTTTGTACACTTTCTCAAGACTTTTTACATTCATACACTTCTCTTCCGGTCTCTTTGTAGTGGTCTCTCCTAGTCCCCTTGTTAGGAGTGAGTGTGTCAGGTCCTTATTAAGTACAAGGTGGTCGGTCTGACCTTTCTGAGGGTTATTTGTCCCATAACTTTTTTCATCAGTTATGGCATAACAGAATCCTCATCCCTGTTTAATCGGAATCCCATTTTTAGTTCAGAGTCTTTATAGTTTGATAAAGGTTCATGAATGTCATGCATAGTCTTATTTCCGATCATTGTAAATTTCCTTACTATTTTTTTTAAGGATGTGAGTTCTTATATAAATTGTATAGATAGTATGTTAATTTTTAAATGGTTTATCCGTTTCTAGATCCTTTGATATTGAGTACTAATCATCTTTTTATTTAACTATGTCAAGGTCTTTACAGTGGTTACTATCTTAATCATCTTTTCTTACAATTTTATCGATGATACTTACAAAAAGTTTACAAGTTCTCTCGTTTCTTTTAATATACATATCTTCTCAATAACCTTGTATACTTCTTTTTTATCTGGGTATATTATCTTTCTTGGAGTTCTTTACTTTATATACTACGGACTCTACTCCCCTACATAATGATGCGTACATAATGATACCGACTAAGTACAACTCTAAACTGTCTTTTGTTGTTTTAAGACATTTCGTTAATAGGAAGTTAATTTGTTATTTGTTAAAAAAATTTATTCTTTTAATGTCACCTACCTTAATTATCGTAAAATCTGTTACAGGTTCTTTTCTATTCACTTGAACTTCTGGAGCATCGTCTTTAGTAGACTTTACTTTCTGATAGTCACTTGACACTCTGTTGTATTTTCTGTCATAAAAACCTTGAACTCAGGATCCCTCCCCTAAACTACTTTTAGTATTTTGATGTCGAATTTGTTTGCTTATTCTTGTTTTTATTTTGAGTTGTTGGGGTTTATCTTCCTAGTACTTCTTTTAATGAGGTTCAATATAGTATTATTTTGACGGATTTCACTAACTCCTTCTTTTCAGAGGGTCCGTAGACCTTTTGCTTCCCGTGTAATTGTTGTCTCTCTACTCCTAACTCCCCCCCCCCCCCCCCCCCCCCCCCCCCCCCCCNACACTCTCTGTCCTTCCCTGTGACGTTGAGAACTAAAAATCCCAGATAAAATGACTACACCGTCCACTCCCTTCTATGGGGAGAGGGGAGTTATACATAGACAGAGAGGCTTGACAGAAACACAAATCTTCCCCATCTCGTTATTTCTGAACGGGATCGACCTAGATACTTTGTGTGACTGTTGTCTGTGTCATTGGTCTTGTTTTTCATACATTTAATTAAATAATAAATTTTTTTTTAAATAAATAAACCGACACGGTCCAGGATCAACGTCATGAGCCCCAGAAACTAAAAGTACTCCATACGTTCTAAAAATCCAGGTCGTACGGTTAAGAATCGACATAGTACATAGACAAAGGGACTGGGTTCTAGTTTGGACCCGAGGGATGTAACCCTTGTATCTCAGAATCGGTGATCCCGTGGTCCCTTCAGGGGGTCTATTAAATAAAAATTGTAGTGTTCTAACCTCCTCAGAGTCCCTCTTTTTTCACTTATGGGTTTTACCACTACTCTAAACTTTAGAATATATGATAGAAGTATACCCTTCCCTTCTTCCCTCTACTTGCAAAATCCCCTCTCATTTAATAAAATTTTGTTGTTGTTTATGTTCTTCTTTTTTTCTAAGTTTGTCTACCTTCAATACCAGTAAACAGACTCACACCACCACTGAAGGTCAGAAAAGAGGATACTATTTTTAATTAGAAGGGACGACCCACTTTTTGAGGACCCTTCCTTAATTACCGTTAACTCAAGAAAAGCCTCCTAAACAGAAATCCGTCTATTCGTGAACGAAACAAGTTCACGGAAGCCTAGTTTTATTAGTTATATGGTTTCTTCGTATAAAACCCCACCACAAGGACTTAAGGAAGTTTCCTGGACCCTTAAACACCCATGTCTCAATCTGTCTGAGGTTCATTGTAGTGAATTTGTAGATTTCTCAGTGTTTTCTGTTTCTAATTTTTTTTTTTTTTTGGAGCTTTCCTATAATTTTTGGTATAATTCCCCCTCCGACGGTTAGAATTCTATCCTCTTAATATATTACATGTTGAACTGACTAGTTTTGTACCCGACCCTCTCGGAAACCGTGTCTTTATACAGGGAGTAAAACTCTTCCTAGTAGACCTTAAAGACCTCGACTCTCTTATTAGAACGAACCCTACCAATGAAGTACGGTAAGTCCACCCTAGTGTAAGAACACAGAAATGTCACAGTTACACAGAATCAGGTCTCCGAAGGGACCACCGAGTCGACATTTCTTAGACAGACGTTACGTCCTCTGGGGCCGAATTGGGGACCCAGTCCTTTCAGGGGACCTCTTCCCTTACCGATGGGTTAGGTTATAAGAAGGGACCTCTTAAGGTACCTGTCTCCTCGGATCACCCGATGTCAGGTACCTGAACGGTTCTCAGATTGTGTCAACTCCTTCTAAATTTTTATGATCATAAATTTTATGATATATATTTTATCTATTTATTATTCCTGTATGATAAATCGTGTCCCTTAAGATGAGTTATGAGACATTACTGGGTATGTCCTTTTCTTAGATTATTTCTCACTTATATACATATATTTATTGACTGAGTAAGACGACATGTCATCTTTTGTATGGTAACATTTAGTTGATATACGATTATTTTTAGTTAAAATTTTTCACGATTTTCATACACATCTGGACTAAGTATTTAGTTCTTATATGACAATTATAAAAACACGTATGAATCATAAAATACATAAAAACTTCAAATCCTCTAAATCCCGGGTTGTTAGAACGTTAAAGTCAAATTTTACACATTAATTTATTGACTAATCCGATAAAAATTAAAAGTTTCTTTGAGGATTTGAAACATTTGTTATAATGGTACATTTTCTTGAATATTAAATACTTAGATACTTCTAACTACTGATGAACCCTTTTAAAGCAATTAATTAGTTTGTTGATTTCTTGAATATTTCCTTTAGTTTAAAAACGAAAAGAATTTAACTACTTATTAACTACCTTTAGTTCATATAACAATTTACGAATTCCTCTGAATCCAATATATTTTCATATAGTAATTTCAAATAAATTTCTAACCGATCTAAAATCTTATTTTATTATACTTAATACAAACGAATTTCTTCTTGATCCAAAGATGTTGAAATCCTAAGTGATTATAATTTAAACGTTGAAACTATTTGGTTCAGTCAAGTCAGTCAAGTCAACGAGTCAGTACAGGTTAAGAAACGTTGAGGTACCTGCCGTCGTACGGTCGGAAGGGACCGGTAGTGGTTGAGGACCTCGAACGAGTTTGAGTACAGGTAGTTCAGCCACTACGGTAGGTTGGTAGAGTAGGAGATAGCAGGGAAGAGTAGGACGGAAGTTAGAAAGGGTCGTAGTCCCAGAAAGGGTCACTGAGTCAAGAAACGTAGTCCACCGGTTTCATAACCTCAAAGTCGAAGTCGTAGTCAAGAAGGTTACTTATAAGTCCTGACTAAAGTAAATCCTAACTGACCAAAATAGAGGAACATCAGGTTCTCAGAAGAGGTTGTGGTGTCAAGTTTTGGTAATCAAGAAGCCAGGAGTCGAAAGAAATACCAGGTTAAGAGTGTAGGTAAGTACTGATGACCTTTTTGGTTTCGAAACTGATCCGCCTGTAAACAGTCGTTTCATTACGGAGAGGAAAAATTATACGACTGATCCAAACAGTATCGAAAAGAAGGTTAAAGTAACGACGTCGGTGGTCGATGTCACTAAAACCTCGGGTTCTTTTATTTAAGACAGTGACAAAGGTAACAAAGGGGTAGAAACGGTACTTCACTACCTTGGTCTACGGTACTAGAATCAAAAGACTTACAACTCAAAATTCGGTCGAAAAAGTGAGAGAAGAAAGAGAAAGTAGTTCTCCGAGAAATCAAGGAGAAGTAAAAGAAGGTATTCCCACCACAGTCGACGTATAGACTCCATAATTATAAAGAGGACCGTTAGAACTAAGGTCGAACTCGAAGTTGGTCGGACCGTAAAGAGTACTACATGCGATATATTTTCAATTTATTCATCCCACTGTAATATGTCGGAACTTCATACGGAAAGGGTTAAAACTTGGTCAGGTAACAAGGTACAGGTCAAAATTGACAACGAAGAACTGGACGTATGTCTAAAGAGTCCTCCGTCTAGTCCATCAGAACATGAGAACAGAGAAATTCTTAAAATGTCAAACAACACTAGGTGTGTCAGTTTCCGAAGTCGTATCAGTTACTTCGTCTTCACAAAGACCTTAAGAGAACGAAAGAGATACTAGGTTACTTACCACAATTAAACTAGAGACTAAGGAGACGGAAAAGATTTAGGTCGAACTTGTAGACCTTCAAGAACCAAGTACACGACAACTTCGGATCGAACCTCTTAAAACTCGTAATGAAACGATTACATACTCTACTCACGTTAACACGTCATCAAACTCGTATGAAGCCGTAACGGGAAGAAACCCTAACCTTACTTTTGACTGGAAAAGGTCAGAACACCGGTGACGACTCAAAAGGTTTAAACAACCGTATAACTCACGTCGTGAAAGTGTCGTAGTAGAAAGTCCTAAACTTTGTCGAGTTGACCTTAAGGTAGTGGAGGTGGTCGAAACAAACATCACTACGAAAGATTCCGGGTGAACTGAAACGTAAGGTCCTACAGACCGAGTCTATTCACCAGTGTGGTAGCACCAATAGATCCAGTAATTCTATAAAAGACATATCAAGAAAACACATAAGAACGGTGGAGAAGAATTATAGAAGACGAAGACGATCCAAATATGGGAAAACAGGAAATAACACAGGTAGAAACGTACTTTACAAGGAAACCATAGAGATCGAAAGAACTTCTCTAGAGATCAAAAAGGGTAAGATAACAAAAGGAGATAAGGAGACGTGACTAGTGACTCCTTCCGAAAAAATAGAGTGTCACGATAAGAAACCTTGAGACGTAAGGTTACCCATATAGAAAGAAAGAGAAGAAACGGAAAGTGAAGAGAAGAAAGGAGTCGATAAACATTCCGGAGGAGTCTGTTGGTAAACCGGAAAAACCAAAACTTGTGGTGGAGGACATGTTACACGACCAAAAGAGGACCGGTGTCCGTTGTGGAGGATCTACAAACAATAGACGATCCTACGGTTTTGTTACCTTTGTCACTGTCTGAAATAAAAGAACCCAAGGTTTTAGTGACACCTACCACTGACGTCGGTGTTTTATTTTTCTGTGCACTGTTTGGTTCTGTCGTATATTTTATCGTCTCTACACAAACTTCTACATCCTAGATAGTCACGGTCGAGGGGACCCCAGGGACGATAGACAGGGAAGGGGTCTACCTCAGTACTCTTGTCCCGGGTTGTAAATCCTTTGGGGTTGTGTCCAGCCAAGGGTACTGACGAGACCCCAGTTTTAGGGGACTAAAAGACTTTCTCTCCTATTTCCCGGATCACCCGGACGGTACCCTCGTCCTCCGTAGAGTCACGTGGACTCGGAACTACGTCTCGTGTAGACCCCGGTCCCCGTCCCTGTCTACCGGTAAGAGTGACAGGTGGTATACGTCCCCGGTACCTGTAAACACCTGTAAGCACCGGTTGGAAATTTGAAAGTCGCATAATTCATGTCTCTCTAATTTTTTTACTCACTTGGGTGGGGTCCCCTCCCTCTCTGTCGTCCCTAGGGTCCCCTCAACTTCGACTGTCTAGGATGTAGAAGTTCCGGTTCCTCTATCCCCAGTACTCGAAAAGGTTCCACTCCCCCACCAGCGGGAGGGGGAGGTGGTGGACCCCTTGTTACTGACAGTGGAGGTCACCTGTACCGACATGAAGTGTGTGCTAAGATTATAATGATTGGAGGTGGGTATCAAGAAATCCGCGAGATAATATAGATCAGGGAATTTAGATAAAGAGTGAAGGTGACATATTAGTATTCCCTAAACTAAATCCGGTATGTACTTACCAGATCACCAAAAGGGATGAAAGAAGTTAAATGTAGACTTAAACCGTCATTCCTCAAGTACTAGACTCGGTGTCAGTCGAGGGTCAGAACAAAAACGACTGACATATCTCGAAGAGGTAGAACCGACGTTTCTTATATTAGTTAGACTAAAACCACAACTGGTGGACCACTACAGGTACACATCTCAGAAGAGAAGACAACAACCTTCTCCCACAAACGATACTGGTCATGTAAGAAACCCGTTTTGACAGTCGGAAACGGGACGAAGTAACACATGAGGTTCCGGTTTGAACGGATAATGAGGTCCATAGAGAACTGAAGAATGACAACATAAGGTCAGGTGATACTACTTTTTCTGTAGAAAAAAACCTCAAGCAAAATCTACCAGAGCATCCAGAAGTATCTTGACGAGTTGAAGTCGAAGAAACCACAATCACCAACCCTGAATTTGAACCTCATGACACTATGACTTACCAAACGGAACCTTTGGTTGTCTCTATAAAGACAGTAAAAACTCTAACGTGGATTCATGACGTAAAGTCTGACAAAAACAATTGATACTCCCAATGAGGTAAAGAAGATTCCATAAGAACGGGTGTCATCATCTATATTACCAGTAGACTTAATTTAAGTGGGGAAGGACAGGTAAAATTAAGTGACTAAGGATTTTACAACTACAAGTGAGAACGGTAGAGGACAAACTGGTGAAGGTTAAATGGAACTAAGTACCTAGATTGTAAGATCCAAGGATACATTATGACGAGAAATTTCGAAGCCTGAAGCGAAGGTAATGGTCAGTGTAGGTGTCGACCCACAACAAAAACGAAACCGAGGTAGAGAAGTAAGAAAGACCTCAATAAAGAGGTGACTAGAGGTCATCGTATAACCCGTGGATGGCTGGACCCCTCACGTAGAAAGTCCCAGTATAGAAAAACGGAACAGCATGACTATTTCGTTTATAACTGAATTTTTTGTTTCAAACGAGGTGTTTCATCCACTTTACACATACTTCTCGATAAGAGTTCCTATAGACTTTCCCCGAAACTTTTCTTTCTTGAAAAGGTTATTCTCTCCACGAGACATCCAGTTATTCATGAAAGGGACTTGTCATTTCCCCGTCCACCTCAAGTAAAATATGTAAAGTCCGTAAGAAACATAGAAAATGTTGTACATACGTAGTTGAAAGACTATTCTTTCACAAAATTGATCTTTTTGTTAAGAAATAGAAAGGAAACACGGGTTCCTAATGGATAGTGAGTACAACTGAATGTTTCTAGTGTGTGTTACACTCTAGACACTCAACTCATATAAGTCCTAGAATGACTTCTAATATCGGACCCTCTGTCAGAGAGTCGAGTCTCTTTGACAAGACTTCGTCATCCCCTCTTCGGTCCCATATATACTTCAAAAACGACCTTTTGTTTTGGTTCGTGTTTTACTTATTAGTACCTCAACTGTAGTCTAATGACGATTAGGATTTCTTATTTGTAGAATTCAATTACTAAAATCACGAAAAGACATATATTTTTCTTCGTTCTTAGACCCTAGTAACTTTCAAAAGGAATCTATACGTAGAATCGATAATTCCCTACCCATGGGTTTCGTGTCTGACGAAGGCCAAAAAGAGGAAAGACTTAAGGGGAGTCCACGTGACGGTAACTCGTCGACGTCACTGATTACCGAACTAGAAACATCTTGACCTTCTCGTCCATTGTAAAATAAAAGAAATGCGAATCTTCAGATTGAGAAGTAAACGTCACTACCTCCTCCCCAAGACCTCGGACGACTCCTCGGACGAGTGACGAACCTTGTGTTCTCCACTTGTTTCCATTATTACCTTACTAAACAGCCAATGATGAGGTTCTTCTCGAAGGTCCCCGGTCAACTGTAAAAAGGAACTCTTGGTCTTTAGTAGAGAGGACCTTAATTTTTAAGAAGTGGAGGATAATCGTGTTCGTCCAGCTAAGAAATGACAGACTCGGAAGTCCCTTCGGGTGGATAATAGAGTCGTAATAGAAATTGTGTCTCAGTGACGTTCATAAGATCGACTCACTTGAAAAAGATTTAAATTAACTGTAGGTTCCGTCTCTTCGTTTTCGATACGAAACGGTTAAAAAATATATATCTAATCGTCATCATTTATACCTGTGTGTAATCCTCGTGCAAGTGAGTACCCCATGAACGAGTTTTCCAAAAGTTGAAACTCTAGTTTGTACAAACCGTAAGTACATGAATCTTGTAGGGTTGATAGGACGAAGTGTCCTCTCAACTAACACTTTTCTGACCTCTATTGTTTTAATAACCGAAAACTAAATATTTCATCCTAAGACTCCAGAGTTCCGTCTCTAGGATCAAACTCAGTTTTTTGAACTTTTCATATGTTTGACCAAAACTCTGAGTTTACGGTTTAGTGATCCCTGAGTGTCTAAACCCCCTATTGTTTTCTTATCTACTTTGGTCGAAAAGGGGTAGGAGGAGTTTACGTCTGTGGGAAAAGGAAGGTCTTTCGACTACAACGAAACTTTCTATCTCCCGTGACCCCAGTCCCGAACCCTCTCTAATAAGGACCACCCTCGGAGAGACGGAGATCCGACAGTTCCGGACCTTCGATTTCAAAATCGATGAAAGAGGTAACCACAACCAAAGGAGAACCGGTATCCGTCGTGGAGGACCTAATAATAGACGATCCTACGCCTTTGTTACCTTTGTCACTGTGTGAAATAAAAGAACCCAAGGTTTTAACGACACCTACCACTGACGTCGGTACTTTAATTTTCTACGTTACTGTTTGTATCTGTCACATATTTTTTCGTTTCTGTAATGAAACGACCGTTTCCAGACACATCAGTTTCGATACGAAAGAGGTCATCAGTACATACCTATACTCTCTACCTGTTATTCTTTCCCACTCGTGGCTTCTTAACTACGGAAGCTTGACACCACGACCCCTTCTACGAACTCTCAGGGAACCTGATGTTCCTCTAGTTTGGTCAGTTAGAATTTCCTTTAGTAGGAACTTGTAAGTAACCAATCTGACTACGACTTCGACTTCGAGGTTATGAAACCGGTGGACTACCGTTCTCTACTGAGTAACCTTTTCTGGAACTACGACCCTTTCTGACTTCCGTCCTCACTTCTCCTTTTCAATTTTAAAATGTATTGGAGACGAGGAAGATGGAGCCATTGAGTCGAACGAGGAATGTTTCAGACCTAGTACATCCAGTGTATCAGAGTCTTTCACCCCTGAGTGTTATGATCCTTGACCTCGAATAGAGGGAGTGGGAACAGGACGAGAAACATTAACGGGTCGGGGACGTTTGGGTGAATTAGTACGGACAGACACATATTTTTGAGACGTTGGGGAAACAAGTCCCGAGTCTCGAATCTCACAATTGAGGAGACCCGGGTGACCGTATTATTTGGACTCAAGAGGTTGAGAGACTCACACCACGAACCAAAGAGCTCATGACCAAAGACGTTGTAAAGACCTCCGGGGTCTCTCTAAGGTTGGTACGACCGGGGAACTCGGTGGTCTGACCACCGAACCGACCCGACCTCACTTCCTTGGGCCTCTCCTTACTCCTCCACACGGTGGACTACCATAAGACCCAAGAGAAAGCCTGGTCACAAGACTGAGAGGCTTACCGGCTCGGGGTAGGTATGAGTAACCTCCCAGCCTGGTAGAGTGGTCCTTACCGGTGTCCTAGTCCATTCCGGGGCCCCGGTCAGGGTTCAATCCAGGATAGGGTTGCCCATCTTCTCCTCTGACTAGTAGAAGAACCTCAAGGGTCCTTCCCTCGTAGTCTATCCCTCCGTAACACTGACTATCGAAGGAACCGTGAGAGTCCTGTCCTCGTTGTCAATTCCTTTTGACCCCTGAACCTTCTTCCTTCCGTAGCACTATCGGAGACTCACTAACACTCACACACTAACGACTAACTTACCTCACTCTCTTTAAAAAGAAGACCTTTGACGTTTTGGTTAAGAAAAACGTATACGGTAATTTTTGTCGATCGAACAATTTTCCGGACGGATCCCTTTTCGAACTACAATTGGAAAAGGTACAGGAACTTATGTGTCGGGTGAAACGGACTCTGGAGTCGGATCCCGTTTAATCTTCAAGTTCGTTCCTTTTTTGTTCCCCCAGTTTCTCTATAAAATTTAGAGTTTGTCTTTTGAAATTCTAGAGACAGACAGACAGACAGACCTAAATACATACAGAGTCCCATACGGAAAAAAAAGACTACTATATCAATTTCAATTTACTCAAGATTAAATTAACCGGATTTTTACATTCGTGAATGTTTCGTTTGTTAAGATTTATGTTCTTTTCAATTGGATTTATTTAAAGTCTACACACTTGACCCTTTATAAGTTATAATTTATAGATCATAATTCCAAACAAACGATTAGATTATTCCTTTTATCCTACATACAAAAATTATTTTTTCCATATTTTTTTTTAATGTAAAATACTTCCCTTTTCTTTCATCCAGACTGAATGTCCACCGACAATGTTTTTCATTAATCTTCCATCCACCTTTCACTTGGGACTTTTTTTTCAAAACACATACCAATCCTATCTGATTCAAATTTTATACAAATTAATTCAAATGGATTTACTCAAATTTCATTCGACCACATTTTTGCACTTAAACCGTAAAGAGAGACAATTCTCCTGTATAAAAGAAGTCTACGACTTGATGAAAATTATCATCTAAATTCAAAGAAATGGAGAATTAACTAGACACGATATAAATGGAAACTTTAGAAAACAATTGAAACCGATTCACTTATTGAGAATACAATATTTGGGAAAACTGTAAATAACTGTTTTGAAGGATTTATTGAACTGAAGATCGATTGAAACCCTACGAAGTCTCCCTGGGACTCTGTAAGGTTTCTCGATAATTCGATGGAACCAAGTGACCTGTACAATTTAATGTACTCCTCATGAAAATTTCCCCACTATTTAGAAAAGTCCAATATGACATACCAACTACAATGATTATATCTATAGGATTTTAATACATTTTAAGTATGTCTACACTATACGGAACTATTTTATACCAATTAATATTAAGATCAATAGTATAATTTCACAATGTATAGTGTTGTTACTGGTTCAAAGAAACAGTTAACGTTATCTTAGTCTAAAATTTGTACGGAAGATACCAAAATGAGAGTACGGAAATCTTCTTATGACGATCAAGAAGTTCTAAATACCTTTTCTGAAAGATTCTAATTTGTCTATTTGTCTAAAACAATAATTGTCATTCGACGACTCTCCCATTGTCCGTCCTTCCGGTCCCCAGAAGTTTACCTCCTTTATCCGACGTTCACAGTCTGTAAAAATAGAGAGAATTCGCCGTCCTTCTTTGTTTGATCACTATAAAAAAAGGAAGAGATGTTTAAATTTTCTTCCAAGGAGAATTTTATGACACAACGGTATTAATGTGGACCAAAGTGGACTTCGATTGATAAGAGTTTGGAACTCAATTGGTTACGTAAAAAGAATACCTTTACAAACAGAATTCGATACAATTACATGACACGTAAATGGGGTTTGAGACAGAAGTTTAGCCAAGACGGATTACCGAGTCTTGGATGAACTGTTTGGTCATACAATATGAGTCTATAACAAGGGGATTAGATACATTTGCTTTGATAAACATACCATTAGACGGGAGGATGTTCTAAGTTCAGTTAGCAAAATACCGGGTCCTACTTAGTAGACCACGGTTCTAATACCTACCCCCCGGACCACGGTAAGACTCAAAATTCTGTAAGGAAAGAAAGTAATTGTCTGATGATCTAGCCAGGACCCACAAGTAACCTTCCTGACTACTATTTCGACTTTGAGGTCATGAAACCGGTGGAGTACGTTTTTCAACTGAGTAACCTTTTCTGGGACTACGACCCTCCCTAACCCCCGTCTTCCTCTTCCCCTGCTGTCTTCTACTCTACCGACCTACCGTAGTGACTGAACTACCTGCACTTAGACTCACTTGAGGNACTGAACTACCTGCACTCAGACTCACTTGAGGCCCACAACCACTACCTGTCCCTCCGGACCGCACGACGCTAAGTACCACAGTATTTCTCAACCTGTACTGACTCGCTCACTTGACTCGACTTGACTCACTGATATATTGTAGGTCGACTTCTGATCGTCCCCTCATGAGAAAGACGGGGGAAGACTACGGATACAGTCTTCGAAAGAGATAGAGGAAACATGAAATTATTTTGAAATAATGTGTTTTCGAGACACGTTAGTTCGGAACAGAGACCGGAGCCTAACTTAAGAAGAGGAGTCTCCGGTTCTTAGGACCACAGAAGAGCAAATCGTTGTTGGAAAATGACCATGGTCTGACCTTAAACCAGAAAAAAGACAAATCTCTTGTTTCAGAAGAATCTTACGTCGAAAGTTATTGTCTAATACTTAAAGAAACGAAAATTCACTAAATATAAACAAAATTTTTAGAAAAACAATGAAACCATTTCATTTATTTGTAATAAATTCTACTACCATGTACATGTATTTCGAGTAAGACGAAGATGTTTTTTATTGGGGAGTTCTAATCTGAAAACGATAGGACTACAGGAAAATTTTGTGCCGTTATCAGACGAGGATTTAGTCCTTTAATTTTTACCCATTTGTTGTCGATTTTTAGTTTCTCGGTCCCGATACCCTTTAGGTTCTGCCGACGAACCGAAAAGGGCCGAGGGTCTGTCTGGAGTAAAAATAAACTACCCGATTTAGAAGGGGACCGATGTCACAATTATGGGAGTGTCACTCAAAAGGTTTTTTCTTTTTTAATACAAAGTAACTTATAATTCATGATCAAGACAATTAATTCCAGACACGAATGATTCTGAGTGAAGACTCTATCAAGGAACAACACAATATAATGATTTTCTAAATTAATTCAATAATTTTCCTGTGAGATTCTAACAAAGATTTCGAATAGAGTCATTGGTTAGAAACCTATTTCCAGTCTACGAGGTACTACATGTTGGCCCTCTAATTGTAAACCGATATTAGTAAATTGACTCAGTCTACTGGACCCCATATGGTCCGATATGGGTTACTTTCAAGAACTGAATTTAAGAACGAACACTGGAATGATTATGGACGACGACGACGACGATTCAGCGAAGTCAGTACAGGCTGAGATACGCTGGGGTGTCTGCCGTCGGGTGGTCCGAGGAGGCAGGGACCCGAAGAGGTCCGTTCTTGTGACCTCACCTAACGGTAAAGGAAGAGGTCACGTACTTTCACTTTTCACTTTCACTTCAGCGAGTCAGTATGGACTGAAGGTCGCTGGGGTACCTGACGTCGGGTGGTCCGAGGAGACAGGTACCCTGAAAGGTCCGTTCTCATGACCATCAAAACAAAACAAAACAAAAAAATTTACATCGAACGAAGTCTTCTAATAAAGAATACAATGGTTTATACACTGATTCGGACACTATTTTACGATTATACGTCAAGGAATACTTTAGTTATTAACATTATTACATTGTGATCTATACTCTTCCTTGTTCTCCTTTATAAAAAGACCTAGTTCTCCGATCATTCTGTCCATACCAGGTCTCTGCAAACGATGAATGTTCCGGACCAGATCACTGTTGTGAGACTTACCGAACAGTTACCTTAGAAACAATCTGGACCCTTTCTCGGAAGGGTCGTGGCACCCTGTGTGACTGGTACTTTACGGGGGTTTTGTACCAGTTTATACACCGATACTTCCTCGGAACGACTGACCTTACACCGGGAACGGTCGACGGAGATGTTTCTAATTCAATTCTGGTGATGTTCTACGACTGAAAGTTGTAGGGGAACTTTCCTCAAGTCCCACCTCTGTTTTTTCACTCCGTGAGACACGAGATCCTCTTTGGACCTTTTTGTCCGGAAGTCTATCAGTCTCCAAAAGTCCATTTCTAAAAATATTCAGGTTTAAGAACGTAGAAGAGTATGAATCTCTTTCTGATTGCAGTACTTGGTTACAGACCTGGACCAAAAGGACCGATCGGGGTGTTGTCGAAAGGATGAAGATAATTAGAAACCCGGGATAGAGAAATTGAAAGAACAATTCAAACAAAGAGGTTCATCATCATGTTGTTCTTATAGGGGGTCGGTTGTGGGTCTGTTACAACTTTGTTTGACGGAATAGTAAGACACCTGACAGTAGAGGGAGACATTTACGTAGGACTCCAGGAGTCCGATAAGAGGGAATCTCTAGAATATTCCCTCTGGTAAGGGTCACTATCTTTTGGAGTTCTCTCTGGTGGTTGTTGGTCGAGTGGACCTTTACAGGGTTGTGGAGGTCCGGGACCCTTTTCAGAAGACAGTATAGCGGGCTATTTGGAATCTTTCCTGTAGGTAAGGCAACCCTTTAACCCAAGTAGAGATAGCCGGTCCTCTACACCATACCCAATTTCTAATCCCTTTTTTTTTTTTTTTTTTGAAGTCGGTCAAACCTGTCCGGGAGTGTGTCGACAGGACCGTTAGGGATGACGATAATCTCAATATCCACAGTAGGGAACCTAGGTGGTGAGGTCTCAGTTCTTCCGTCGTTGAAGGACACTACTCCTATGGACCTTTCGTTAAACTCTAGGCTTTTTGGAAGAGTTCCAGGTCAAGGTTTCTGTTGTCGGGAGTGGGTGCTTCCTGCGACTCGGGACAAGATCAGTGAGATCTTCAACTGATCAGTTACGTACCGTCTTCGAACTCGGAATGAGTTCGAAGTCGGAATGAGGTCGGTGTGAGATCGTCGACCGACCAGTTACGTACCACCTTCGAAGTCCTAGACCGATAGTTTTATAGCTACCTAAAAGTAACAGTTTGAGACCGGAGATACGGATTAACCATAATAACGACATGAGAAGTAATGTCCTGGTCGATCTGAGGAACCGACTCCACCAAAATGTCTTATCTTCTCCCGATCTAGATGATTGTCGACTTTTCCCTCCTGAGACGGAGAAGTAATTACTTCTTACGACGAAAATACATTTGGTTAGTCTTTATCAGTCCCTGTATGAGGTTGTCGATTCCCTTGTTTAGTATTTTTTCTCTCTCTTTGATGGATTAAGGACCCCATTGACCTTGTTATAGACCTCGACCCGTAGTACCGAAGAGAGAAATTGGTCAGGAGAGAAGTACAAGAAACCCCTCGAGAACAAACTGTGAACATAAGAGTTACGATAATAGGTCAAGTATTGGAGAGCTTAACTTAGATATTATAATGTTTACCATTGTCGAGGTATATATCGGGGGATTTACTACCCCTCGAGACTTGCAGGATGGTTTTGTACTCTACTACGAAAGATGTTACTCACTATCTTCGTAGTTCTACCCCCTTACTTCTCCTTTTCAATTTAAAATGTATTGGAGGACGAGGAAGACGGAGACATTGAGTCGAAAGAGGAACGTTTCAGACCTAGTACATCCAGTGTATCAGAGTCTTTCACCCCTGACTTTTATGATCCTTGACCTCGAATAGAGGGAGTGGGAACAGGACGAGAAAGGTTAACGGGTCGGGGAGGTTTAAACGAATTAGTACAGACAGGCACATGTTTTTGTGACGTTGGGGAAACAAGTCCCGAGTCTCGAATCTCACAATTGAGGAGACCCGGGTGACCGTATTATTTGGACTCAAGAGGTTGAGCTCACACCACAAACCAAAGAGTTCATGACCAAAGAAGTTGTTCTCCTCTTCACCTGTTGTCTCCTACTCTACCAACCTACCGTAGTGGTTGAGTACCTGTACTCAAAACCGTTTGAGACCCTCTACTACTTCCTGTCCCTTCGGACCGTACGACGTCAGGTACCCCAGTGTTTCTCAGTGTGTGTTGACTCGTCGACTTGTTGTCCTACGGTTACGGGTAACATACACAAGGTCTGAAACGAGTCAGGAGACTTAGTAGAAGTGTGGGTCTCCTCCACGTCTCCCTGGGTCGTGAATGTGGTTCCGACTTCAACCGTCTTCTGAGTCAGGACTCCCGTTTAACACTTTTATTAGTGGTGAGTCCCAGTAACAAGTGTTCATACCGCCGAAGTGTCTATTTTAGCGAAGGTAAAATACGATATAAAAAAGATTAAGTGTTTCGTTTCTTCACTCGAAAATACGAGAATTCCGTTTAGACCTGTTCCCTTCTCCCAAACATGGCCCCAGGTCGTGGTCGTCCTAGGTCCCTATGGGAGTCCTATATGCCGTAACCGATTTTCTCTCTCTCTCTCTCTCTTTTCTTACTATGCCCCTCTGGTTCGAAGCCATTCGTTCCGGGCAGTGAAATAAAAGTCTCCCTCGAAAATATGGAACTCAACATGTAACTTGTTTCACTTTTTACGTCTCAGTACGTCTCAGTCGAGTTGTAAGGTAGTCGTAATTGAAAATAGCTATGGTCCAAAAAAGGACGTATGACAAAGTATTTGTTCCCAGAATAAAAAACATGTAATAGAAGACCGGGCCTCCGGACGACTGTAAAATACTGGTGAAAAACTATTTCCAACCAGTCGATCTTGTGAATGAAAAAGACTTTACAAAAAAGAATTTAAGGCATCGGACGTAGTGGGAATTTCATATCTCAATGTAAAAATACCCCGTTTCCAAGTCACCCAATGTCGTTTCTTTTTTGAATAATTGAGTTTCAGATTACAACGATTACGATTCCGATGATGAACAAAAAAAGATGTAGGATTGATATACGTGAGGGTCCTTGTGTTACCTATTCCCTACACCCTTGAACCGTCGTTCGTAACCGAGTTGTTACAACGTTCTCAGACCTACTTGGACGTTTCATTCGATCTTACGATTGTCTCCCAAACTTAACTTTATGAGGAAAGTACGGATCCTCTAAATAGTTGATCTCGGTATTCGACTAAAAGAGGTCTCTTTCCACCAGCCCCTCTCGGGGGACAATTACAGTCTTCTTAACCACTTTCTGTATTTTATCATTCTGTCTGTCTAAGACCAAACCCCCATCTACGAGTACGTCCAGGTCCCCAAGGGAGTTCAGGAGTAGGGGGAAGGGACAGTCTAGAGAAGGTGTACTGGAACAGTACCCACCCTAGAGGACACGACCGAGGGCCGTCCCAACCCAAGAAATAATATCGGAGGATTCATTCCTGTAGGCCAGGGTAATGAAGTACCGTTTATCTCCCTCTTTTCCACCTTCACCACTGTCTAAAAAGATAAGAACTAGAGATTTTAATGACACCTACCACTACCGTTGGTACTTTAGTCTTCTACAAACAAATAACCCTCCTTTCGATACTGTTTGGATCTGTCGTACAACTTTTCGTCTCTGTAATGAGACGACTGTTTATAGACATATCAGTTCCGATACTAGAAGGGTCACCGGTGCATACCAACACTCTCGACCTACCATTTCTTCCCCTTGTGGTTTCTTAATTACGGAAGTTTAACACCACAACCTCTTCTGAGGACTCTTTAGGGAACGACAGGACTCTGTCGTTACTCTAGATTGGTCAGTCAGAACTCCCTTTAGTTGAGACTTATGAGTAACCTTCCTGGTTACGACTTCGACTTTGAGGTCATAAACCCATTAGACTATGTTTGTCAACTGGGTAACTTTTTTAGGGACTACGACCCTTTCTAACTCCCGTCTTCCTCTTCTCCCACAGTCTCCTACTCTACCGACCTACCGTAGTGGTTAGGTTACCTGTACTTGAACCCGTTTGAAGTCCTCTACCACTCCCTGTCTCTCCGGACCGTACGACGTCAGGTACCCCAGAGTTTCTCAATCTGTACTGACTTCGCTGAATGACACGTACGTGTGTTCGTTCCACATGTGGGAGCCTTGTTCCTTTTGGTGTGTGTTGTGTGTGTGTCGGTTTTCACCTGTAAGTGTTTGTGTATATCTGGGTCTTGTTCACTGGGGGTCCTTTCAAACAGAAACTAAAGATCCCTTCAGTAGACACCTACTATCTTATAAATTTGTACTATCTCTTACTTTCACGTTCCAAAACTGATAAACTGTTACAGTCGGTGTAATTTTTGTATTTTTTATAAATTTCTGTTTTAGTTCAAATAGAAAAGGTCACGAATTTCAATATAGATATTAAAATTCAAAAATTTCTTGTTTTTTACAAAGACTTGTACTTTCCCTCTTTCTTACGTGACAAAGTCATATCCCTTCTGGAAAGATTTGTACAATTTTATTTCTTCGTTATCTTCTTTTCTCACTGTTCAAACAATTGTATTAAAAAAAAAACCGACATACGATACCGTACACCCTATAAACGGGAACCTAATCTTCAAGATTGGTGCTTGACGGTCCCTTCAGGAGATGTATTGTAAAAATTTGATACTTTTTAAAGAACTGACTTTTTTACATGTTGGATTTTCAATTGTTAACATAACATAAACCACTGAAGGACTCCTGAATAGGACCCTTCGTCGGAGAGTCTATCGAGACTCCATGACAAGGTTTCTACATTCCGTCATCACTCCTATCTATCCTCAAAAACGTTGTTTTTGGTCCATCGTCTTAATTTCTTTTGATTAATTTCTTTTGGTCTGTCGAGGTCAATCGTGAAAAGATACATGCACTTCTACGTTCTCAGACCCGAATAACTTTCATAAGGAAAATACGTGTGGAATTAAAGATCGTGACCATAGGACGAAAAGAGGTAGGTAGGACTTAAAGAATTACCACTTGTTAGGACCCGTCGACGTCACCGACTCCTGAACTGCCGATGTTGTAGGTAATAAATGACCATATAACAAGTGAGGGAATTACTTCCCAACAACAAGTCAGTGATTCAACACAGACTGAAACGTAGGGGTACCTGACGTCGTACGGGCCGAAGGGACAGGAAATGATAGAGAGTCTCAAACGACTTTGCGTACAAGTAACTCAGCCACTACGGTAGGTTGGTAAGGTAGGAGACAGCGGGGGAAGAGGAGAACGGGAGTTAGAAAGGGTCGTAGTCCGAGAAAAGGACACTCAGTCGAGAACCGTAGTCCACCGGTTTCATGACCTCGAATCGAAGTCGTAGTCAGGAAAGTTACTTATAAGTCCTAACTAAAAGAAATCCTAACTAAGCAAACTAGAGGAAAGACAGGTTCCCTGAGAGTTCTCAGAAGACGTCGTGGTGTCAAGTTTTCATAGTTAAGAAGTCACGAAAGAAATACAAGGTTGAGAGTGTAGGGACGTATTGATGACCATTTTTGTACAGAAATAGATATACCTGGAAACAGTCGTTTCACCACAGAGACGAAAAATTACTTCTCTTTGGAGTGATTTTATCTAAACCCTCCCTTCTTTCCCCTCGGGAGTATGTACATGGGGAACTTCAGTCATTCTAACGTGACCTACTCTTCATGAAAGGTAGAGGAGGTCCTTACTGGGATGAAATAACGGTGGTCGTCCTCCTTCTGTCTAAAAGAAAAACGGAGCGGTATCGAGTCTGCTCTGTGACAGTGTTGAATCGGTTACTTTTCAATGATATGGAACTTGAGGGTCAAAGGAGATCACCTGAAAAATAAATGTTGTCGGGGAGGGTTGAAAGGGAAGAGGAGTTGTCTTTGAAAGGAAAGAAACGACCTGAACGTACACCAAACAGTATCAACACACAGAGTTTAACGTGAACAAAAGATCAGGGTTTATCTAAACGAAGTGACCATTTTATTGACCGACAAAATAACGGAACCCGATTGTTTCGCAAACGTCCCTTTATTTTTTATAATGTTTGTTTTATTTTGGGTTTAATTTTATAATCCATTTTATTTTTTTTTTGACCCATTTTAAAAACGATGTGGATATTGTTTTCTGATCATGAGAAGTTACACGTCTCAAGGATGTTTATTCCTCTTTTTATTTTGTTTTTAGGTTTATCTTCTTAAGTGGTTCCTATATCTGTCGAGTGTTCTTTAGTTATAGTTTACTGGAAAAAAAAAGTAAAAACTCTAATTTAAGTAAATGGTCTGTTAAGTTGGTAAAGTTTACATTTTAAAGTACCAAAAATCATATAAGGGTTTCAATACTAAGATAATAGTATTAATTAAACTCTTGTAAAAGTAATGAGAGTTTTCTTTGAGACGTGGGGAATCGGTAGTAGGGAGTTAGAAGGATAAGGGGTCGAGGTCCGTTATTGATTAGATGAAAGACAGAAATGTCTAAACGGACAAACCCTGTAAAGTATACATCGTGACGACGACACAACGATTAACGAAATCAGTGCAGGTTGAGAAACAATGGCATACATGACATTGGGTAGTCCGAGGAGACAGTTACTCTTCGGACGTGTAAAGTTGATCTCTCATCGGAGACAAGTGACGATGATCTTTTCCAAACATGACGAGTGACGATGAATGTTGTTACTTCTGGGTCACTTCTCTTTTTTTTTTAGCTCTTCACACTAAGGAGTTTAAAATAAGAAGAAAAAAGTCATAACAAAACCGATAAAACCTAGGGAATTTAAACATGCGTTTAAAATCTTAGTCGAGAAGTTTAAGACGTTTTTTCAGTAGTCCTAAAACTATTTCCAACGTAACTTAGACGTATAGTCAAACCTCTCATGACGGTAGACATTTATCAGGAGGTCAAACACTTGTACTCTATAAACGTTTGAATGGATCAAGAAATTAAAGAAAGTAACAACAAACCATTAAAAGTCTCATATTTAAAACATGAAAACAATTTAAGTAAGAATTAAATAAGAAAACTTTAGATATTATTTTCCTTTAACAAAAGATTTAAGGTGAAAGCCAAACGGGTGACGATGACATATCTTTATACTAACTAAAAACATATAACTAAAATATAAGATGTTGGAACGACTTGAACAAATAATGAAGGTTATCAAAAATCACCTAAAGTATCCGAGTTTACTGAAAATTTATGTACTTTTCACTTGTTTGAGAGAATTTTACTCTATTTATGTTTGTTTTTGATAGTACCCTATACCAAAACAAGTGGATGACGTGACCATTTCTAGATTTCACAGGTGTAGTAATATACTTACACCATGGATAATTATAAGTATAAGAAATAAGTCGTCAAAGAGAAGATCCTCATATAGGTTCTCGTCGATAGAAGGTCAAGTGCACGTCATAGGGATCCCTACGTATTTATCATAAGTTCATAGTACACTATATATCCATACAGTGAAACTAAGGTAAATATGTTTCAAGTTTTGGTCCGTTTTAATCAGACAACTCTCTTTAGTCGTACTGATATAGTAGTATAGTAAATTAATTTTGAAAAGTCCTATAAAGAAATTTAGTATTCCTCAAGAAGGAAGAGTCGGATTACTTTTACGGTGGTAGTAGGGGGAGAAGTTATTGTATTGAGGGGAGATAGTACGTCAACCTACGAACGAGAAATTTTCAATAATATAATAGGAAAAGTATTCGTGACATAGGTTAAGTTTAAGACAGGGGGTTTCAATAATGTCATCGGAGGATGTACCAGAGGAAATACAGTATTAAAGGTGAGATTTAAGAGAAAATCTATCGTAGACTAACTAAAATTTTTCAGTGGGGTGTTTGGACTGACTTGTAGAAGTTAACAAAGGTTACCCTACCTCTTTAAGGGAGTGTACATGTATCCAGACATATCTCAAAGACAACTTGGAACTATATTGAGACACTCATCCATTCTCAAATTTAAGGGGTCATAGAACCGTGAACTCCGATACAATTGTTTCGGTGTACTAGGTTATAAGTCTGTTCAGTAGATAAGTAAATATTGTTTATCGACAACTTGGGAATGTCAGGAGACGTTCCATATTTCCTTTTGTCTATAACAGAGACCGGAAACCTGAAATATTACCCCACCCACCACTGAATTGTTCAGTCACGACATACATTAATGTTCTCTTAGTCACGATGTTTCTTTTTATTTGTTCCTACTGTCAATTTCTCTTATCTCCCGTTTGATGAACACGTCCACCAGTCTTCTCCGAAGAGACTCTTCCATAGTAAAACTTCGTATACAAACCATCACATCTCTTACATGGACCTCTTAAACGACACATCTCTTACTGGACCTCTTTCCACCCTTACTCGGTCCCCTCCTTCGACATACCAACTGGTCTATCAACTTGAGACGAGGACGACAAGAAAGAACCTCAGTATGTAAGTCATTTATGAAAAGGTCATGGTACACTACAAGGGAAGTACTTCATATTTGTAAGAACACATAGATCTGTGTCACAGGGGAGGTCCCCGTTTACGTCACGGGACACGGACTATCCCAGGTCAACTATATACAACTCGGTCCATCACACTTTCTGAGAAGACCAAGAGAAAAAGTTGGTTGTCACAATACTACCACTATCAAAGTTTGACAACCTTTCTTCGGACCTTCCCCGTATCATGAGATTGACCACTAAAAGGACACCAAAGTCTTCGTTCAATTCGGTTCTTACTCGTACCTTTCTCTCATGGAAAACTCTTTGTCCTAAGAACTCTGCTTTCACCAGGAGAAACCAAGAAGTCCAGGGTGAAGGTTTCTTTCTCATAACGTTGTTAGACTGAGGTAGGGGTGATTATCCTTCTGTGAAATCACACCCCAGATGACTTCGAAGGACCCTTCGTTCCACCGGTCTGGAGAGGTCAGTCTTCCCCTTTCCTTCCCTGAGTATCGGAAGACCAACTCCAAAAACCCCGTGGGACACCTGACGGAGGTTTACACGAAGTTACCTTATAATTAATAAAACATAATTTCAATGAATATCCGAAAGGTCCACGGTAATCACCATTTCTTGGGTGGACTGTTACTTCCTCTGCATTCTCTGACCCCAAGCTAGGGACCCAACCCTTATAGGGAACCTCCTCCCGTGTCGTTGGGTGTGGTCATAAGAACCGACCTCTTAGGGTAGCTGTCTCCTCGGATCACCCGATGTCAGGTATCCCAACGTTTCTCAGTCTGGACTGACTTCACTGAATCGTACGTACGTGTCAATACATTCTTTCCCAGTGACGTTCTCCCTGTGAGACTGGAAGGGGAGACAGAGGAATTTTTATCCTTTTTTAGAGGGTACACTTTTAACGACTTTGGTACGTTGAGTCTAACCCTGAATGAGTCAAAATTGACTCTAGTGTGTGTAACAGAGTCCTGAATTACTTTGAGTCCAAGAACTACAGAGTAGTGTCTTTCTTAAGTCACTCTCTGTTGCACTACCTATTCTTCACCTAGATAAATCTCTCTTTGTAAGGTGACTGAACAGTTAAAATGTCCCCACCCATTAAAGTATTCGATTACTCACCCTTCTCATAAAATCGAGAAACTCCCTTCCTCACCCCTAAAGGTCCTTATCCCTGGTGGTGGGTAAAAAACTGGAAATACCAAACGGGAGCTTGACAAATACCGTGGACACCCATACAGTAAATCGAACGACTACACAACGTCACTCGTATATGACTTCGAGTTCCAGATCACCTTCAGTTGAGTAGACGGTAGAACCTGGATAAACCAACACAGGAGCCCGATGGAGTAAGAAAATTTCCAAAGCTATGGAAAGAGTCCCACCGAGTCTTCATTTCTTAAACGGAAACCTCTTCCTTTGTCGTTGGGTGAGGTCATAAGAACGGACCCTGTAAGGTACCTGTCTCCTCAGACCCATCGTTGTCAGGTACCTCCCAGACGAAAAGGTACCTCCCAGCTTTTTCTCAGTCCGTCCTGACTCGTTGACTTGTTGTTTATGGAAAGAACATGGTCTTTAATGTCTTTCTAGGAATAGTGGTCTTTGTTCCTTTAGCCCGACTTTTCGGACATATTTGTTTGGAACAATTTCAATTTAAATGGTAGGGTTCGGGTTTGAAACAAATAAAAAGTGATTAACTCGTAGGGTTGGGATAAACAGTTGAGTGTTTAAATAAAAAACAGATTTTTCATATTTTAGACGGACGAAACCGGTGGAGTATCTAGGTTAAAGATACGCTGGATATACACGTACGTAAGTTTAAACAAAAAGAGGACGATTAGACAGTTAAAACAGTAATCAGGTGGCGTATTCTTGAGTTCTCCCTTTAAAGACGGAAAGGTGATGACAGACCCAATATTTGTAGATTGTAACACCGTTCAAATAAAGGGTTGCGAAAGAGTAACCATTCATGTCACTGTGTGAAAACACATAGACATATAGATTTAACCAGGAGATCAACCGGACACTTGAACGTCAAGAACGGTTCGCACAGTAGACTCTACTCGTGAAACAAAGTTGTCCGTGCATAGTGAGAATGAACCTTCTTTTTCCACGGTCGTTTTAGGGTGTCTCGTTACGATTCGCTGTTAACCCGACGTCCAATGCCACATCTCTTGCGAAAGGTTATTATGCGGACAGTAAACTGGGCTGTTGTAACCCCGTCCGCCAAATAATGCTTCGAAAAGCGTAAGATCCTTGGTGCAGGCGGGTCACTGAGAGACCTCCTGCGGGCCCACCACCATCCCAACCCCCTTCCCTCCCGTGGCCCGTTCACCCCCTCCAATCACGACCCGCTCTCAACTCCCCCATACTCCTGCTCCCCTCTTTTCTCGCGGTCAGAACCCCGACTTCGTCCATCTCGAGGTCCGACCCCACGCCCCATCCCTAACTCTGGGGCCCATGTCGGACGCCCGTAACGTGAGGCTTCCTCAGTTTTGACAAGGCCTGAGAAGGAAGGAGAGGGGGAGAAGGACGTTTGTTGGTTCGACTGTGCGTTTCCCGCAAAACTCACTTTGTCTTCCGTTTGTTCAAGCGCTCACTGACACTCTCACGGACCGAGGACAGAAGACGCCTTTCGGCTCGCTCGACTGTTCAAACACCTCCCCCGCCTTATGCCCGTTCCTGACTCACGCAACAGTTCGCGACGTTTCGAGCAGGAGGAGGTGGTCCATCCCGTCCACTCACCCGCTCTGGGCTTAAAGCCGGCGCCACCGCGTCACGCCGCCACCCCGGGCTGACCCTTCGGGAGTCGCGACCCACGACGCAAAGGAGCCGGTGATGTCGAGACAGTCGCCTACCGGAACAGTGACATAAGGCGAAGAAGGTTTCCCCGCCGCACACGCTGCGTCCAGCTGAACGACGAATTTAAGTTCCTGTCCCTCCTAGTCAGTCAGCCACTTTTGGGAGGGTGACGCGCTTTTGCTTTGAAGATTCCTACGGTCTGAAGGCCGCGTTGAGCGCGGCAGGGGCCGGGGGGCCGGAGACCCGGGAATTACGGCGGAGAGCCTCGCGACGACCCTGGGTCGGTCCGGGGCGGGGGTCCACTCTCGGCGCGGGCCGGGGAGGATCGACGGTCCGGGGTGGGGCCGCGGTCCGGGCCCAGGCGACACGAACCGATGGTCCACTCACCACGGTCCGGGGCGGGACAACGTGGTGGTCCGGGGCAGGGTGGAGGTCCGGGAGGAAATAAGCCAGGGCGGGGCGGCGGTCCACTCGTCGGAGATCGGCCCAGGACGGCGGTCCGGGGCGGGAGACAGGAGATCCCGGGCGGGAGGTCGACCTCGCGGACGCGTTATGCCGGGCAGCCCGGCCCCGGCCCACCGCGACGGCCACGTCAGCCGCCCGCGTCACGCGCACGCGGCACGCCAGCCCCCGCCCGCCGCCGCCGGCGCCTCGCCTCGCCCCCGCCCCGCCGCGGCAGACCGAGCCAGCCCGGCCCCGCCCTCGCGCCGCGCCCTGCCGTCCCGGGTTCCCGACGCCTGCCGCCGGATCCTCCGGTCGTCCACTCCGGACACGTGGCGGCCCCTCGCCCGCGGCGTCGCCCTGGCGCCCGCCCCGCGCAACTCCCCGCCACCGCGGGCCCCTCGTCGCCCGGCGCCGCGTAACAGGCCCGCCGCCCGCCGCGGACATGTCGCGGGGGACGGCCGGCCCGAAGCCCGCCCCCGGAGCCCGAGCCCGGCGCGCGGAAACAAGCGGCGGGGGCGGTTGTACCGGCGGCGGGGGCCGGGCCGGCCGGTCGGGGCGCGCGAAACAAGCCCTCCGGAGCCGTGAGCTCGCCCGCCCCCCGCGACCCACCGACCCGGGCCCCTTCCCCCCGTTACGCCGCCCGCGACCGCACCCCCCCGCCCCGCCCACTCACAACGTATTGGGCCGGACCCGCCCCCTCCTTCCTTACTCTGGGAGCCCCGGACTCCCCCGCCACATCCTCAGGGGACCCCGCCCCCACCCCCGACCTGGGGGCCCACCACCCTCCCCTACATTACCCCCTCCCCTTGCCGGGAGCCCCGCACCCCTCCCCGACCCCGCCTCCCACCTTCCTCCACCCCCACCTTTCCTCCTGACCAGAGACATCGATCTCCCCGCGACCTTGGACTGGTGACTTTCCCCTCCCCCAAGAGGCTCTAGCCCTGGGAGGCCTCCGGACCGCAACGAGAGGATGGGTCCCGACACATGGATGCTGCCGCATTGGAGGGCCCACCGACGGGCCCCAAGACGTCGTCACCCGAACCGCCTCTTCCACCAAAAAGCCCCGAGAGCCATTTGGAGGGGGGGGGTAAAGGGGGCGGGGGAACCGACGGACAGGTGCGCGGGACCCGTCGAGACGCGCCCTGATCGGCTGCCGCCCGCAAAGACGTGTGCGTGTGAGTTTGTGTGTGTGTGTGAAAAGAAAAAGTAGTGCTCACTGGAACTCGCGTAAGGCGTTCGTAAACGACTCTAATTAGCGTGCCGCGCCTTTGACGCGTCACGGATGCCAAACCGAGACAAGCAGAAAGGACAACCCCTACGCAACAGCTGAAATGGCCTAACTTAAAATCACTACCGGAGTCGGTATTACGGTGCTTTATCCGTGGGGTTTAGACAAATGCGTCAACGAAGTGCGAATAAACGAAAAAAATACTAAACACCCAACCCTAAGGACCAAAACCTCTCCCAAAAGGTACGTGCAACTTCATCGTTTATGTCTACACGACATGCAGTCTTTCGTTGGGAGTTATGTAATTTCACAATTTCCTAACGCGACATATTGTACTGAAGACGGTTTCTGCTGTATGGAGGGGTTTACGCTTAAGGATACATTGAAGACAACCTTAAAAGACCTTCCTTGAGACGCCAGACTTCCCTAACTACCTCTCATGTCATTAACGAAAGATGTATGGAAACAACCCTTCACTTTTGATTTGGACATGAACTCCCACACATATGGCCCTGTCTAACTCAGACAATTGCAAGAATCTCCAACACTTGAACATTCTCCGACACTTTAAAGTCTACTCCCAGTTCACTCTACTCCTTCGAAGACGGGAAGGGGGTTAGGAACCCATTCTTCGTCTATGTTTTTTAACATCGATTGTTAAATGTCTTGGAAATAATAGTCTGAACCAAACAACAACTCGTCGATTCAGCTCAGGGTGAGAAAAACACTGGAGCACCTGATTGGATGGTCCGGGGACACAAGTACCCTAAACTGAACTATTAATGTACATTTCCAGCAATTTACAAACAGTCTTAGCAGCTATCATCCACACACAAAGAACACTCTTTTATCTTAAAGAAACTCATCGTTTTACCAATGAAGTCTTACGACACTTTACTTAATTCCTTTCTCTAGAAGTCAGTACAGACACTAATTGAATCTCAAAAATAAAAATAAAAAAACTTCTAAAAGCTACTAGGGGTCATGACAAAGATATAAATGATCAAGTCTTGGATCGGTATTATAAATGAAACAAAACCCATATATATACTTCGTCGCAAATTCCACCATAAGAAACACTGTGAGTACGATTCTTTACGATGTCCTTTTAGTTTCCTCAGGAACCAGTGGAATCAAACCCTTTGTCACAATACAAGAAAAGCAAAAGGGGGTCCCATTGTTAAGTGTCATAGGCCAATCACCACGACTCTTTATCATAGTTGTAACAAAAGGTATAAAGTGGGACATATCAAACAACAAAAATCACATTATAGATCGTTGTGAGTACTTTAGATCCATTACCACTTTACAACCAGTAACTACAGGAATGTCCATTACCATGGTGAGAGCATTTAGGACCTCACCTTCCAACTACACTAAAAATAAACGGACACGTAGGACACCCTTTCTCATGGAGTCTAAACTGAGAATTGCCATAACTATACTATATTAATACTCGATAATTAAACTTTAAAATTGATCTTCTTTAAATTAATACGTCACAAGAGAGAAGGGTTACTGAATAGACTAACATATGTCAATTTGAGGTAACCGACATGAGGAATTAACAATCGTAAAAAAGGAGACCATACAATCTTTGTGTATTTTTCCTATGATGACAAGACCTTCTTAATACCACCTAATAACGTCTGTAATTTTTATTGTCACAACAACCTATAAAGAAAACTTAATCGTCTTAAGATTAAACAACTCTTTTTATATATAGTACCTTTATGAACGAATCTACGAATTAACACAAAAAAAGAAAGGAAACTTGTTTTTCTTTAACCTTTACCCCTTAGGTAACACTTTTTCTACACTCGAGACCTCAACCTGCACCTCTAGGTTACCGGAAGTTGAGACTTCTCAGACCCAACTTTAGGTTGGGGCGAGGAATGACCAGGTTTCGGTGTATGGACTAACTAGTGTATCGGGAAGATTCACGACAAGAAGTTGACATTTGACCCTACTTTGGATAGTACATTCCGATAATGTTATCAATTTACTTTGCCTACACATCTCAAGGGTCATGTCAAGGACTTTACGTCGTGACCACGGTCAGTAACAACTAAAGGAAGAAGAGGTACGAAAACTTGAAACGATATCAATAATCGTAAAAAAAAAGTTGTTATCCAACGTATCAACACGAAGACAATTTAAAAATTGATTTAGAAATAACTCACGAATAAAAAACCGAAATTTTAACAGTATTCAGTCTATACCCGTACTATGTACTTCTACACAGGAATCTCTGAAACGTCGAACCATCCCTTCTATGGGTCCGTATACCTGTCTTCCACTACAAGGACGTCCCAATTCTTATATCCAGTCTCCTTTCGTCAGATCTACTTCCTTGTTGTCCGTCTCAGTACTTCTCACAATCTGGTAACGTTAGTTTTCAAGACGACACAATGGACAATGAAGGTACACTCACTAAGGATGCCGAAGACCTATAGTATTCAAGGGACACCCACAACTAGTATGTTGACAACTGTGGTGGATTCAAACTGTACTAGTCAGACAGATCCGTACTTAAACCCCGGTCTAAAATTTATTAAGTTGTATAGTGTAATTCCACCAACGACAAAATAAACTTCCCATCACCACCACCCGTCCACGCCCCTCGGTAGCTTTCCGTAATTTGGAAGACTTTCTACCTAACTTCCTTAGATGGTCACAAGGTCGAGTTCAAATGTTCTCAGATCGGACAACTTATTCCTATTTCATTAAACTTCGTTTCCGTCAAACAGATCTCTGTCATTTTACAATTTTACACAACTGAAAAAACCCCCACCCACCCACTATCTTTTCCTAGTTAAGTAGTATAACAAAATAGATATACAACTCCCTCATTTCTCTGATTACTTCACAAACTTATGGTGAATTTTACAAAAATCTAACATCATTATTTTCCGTCCTGTTTGAGTAATTTGAATCTAATATAAACAAACGAATATAAACAACAAGTCGAACGAATATCAATGTAGGAATATTGAATCCAAATGATAAACCTGGACAGACGTTTACTAGATGTATAAATAAATATCTACCAGATATGTCATTGTCTGTACATACAGATATACTGGAGTCAAGTCAAGTCAGGGAGTCAGTGCAGGCTGAGAAACGCTGGGGCACTTAGTGTCGTGCTGTCCGGAGGAACAGGTAGTGGTTGAGGGCCTCAAGTGAGTTTGAGTACAGGTAGCTCAACCACTACGGTGGGTCGGTAGAGTAGCAGACAACAGGGGAAGAGGAGGACGGAGGTCAGGGAGGTCGTAGTCCCAGAAAAGGTTACTCAGTTGAGAAGCGTACTCCACCGGTTTCATGACCTCAAGGTCGAAGTCGTAGTCAGGAAGGTTACTTGTGGGTCCCGACTAGAGGAAATCCTACCTGACCGACCTAGAGGGACGTCAGGTTCCCTGAAAGTTCTCAGAAGAGGTTGTGGCGTCAAGTTTTCGTAGTTAAGAAGCTGCGAGTCGAAAGAAGTGGCAGGTTGAGAGTGTAGGTATGTGCTGGTGACCTTTTTGGGATCGGAACTGATCTACCTGGAAACAACCGTTTCATTATAGAGACGAAAAGTTATGCGACAGATCCAACCAGTATTGAAAGGAAGGTTCCTCATACGTAGAAAATTAAAGTACCGACGTTAGTGGTAGACGTCACTAAAACCTCGGGGGGTTTTATTTCAGACTGTTACAAAGATGACAAAGGGGTAGATAAAGGGTACTTCACTACCCTAGTCTACGGTACTAGAATCAAAAGACTTACAACTCGAAACTCTGTTGAAAAAGCGAGAGGAGAAAGTGAAAGTAGTTCTCCGAAAAGTCAAGGAGAAGTGAAAGCCGGTATTACCACCACAGTAGACGTATCGACGACGACGACGACGACGCAGCGAAGTCAGCACAAACTGAGACACGTTGGGGTATCTGCCGTCGGGTGGTCAGAGGGGACAGGGACCCTAAGAGGTCCGTTCTTGTGACCCCACCCAACGTAACGAAAGAGGTCACGCAATTTCACTTCAGTGAGTCAGCAAAGACTGAGAAATCACTGGGGTACCTGACGTCGGGTGGTCCGAGGAGACAGGTACCCTAAAAGGTCCGTTCTCATAACCTCACCCCACGGTAACGGAAGAGGCCGTATAGACTCCAGTAACTATAAAGAAGAGGGCCGTCAGAACTAAGGTCAAACACGAAGAAGGTCGGGTCGCAAAGAGTACTACCTGACACGTATCTTCAATTTATTCGTCCCACTGTTATATGTCGGAACTGTATGAGGAAAAGGATAAACCTTGGTCAGACAACAAGGTACACGTCAAGATTGACAACGAAGGACTAGACGTATATCCAAAGAGTTCTCCGTCCAGTCCACCAGACCNGACACGTATCTTCAATTTATTCGTCCCACTGTTATATGTTGGAACTGTATGAGGAAAAGGATAAACCTTGGTCAGACAACAAGGTACACGTCAAGATTGACAACGAAGGACTAGACGTATATCCAAAGAGTTCTCCGTCCAGTCCACCAGACCATAAGGGTAGAGAAAGTCTTAAAAGGTCAAATAACACTAAGTGTCAGTTTCCGAAACCGTATCAGTTATTTCGTCTTTATCTACAAAAAGACCTTGAGCGAACGAAAAAGGTACTAGGTCACCTACAACCGTTAAACTAGAGACCAAGGAGACGGAAAAGATTTTAGTCGAACTTGTAGACCTTCAAGTACCAAGTGTATAACGACTTCGGACCGAACCTCCTAAAATTCGTAATGAAATGATCGCATACTCTACTCATGTCAACACGCCATCAAACTCGTAAGAAACCGTAACGGAAAGAAACCCTAACCTTACTTTTGACTGGAAAAGGTCAGGACACCGGTGACGACTCAAAAGGTTTAAACGACCGTATAACTCACGTCGTGAAACTGTCGTAGTAGAAAGTCCTAAACTTTGTCGAAGTGACCTTAAGGTAGTGGAGGTGATCGAAACAAGCATCACTACGAAAGATTCCGGGTGAACTGAAGTGTAAGGTCCTACAGACCGAGATCCACTCACTAGTGTGGTAGTACTAATAGAACCAGTACTCCGAGAAAAAACATGTCAACAAGACACATAAGAACGGTGGAGAAGGATTATAGAAGACGAAGTCAATCCAGGGATGGTAAAGACAGGAAATAGCTCGGGTAGAAACCTACTTTACAAGGGAACCATAGAAAGTAAAAGAACTTCTCTAGAGATCAGAAAGGGTAAGACAATAGAAGGAGATAAAGAAACGTAACTAGCGACTCCTTCCGAAAGAATAGGGAACGACAAGAAACCTTGAGACGTAAGCCTACGAATATAGAAAGGAAAAGAGGAAACCAAAAGCGAAGAGAAGAAAAGAGTCGATAAACATTCGGGAGGGGTCTGTCGGTAAAACGAAATAACGTAAAGAAAAGGTACCGCTACCAGAACTACGAACAGAGGACACATCACAGTGCTTGGAGACAGGTATCAAGTAGTCCGTGAGATAGATAGTCTAGATCAGGGAATTTAGATAAAGAGTGAAGGTGACATATCAGTATTCCCTAAACTAAATCCAGTACGGGCTTACCGGATGACCAAAAGGGGTGAAAGAAGTTAAATTCAGACATACTGGACGAATAGGTATATAATTGATTAGTATAGATTTGATTATAAGGATCGTACTCAAAATCCAGAACTGTGTTCCCATTCTTACAAGAAAAGGGACACATGTCCCAACTAAACAATGACACATGAAGGGCAACGAAGGAGAGGAAATCCTAGGGACACCTGGATACCTTAAAATACATAAGTCACACAGAATTAGTTCACCAGTAACAAGAAAAAGGAGTCGAACAGGATCAAACCAGTGCCGAACCACGAAAGTTTGATCAAAAGAAGGGAACCTACACTGGGACAATTGGAAACTTGACAAAGAACGAGTACAATGTTCCACAGACTTTGAGTGAAACACGAAAAAGACGGGTTATAGATAGTTGGTCAAGAAAATCGAGAAAAATAGTCCGTCACCTCAAATCTATGGTTTTAGACCACGACACACAAGAATAACGGTAACTCTACGGGAACGACAGTAACCTGTCTGAACCCTTTGTGATCAAAACTAACACAACGATTAAGGTCAAGTGTAAATTTGTCCAAAAAATTTAAACTCAAATAGGAAGAGATTACAATTTTTAAACGTAAGAATAGTTGAAATCAATGAAAGGAAATAGGATGTCATATTTGTATCATCAAGCTTTTGAAAAATTGTCATCTTACTAACATCCAAAGATAAAATAAGAGAAACAAAATTTTTACAAATGTAAGACTCATATCTTAATAAACTTCTGTAAAAGAGAGACTAAAACATTAGTTAAACTAATAATCAAACCAAAGAAACTTACTTTAGGGATTGTAAATTCCTAACGAAATTACAAAAAGATTTGCATAAAAAAAGACACACATTTTGTAAATATATCAAGGTGTCAGTTTAGACGTAATATTTCCACACAAGTGTAAAAGGGAAGAAAAGGACAGAGCTTTTCCAAGAGGAGGAGGTAAAATTAAAGACCGAATAAAAAGGTGAATCAAAACGATATATTCCTTTGTAAAAAAAATGGACGAAAAGAATTTTTTTTTTTTTTTTCAAACACAAAGGTTTTTCGAACATATGTGACAACAAAGAAGGAAAAATGAATTATATAAGACCTCTAGTGAAGTATATGTGAAGATATAAGAACCATTCATGAGAAAACACGAAAATCAAGTAAAGGATTTACATGTATATTACAAATATAAGACGACGACAATTTTTTAATAACGTTACTTATTGGAACAAACTATGTAACAAAACATAAACTAGTCTATATCAAAGTTCTATCACTCTAACAACCCATTTTCCATTTATACAGATATAATATTAAACAATCACAGTCTTTAATGGACAAATTTTTTTTTCCGTTTAGATTAATATAGTGGCAAACCCATTTTAAGAGTCACCGAAGGGCAACGAAATTCCTGTCTCGAAGTATCGCCGGAGTTCCCACACGTACTAAAAGTAGGAGACCCGGAACTGGGTGGACGGGACGGAGAGGGCAACGTGGTCGGTGCGTCCACGAAGAGTATAGAGGCCACGGGTAGCAGTAGAGACGGTAGTATAGAGGTCACGGGCAGCAGTAGAGACGGTAGTATAGAGACCACGGGCAACAGTAGAGACGGTGATCCCTCGCACGGGAACAAGAAAGGGAGAAGGACCTTACGAAAAGACAGGTTTAAAGTCAAGAAGAATCAGACAGAAGGAACAGAGTTCGTAGTAAAAGACTACTTTCGACAAAACTACTTTCACAAACATTTAAAATATTATTTCTATCTTATCTCTTAGAGGTATATAGGTAGTGAGTGAATATCATTCGTAGTTAAAAGACTTCCAAAACTTCAAAAAAGAACTGAAAGCAGTACAGGAATATTATCTCTGTAACGACAGGAAGATTCACGAATAGTTTTAATGTCCCAATACAAACAAGTGTACTAAATTGCTCCAAAACAAAAGAGTTTTTCCGACTCGAAGTACTTTCATCTCTAAGAATTAACAAAAACAGGTAGTTACGAAAAGACCAGGAATCGAGTCAAGAACCCAAGACTCTCGAGTGTAGACGACCCGGGATCGATCGTAACAGGTCTCCGTCTAACTCCGACATGCCAATTTACACACCAAAAGAGAGGTCCACAGACAGTCTATCAGAACAGGTCTCTAGAGTCAATTATGTCACATCCTCGACCGCTACGTCGAACACACGGAGTACAATCTCAACATCAGGTATCCTGTTCTCAAACTCTTTCTTTCCACCTTCACGGAACCCCCTCTTTTGTCTGACCTTCGGTGTCGTTCTGCCTACCTTTCGACACAGTCAACACAATGAAGACTGTAACCAACACACCCGTAGGTTTTCTCGACCCGGAAACAGAACCTCGACTGGTGTGTGTGAACCGGGTCCTCTGTCTCTGGGTCCCTCGGACCCCCTTCCATCTCATCGACAACGTCGGAGCGCAGTCACTCCGTCTACCCCTCAATCACTCACGTCTACAGGACGGTCTACGGGAGGCAGACACCGTGTCACCAGAGACACCGGGTGGGTCAGGACTTTGTTTGTCTTCCCTTTCGGACCCTTACGTCAAATCGGACCGGTTCAATTTTGTAATGTTTCGTTTTACTACTCGAGTCCCAAAATTTAAGGGTCACTCCCAAGGTGTATTCCCTGGACTTTCGAAGACACTGACGGGATTATGACGTTCAACTTAAGGGACAATCATCCACTCTTGAACCTAACTAATCCTCACCTTAGGACTTTTAACCTAATCTCTGTATACCAGTCAAAGACTAAACCGACCTCTAGAACTTGTGGATTTAAGACAACCCGATGGAAACGGTGATCTTTGTCGGAAAAGTAAGGGACAGACTTGAATTAGAGACAGACTTTTTGGACGTAAACCGAAGGGGATCTTAGGAGGGTCTTCCGGGATTTCCTACTCCACGGTCCACACTAAGTACTTCTCCATCTGGATGGGAGGTTTTCTCAAACGGACCCCTTATTAACACCCTTACCTACAATTCCCACACTCTACTACCACCTCCCTTACATTTCAACCCAATCCGGTTTAAATAACTACACCTGTCCTGTGACTCGACCCTAGACATTTACGACACCACTGTTAAGGTAGAACCCGACCTTCCAGACAATTTTCAAGAAAAAATAAATCTTAATTAGTAACCCAATATTATCCATTAAAAACCACTGGGACCATAAAAACATATTAGAATTTTTCAAAAAGAAATTTACCTGAGTCAAGTTAAGTCAACGAGTCAACACAGGCTGAGACGCTCGAGTACCTGACATCGTGTGGTCCGGAGGCACAGGTAGTGACTGAGGCCCTCAAATGAGTTTGAGTACAGGTGACTCAGCCACTACGGTAGGTTGGCAGAGTGGGAGACAATAGGGGAAGAGGAGGGCGGAAGTTGGAAAGGGTCGTAGTCCCAGAAAAGTTTACTCAGTCAAGAAGTGTAGTGTACCGGTTTCATAACCGTAAAGTTGAAGTTGTAGTCAGGAAGGTTACTTATAAGTCCTGACTAAAGGTAATCCTACCTGACCAACCTAGAAGAACATCAGGTTCCCTGAGAGTTCTCAGAAGTTGTGGTGTCAAGTTTTCGTAGTTAAGAAGCCACGAGTCGAAAGAAATATCAGGGTTGACAGTGTAGGTATGTACTGTTGACCTTTTTGGTATCGAAACTGATCTACCTGCAAACAACCGTTTCATTACAGAGACGAAAAGTTATACGATAGATCCAACCAGTATTGAAAAGAAGGTACCTCATTCGCAGAAAATTAAAGTACCGACGTCAGTGGTAGTCGTCACTAAAACTTTAGGGGTTTTTATTTCAGACGGTGACAAAGAGACAAACGGTACTTCACTACCCTGCCCTACGGTACTAGAAGCAAAAGACTTACAACTCGAAGTTCGGTTGAAAAAGTGAGAGGTGAAACTGAAAGTAGTTCTCCGAGAAATCAAGAAGAAATGAAAGACTGTATTCCCACCACAGTAGACCTATAGACTCCAATAACTATAAAGAGGACCGTTAGAACTAAGGTCGAACACGAAGGAGATCGGGTCGCAAAGAGTACTACATGAGACGTATTTTCAATTTATTCGTCCCACTGTCATATGTCGGAACTGCATGAGGAAAAGGATAAACCTTGGTCAGATAACAAGGTACGGGTAAAGATCGACAACGAAGGTCTGGACGTACGTCTAAAAAGTTCTCCGTCCAGTCCACCAGACCATAAGGGTAGAGAACTTCTTAAAAGGTGTCAAATAACACTAAGTGGGTCAGTTTCCGAAACCGTATCAGTCATTTCGTCTTTATCTACAAATAGACTTTGAGAAACAAAAAGTCACTAGGTCACCTACAACCGTTAAACTAGAGACCAAGGAGACGGAAAAAATTTTGGTTGAACTTGTAGACCTTAAAGTGCCAAGTACGGCCTGCCATCTTCGGACCGAACCTCTTAAAACTCGTAATGAAATGATCGCACACTCTACTCACGTTAACACCCCATCAAACTCGTAAGAAACCGGAACGGAAAGATTTCATAACATTACTTTTGACCGAAAAAGGTCAGGACCCTGGTGACGACTCAACAGGTTTAAACGTCCGAATAACTCACGTCGTGAAAGTGTCGTAGTAGAAAATCCTAAACTTTATCGAGTTGACCTTAAGGTAGTGGAGGTGATCGAAACAAGTATCACTACGAAGGATTCCGGGTGAACTGAAGTGTAAGGTCCTACGGACCGAGATCCACTCACTAGTGTGCTAGCACTAATAGACCCAGCACTTCTAGAAAAAACATGTCAAGACACACAAGAACAGTGGAGAAGAATTATAGAAAACGAAGACAATCCAGGTACGGTGAAGACAGGAAACAAACTTAAGTAGAAACGTCCTGTACAAGGGAACCATAGATTAAAAGAACTTCTCTAGAGATCAGAAAGGGTAAGATAATAGAAGGACATAAAGAAACGTAACTAGTGACTCCTTCCGAAAGAATAGAGAGGAACGACAAGAAACCTTGAGACGTAAGTTTACCTATATAGTCAGGAAAAGAGAAAACGAAAAACGAAGAGAAGAAAAGTGTCGATAAACATTCCGGAGGAGTCTGTCGGTAAAACGGTAAAACGTAAAGAAAAGGTACCCCTACCAGAACTAGGGACGTTACGGTGTTTGGAGACAGGTATCAAGTAGTCCTTGAGATAGTCTAGATTAGAGTACTTAGAAAATTTACCTTAGTCATTCTCTATTTTCGTTAGAATGCACGAAAGAGAAGTATTAATGAGAAGTGGTGTTCAAAATCAGGTATTTCATCACAAGTGAATTTTACGTAATGGAAATTTATTTATTTATTAAATGTATTGACACCCTGATATTAAACCATCTCAAAAAACCTTTCACCGAAGTGACTTCTTTATATTTAACGAATACGACAAAAGTAAAAAATTAACCTCATATCAACGAAATGTTAAAAGACATCAAGGACGATATCTTCTCGCACGTAGTCGACATTCATACGTACATAGCGAAGAGAGGACTCGGAGGGAGGGTGGGGGACGCAGGGTGGGCAGATCCAGTAACGGCTCGAGGTTCAGCTCGAAGGACACGAGACACCGTCGGAGAGTCATCGATCGACAGCATGTCTACCATCACACATATACAGTCACACTGAGAGAGTCAGGTGGGGGGTGGGTGGGTTTCAGGTAGGAGATGTAGACGCAAAAACAAGGACAAGACGTTAAACCAAGGAGTCATGGTAAAAAGATCTAAGGTACATATATACTATAAACAAAAAGATTGAAGGGAGACGACATACTGTCTAAGACACAAGTAGGTGTATGATGTTTACTGGGTTAAAACAAGGAAAGATACCGACGACTCATTATAAGGTAACATTTATACGTGGTGTAGAAATAAATAAGTAGACAGTTGCCTGTAGATTCAACGAAGGTGTAGGAACGACAACATTTGTCACGACGACACTTGTAACCCCATGTACACAGGAAAACTTAATACCAAAAGAGTCCCTCATACGAGTCATCACCCTAACGACTCAGTATATACCATCAAAACTCTCATCGTAACTACAGATGAGTCTACCTATGATTCCACTTCCATTCTTCGCCCTCTCTCCCTCCCTCTTTTTCTCCTTCCTTAATGACAAAGGAAACCGGGAGTAGTGGGAGTCGTAGTGGAAACCCGAAGGGTCCACCGAAACACTATTTCTTAGACGGACGATTACACCCTTTGAGTCCTTTGTGACCAAGCTAGACACTCAGTCCTTCTAGGAGACCTCCTCTACCGTTGGGTGAGGCTATAAGAACGGACCTTTCAAAGTACCTATCTCCTCGGACCACCCGACGTCAGGTAACCCCGCGTTCCTCAGTCCGTGTTGACTCATGTGTGCCTACTATGAAATTAAGAATCAATAAATTCCTAGGAGGTGTGACAAGAGGTATCGCCAACATAGACTAATTATCATCGGTTAAGGGAAAAACCAAATTCCTGTCAACTGAAGAGTCTCAGAATGGAAACAAAAAAAAAAAAAAAAAAAGTCACTTTATATGACTTTCATGTCTTCATTAATGTTTAGACACCAAACACTGTAAGATGGGTTCGTCGACAATGAGTAAAAACAGTAAGTAAGTGTTCCAGTGCATATCAACACCAAACAAATACTTAAATTACTAAATGAGTACATAATAGGTACCGAGAAGTAAGAGGACGACTATTTAGAATCCAACAAGGGTGAAACTCTGACAAGTCAAAGGGGGTTCCTGTTCTTTCCTTCAAACCTAATCCAAAACGTCATAACCCTCTTTATGAACACTCTCTCACTTGTCGGGGAACGTCCAGACTACGTACACCTTCTCTTTCTTTAACTTCTTTTACAGACCATTGAATCCTGAATTCACGACAAGATTCTTTCAAAATCGTTCCGGTCACTGTACAGGAGATCGGTTTCAACCCTGGTCTCCTCAGGGAACAGGACGACTTTACCCGTAAGAAATCGTAGGACGGATACCGGTCAGTAACCGATCTGGTCGGACACCCTTCATAACCAGATCCCGTTCCCGGTACTACCTAAATCTTGGCTCGTAGAGGGCTATTATTCACTAGGTCCTCCGAGTAAAGTACTCACAGTGCCCCGAGCCTATTCACCTACACGAGACTTGTAAGTCCATGTACAGAGAACCAACAAAAAGACAACCCATCTGAATCTTCATCTTAACGACCCAGAAAATACGGATACAAGTCATAATCTATTACGGTTTGTAGGTGACACCCATATGGATAGTCAAAGAAACGACCACTTACGTAAGAACACTGAGGTGTAGGAGTGGTCATAATTCAAATTTAGAAAAGACTCTCGTACACCGTCATAAAAACGAAAATCAAAGACGGAGGTTTCAATTCATCAGTACACTAAACAGAACCGGTCACTTCACACTCGACTTCTCTGAACAGTGTGTCCGAAATTCTCATCACCACTCTAAACGGTACGAGGGAGGGAGAACGGTCACTAGTACAAATGTTCACCTCGAAGAACGTCACGTCCAGAAATACACAGATCTCGTTTGACTCTCGACTCCCACACCCTCCTCCGTTCTCCCCTCTTTTCCCCCTCTTCCGTCCTTCACCCTTAAAGAAACCAGAATTCGTTGGTTCTAAAACTCTCAACAAACATTAGTATCGTATGAATAATTGGATCGGACGGTCCATCCATTTGAAAAAAAAGGAATAAAGGTTTATGTGAAAATAAAAATTCCCGTCGAAATCCAAGTGTCGTTATGACTCATCTTTCATGTCTCAAGGGACATGGGGGACTAGGGTGTGTTCGTGTCGGAGAGGATAATCGTTGTAGGACATGGTCTAACATGTAAACAATCTCACCTACTTGGATACCGCAGTAACAGTAGGTCTCAGTGTATCCCAAGAGACAAGAAAAATTTTTACATAAACAAACAAACAAACCGACATGCACCAAAATCAACGCCGTACGCTTAGAAGGTAAAAGTCACTACGCACGCACTAGAAATCGACACGGTACGATTGAGAATCAACACCGTACACCCTAGATCATGATCAAGGGGCTGATCCTTGGTTTGGACCCGGCACACACAACCCTTGTGCCTCATAATCAGTGACCTGGTGGTCCCAAGTGAGAACCAAAATATATCAGACCCTCGGAAATGTAAACATTACACATAGGTGGTAATATTAATGCATGTCTTATCAAAGAAACGACATTCTTAGAAGACATAAGATACACGAAAAAAAAAAAAAAAACTAAAGACAAAACTAAGGAAACACCAGTCTTATGATATATTAATTTTCGAATACTGTAAAAAAACTTCGAACGAAATACCGGATTGTATGTTAGACTAGTCCAAGAAAAAAAAAAAAAAATTATACTAACCCGATTCACCGAAATAATCTCTTTCGGTTCTAATACCTCCTGAACTCTCAACCGTAACCCCGGGAAGAACGGGTTTTACCCGTGTTGTGACTGTCACGACCAAGATGACGAATCCGAAGAACGGAGTCAGACAGAAGAAAAGGAGAACAAACCGTGGAAGCCTCAGACTGGGAATGAAGGGGTCGTCCCCGGTCCCTGGGTACCTGGTTCGTACTCCGACCGATGAACGTCTCACGAGTCTTGGAGATTGGGTGTGACCGGGTCCCATGGGAGTAGGAGAGCCCGCACGGACGGTCCTCGTCCTGACCTAGGAAACCTCGTCACGAGAGGTCGCTCTCTGACGTACTCGGAACTAGACCCGCTGACAGAGGACCGACGAGTGAACCTCTCACACATCGAGGACACGCGCCTGTTTCTCGACGAACAACCGCTGATCTCGTACCTGTGACGACGACGATGGTGTTTATGCCTCATCTCCTTCTCCTCCCTCATCACGCCCGCTCGTACAGGAAAGACGGACGACACACGTTGCGGTGACGAGACTAGTCAAAAACATTTACTGGACACACACGAACCTTTCTTACACGAACTTGTGAACAAAATATAAACAATCAGTCGAAACGACAACACAATTTAAGAAGAACAGGAAAATGGGGAAGCCAAACGACCAACATAACCAATAGTTCTGTTTACATAACCATAGAGGAATTACTATTAAAAATGAAATAGATAAAACACCAATACAATGATTCACATATGTACAAATTGTAACATATAAAAGTAGTGGTAACTCAGAAAATTTTATTACACAGGAAATTCCGTTTTCATAATAATCTCCATTTCAAACTAATCGAATTATAATTACATTAACGTAATAGAAAAGAGACTAATCATCCATATCACACACGGAAAATCAAAAATATTGAACATGAACGTCAGAAAGACGTATGAAAGATACCTAAAAAGACAACAGTTGTTATGTATCGACCCTAAATTTTTTAGATCAGACTGTTATAAAGAACACCTCACAAACCAGATAACTATAAATTGTTTTACTGACTGTACTTTCACTTCAACGAGTCAGCACAGGATGAGAAACGCTGGAGCACCTGACATCGGGTGGTCGAGGAGGTAGGTACCCTAAGAGGTTCGTTCTTATGACCTCACCCAACGGTAAAGGAAGAGGTCACCCAAATTTATACAAGAACACAAAAGACAAATAACATGGACAAAATACAGAAAAGGGAGTAAAGAAACCTAAAAAAAAAATTTTGAGACGATTGGAGTTCCAATGAATTTTGTACGTAGAAACTGAACAGTTTTAGATTGCAGACCAGCAAAGGGGGAGAAACACCTGCGACTTTGAGATAAATAAAATAAAAGTGAATACATCGAGTCAACCACGATAAAATTGAGACATATAAAATAGAGTATGTAATAATTAAACATACCATTATCGGTAAATAAATAATAAAAATTTTTGGGGAGTAAACTGACACAGTTTAGAACCAACACCGTACACCTTAGAAACGACGGCGTCCGCCCGAGAAGTATTGACGGACACCTGAAAAGAGGCAAACCCCGCACGTCGGAGTGATCAAAGTCGCTCGCCAGAATCAACAGGGTGCTGTACACCCTAGAATCAAGTCACTGGTCCTTAGTTGCGTACAGGGGACGTAACCTCCCGTTTCAGGACTGGCGACCTGGAGGTCCCTCAGGGGATCATGATCGGTAAATGGAATTAGGAAAAGGAACGAGAAGTAAGGAACGACATTAAGGTCAGTCAGGTCAGGGTCAAAGTAAAAGGAAGACAGACTTCTTGTGAGACAAAGAGGGGACAACACACTGAGGATTATCACTTGAGATACTCAAACACAATCAGATTTTTATAGAGTTTAACTGAAAAGAAAAACTTCCTATAAAAACTATACATACCTCAAAATTGAACAACCAAAAGAAGATTCCACAATTTTCTTCAATGACTTAATGTAAAAGTCGAAAGTAAAAAAAAAAAAGGAGTTCATTTGACAGTCAAATCATAAACGACAGTACCTATCTTAGAAAAAATGAAGTACGAAAAATAAATAAACCAGAAAGCAAAACTTGTCAAAAACACTAAAAAATTTAAATATAAAACACACAAATATAAAACATTAAAAACATAAAACATAAAATACATAAAAAATTAAATATAAAACACAAATGTCCAGAATGACTTAGATGCCATTACGAAAAATAAGAAAACTCTGCAAACGTCAGTAACAGAAAATTACATAAAGACGACGGGACAGAGGGTTGGGAGGTACGGTAATTTTGTGAACACTCTAAAAGGACTACAAAATAAATGGGAAACGTACGAAGTAAGGACTATAAAGAAGACTAGAGGGAAACAAGTGATTAAAAATTGCTCAGACGACGACGAGCTCTGATCGAATGACTATTAGACAGGTAACTCAAATAACACACAAAAGTGAAGACCTTTTAGACCAAGACACCATCAAAAGATGGTCTCAAAATATAGAATAAAAATTAGTGAAGTTTGCACTATCAACGTCTATAAAAACGTAAATCGATAAGTAAGGACATCGGAAGGAGGGTATTAAATGAAATTTCCTATTAAAACATTGACGTCATCGGTTGTCGGGTCAAGTCAAGTCAGCGAGTCAGCACAGGTTGAGAAACACTGGGACACTTGGCGTCGTGCGGTCCGAAGGGACAGATAGTGGTTGAGGACCTCAGGTGGGTTTGAGTACACGTAACTCAACCACTACGGTAGGTTGGTAGAGTAGGAGACAGCAAGGGAAGAGGAGGAAGGGAGTTAGAAAGGGTCGTAGTCCCAGAAAAGGTCTCTTCCGTGACCGTGGGGTGAGGTCATGAAAACGGGCCTTTTAGAGTACCTACCTCCTCGGACCTTCCGACGTCAGGGACCCCAGCGACTCCCAGTCTGTGCTGACTCTCTCAAATGAAAGTGAAAAGTGAAACTTTACCCCCTCGGACCACCCGACGGCAGATACCCTAACGTGTCTCAACCTGTGCTGACTTCACTGAATCGTCGTCGTCATCGTCGTCCCAGAAAAGTTTACTCAGTCGAGAATAGTCCACCGACTACTCTTCATAACCTCAAAGTTTTGAGTTCATAACCTCAAAGTCGAAGTTGTAGTCAAGGAGGTTACTTGTGGGTCCTGACTAGAGGAAATCCTACTTAACCAACCTAGAGGAACGTCAGGTCCCCTGAGAGTTCTCAGAAGACGTTGTGACATCAAGATTTCGTAGTTAAGAAGTCACGAATCGGAAGAAATATCAGGTTGAGAGTGTAGGTATGTACTGGTGACCTTTTTGGTATCGGAACTGATCTGTCTGGAAACAACCGTTTCAAAAAATAGTACGACAGATCCAACCAGTACCTCTTCCGTTACCGTGGGGTGAAGTCATGAGAACGGACCTCTTAGGGTCCCTACCCCCTCGGACCACCCGACGGTAGACACCCCAGTGTGTCTCAACCTGTACTGACCTCACTGAATCGTCGTCATCGTCGTCGTCCAACCAGTATTGAAAGGAAGGTTCCTCGTTCGCAGAAAATTAAAATACCGACGTTAGTTGTAGACGTCACTAAAACCTAGGGTCTTTTTCAGTCGGTAACACAGGTGACAAAGGGGTAGATAAACGGTACTTCACTACCCTGGTCTACGGTACTAGAATCAAAAGACTTACAACTCGAAATTCGGTTGAAAAAGTGAGAGGAGAAAGGAAAGTAGTTCTCCGAGGAATCTGCAATCACCCAGAACGAAAAAAACCACCACCAATAAACAACAAAGTCGACCAAAAATAAAACAGAGAATTACCCAATTAAATGTACCAACGTGTACATCATCTAATATAAAAAAGTTAACTCTATTAAACCCGAGACCCTACCATAAGGACCTCTCCCGAATACCAACAAGACCGTCTGTAGACTCCCTAGTCCACCAAATCCTATCAAAGTCGATTCAAAATTCCATCTCTACTCAACGTCGATCCAGAGAATGGTAAGGGAGTCTAGGGTTCTCATCAAGTCCTAAGGTAGAATGTCTCTCTACCTAAATGATCGGGGGAGGAAAGAAACCATAAGGGACCCAAGACCGGAAACCTTACTCCAAGGGAGTGGAACGTTTCAAAAATGGAAATCGATGGGGTTTGTGAACCGACAATGGGAGTCCCTATTTTCACCAACGTTTAAACCCCAAATGGAGAGTTCCGGGATGGAGACCTTCGTGATAGAAGTTTAAGAAACTATGGACGTTCGTACACTAATCCCATACACAGTCACACACAGAAGTTCAAAACCAGACACCTGTAAAAGTCAGTATGTGTCAACAAGGAGTTATAGACACCCGCTAACCAAGCTCATAGGGGACTTCTCTCGGTCTCTACGAGTTTAGAGAAGGTATTTTGCTGTATCAAAAACGTGCATTGGATACGTGCAGGAGGGTATATGAAACAGTAAAGATTTAATATTATGGTTTACGTTGCATTCATGACGTATTCACCAACGTTTACGTTGTATTTAAGACACATTCATCAATGGTCACGATACCCCCTTGAAAGACCTTAAAAAAAAGGAAACTTATAAGAAATAGATTCCATCCAACTTAGACACCTACACCTTCAATGTCTATGTCTCCCACTTGTTATATTTTCAGTTCTTTTATCACATTTTCTTGGAGGAAACAGAGACACTGTGGTGAGGTCACTATGAAAGAATTCAACCTACTAAAGGACCGAAGACCATACTCGTTCTACAAGGTTCGAGAAGCACATAAAGGAGGGGGAATGGACCTTAATTGGTAAGGATATTCTTTGGGACCAAGGGTCATCAAGAACAATCACAACAAGAAAGTTTAAAATAAATTTATAAGATCGAAAGTCCACTCACCAGATTTAATGGTCAGGTAGTAGTCACTACCATCAGGTAGTGATGGTCCCAACAGACAAGAAATATCACTAAGGACACACATAGAAAGATTTCTGTGTGGTTTCTAAGTCTCAACAAAAAAACGGTCACCAAAATCCGTCCTCACCAAAACAGTACCCAGAAAACCGGCAGATCGCTTTGGATACCTATGGAAGAGTCTTACAAAGACTTATGTCATCCAATTTATGTTCCCTCGTTTCCTCTTTATTTAAATTTGTAAATTTATCAATTGATTTTATACTTTTGAAATCATTATCACGAAAAAACAATTATATAATACAACGTCTATTCTGTATATCCATTTGTTAAAAATATAAAATTCCACGACTTTACCATCAAGAACTACGAATAGTCTTCTCACTTAACTCCACCAGAAACTGGAAAGTGTAAACAACAACCAACAAGCCAGTAAGTCAACACAGACTGAGACGCTGGGGTACCTGACATCGTATAACTCGGTATTTATTAACTACTATCCCTTATGTCCTCTCGTAATATCTAGACACCCAGTCACGTATATTAGGATTGTACGATCGATGAGTCTCACTCCGATGTGAAATGTCCGACTTTGTAACAGGAGGTATTTTGACGGGAGTGACGTCTATGGTCGTTATTTGAACCCCAGGTGTTCGGTAGGTGTAAAGACTGGTGGACCCGATGTTTCAGTCCCCAAGGGTTCTGGTGGAGTCTAAACTCTTAAATGATCTTCTTGAGTATCTTGAGTCCTTTTACGATAGGAATACTACATCAAAGTAACATCGTCTTTTCCTAGGTTTAGGTACTGGTAGGTTTTCTTCTTTGTGTGTCCTGCTCCAGACATTACCAGCCTCACCCCTAGTAGGTCAAAAGAGACCACCTCAGTTCTCATAGTGACAGGACGTGTACCTATACATTACCACACATCCCGACCTCATAACGACTGGTCCCTTCGAACCGACAGGTGTCACAAATAACCCCGAAACAATACATTCGTACCGACTAACTTAGTAAACGGTATTCCAACTCGAGTTAGAAGTCGCAGAGAGGAACTTTTAACTGAACAGTCCCCTAAGTCTTAGGGTTAAGAGATTAGGGGATCAACTAGAAAAACCACTCAGTAGAACAATCGTGTTTGATAGATCCCCTAGTATTTAGTTTTCGTGAGGACAATGATTCATGTAAGGTTCCTAAATCTTCCATGAAGGATCCTTGACCCTGCTTCCGGTCGGTTTGAGAAACAAAATGTCGTCAGTGGTTAAGACAAAAGTATCAACCTACTGATTAAGGGACTACCGAGACCAGTACAGACAAGACACCGTCCGGTACGTTGAATTAAATCTTCCTCACGTACTCGAAATTTCGATAAAACTCTAGACATTGTATACGTCACTCCCAACCTTTCTAGACACTAAAGATAACAAACTCTTTCAGTCCCTATGAGTTTATTATAACACAAAGTACGTGTACTACCTTCATTTTCCTTTTACTTCTATTCTAAAAAGGGAACAGGTTCAAGTACCATGAACTCTTAAAACAGGTACGAATTCTCGAGAATATAATCTTGAACCACAAATCTACAGATCACTAAATCTGACAAAATTACCAAAACAAATATAACTATCAAACCCCGAGACTTCCGGAAGGTTCATATGAGAACCATATATGACATCGGTTTGTGACCCATCAATTACTACACAAGTTTAACTCGGGAAATTAGAATTTCAAAATCGGTTTCCCTACAGTCGTGGCCTCCGGACCTCACGACCAAAATGGACGGTAGGTAACTTTGTAAATACTGACCTGAAAGATCATTTAAGCAAATCCATGAATCCTTCCAAGATTCAACATTTGGTTACGAAAAAGAAAGGTCTAAATATTTTAGACTTTGACAACTTAGAAAAAGAGAGAGAATGGTAAAATAACACTTTTAAAAGTTTGTACATCTTTTCAACTTTTTCCGTAAACTTGTAGACATTATGAACGGTAGGTCTAAGTCCTCAACGTGTATAAAACGGTGGAAAAGAATTAAATAATTTTTTTTAGAGTAGAATCCTTTATTCGATGTCTGACAACTCACGCACATCACTTAGACACAACAACGGTGATCAAGGTTTGAGACGACAAGAGGAGACAGACGACAAGGGGTAGGGGGTTCGAAAATTTCACTTTAAAGGAGATGTAACTTTCCAATTTCGATACCGAATTAATATGGACATACAAAAGGTAACTCTAAAGTAAACGATTGTAAAACGAGATGATTATAAAAAACAACTCGGTAAACTTTCAACTTCATTTAACGTCCGCCGTATTGTGAAATTTCTAAACCCACAAAAAGAAACATAGAAGTTATAGAATCAATTCTTTTAATAAAGAACAAATTACAAATCCAGGATAAGTCTAAAATCGGTATACAGTAAAAAGTATATTTATAAACACAATTGTATTTAAGAGGGGGTGTGAGACTTGGGAGATACTACTGTTGAAATTCTGAGAACAACCGTCGGGTTTGAAGTCGAATGTGCACTACACAAACCGGAAATCACAAGGACACATCAAAACGTAACGACAACTCTGAACAAACCTTGTACCGTGAAAACGAATTCGTCGAAATCCTTAAATATTTATCGTGACAAACGACTATCGTCGACCGTCGTTTATAAAACTATACATTGAAGACGAAACACAAATAATGAATTAAAATGTAGACTTTTAAACTTTGTAAGTAAAGAATTGGAAAAGCCGCTGTTGTCGCGACACAGTAACTAAAAAAACACACACACACACCACAGGAAAAGGACATACCCGTGTTAGACACAAAAATCAAAAACAAACCAAACACGCGGTGTGGCACACCGTACACCCCAGAATCAAGGACTGATCTCTAACTTCGGTACGGGGGACGTCACCCTCGAGCCCCAGAATTGGTGACCCGGTGGTCCCTTCAGGGACCCAAATGAAAGTTTCATTCTTTATATAGAAGTCATTATGAAGAACGTCAGGTGAACGCTCGACAAAATTAAAGCCACAGTATCCTAAAATTAAAGGTTTTACCTTGTCGATATCACACACACGGAGTACCACCGACACATCCCAGACTCAACAATTACATATAGTCACACACTCTATGTCGTACACGAACCCCTGTTTGTTGGAAACTCTACCAATATCTGCTTAAAACTCGAGATTTTGATTTAAGTATTGTAAAATTTTCAACAGATCGTTTTAACGTATGGACCTATCGATCGATATAAATTATGTCTACCTAAATCGTTTCCCTTTAGGTTCTAGTAGAAAAGAGGTTTAAAGTAATACTTTTTAAAATAAATAAAAAATTTAAATATAACTTCATCCTTAAACCTTTTATTGTAATCATACAAGAAACAAATCTAAGTCTTTAATTATAAAACAGTAAAAGTGAACTAACATACATAACGAAAGAAGTGGACTTGACAAACTTTAAGTGAACGTCTGTAATACAGTGGGATGGACATCTTTAAAGTCATACGCAAAGGATTTTTATTCACATAAGAACACGTATTGATATTACAGTGACACGAAAATTTCAAATTGCTATTACACTATTACCCAATAGATAATATATCAGGGATAAATTTAAAGGGGCAAACAGAAGTCACAGAAGATGTCGAAAAGGCGGAGGTTTGGTAAGTAAATCCCAAATGAACAGACGAAAATCAGAGAATTAGATCTAGTCATACAGATGGAAAAAAAGAATACTGTAACTTGAAAATATCTTATACTGGACAAACAGTACATCTTCGAAAGGATGGACGAGAACACGGACCACACGAAACGTAATGTAGTACAGACCTCCTGAGGCTTCACACCAACCGAGTATTAATCACCACAACTTACCAAACCAGGGAGGTGACAGTTCGCGACAAGTATTGGGCACCCATTAAACCCCACTAAGAAACCATGATACGTTGTAATAAGAGGTCTTCGGAAAGCGGAGTACCCCAATCGTCAGACGACCCAAATCAGGACTTATGTCCCGATAGAAAAAATACCGGTAGTTTAATTTGAAGTGAACTATTGTAAAAGACACTATAAACTTTTTTAACACTGAGGACGATAGAATCTCCTCTTCCGTTACCGTGGGGTGAGGTCATGAGAACGGATCTTTTAGGGTACCTACCTCCTCGGACCATCCGACGGCAGGTACCCCAGCGATTCTCAACCTATGCTGACTCGCTGAAGTGAAAGGGAAAAGTGAAAAGAACGTAACCTCTTCCTTTACCGTTGGGTGAGGTCACAAGAACGGACCTCTTAGGGTCCCTACCCCCTCGGACTACCCGACGGTAGATACCCCAACGTGTCTCAGCCTGTGTTGACTTCACTGAATCGTCGTCGTCGTCGTCGTCGATAGAATCTTTACTCTAAAACGATATAGTAAAGATTCTATTTTAGTCCGTCAAACCTTATCATCAACGTTGAGTTTTTACCCCTTCCTGAAAACACAATAATTTTTTCGAGGATATAGGAAAGGACGACGTTGAGAAGTTAGACACACAAAATGAAAGACACTTTCATAATATTGTTCAAATTGGACTTTTAAAATTACGTCACCATTCGTTATCTTTTAGTATGTTTCTGTTCGAATATAGACGATCACTCTTCCCACGGAAATCTAGTAGTCATTCGGTTTAAAAAATACAATATCTTGGTTCAACTAAATAATTCAATCCCTTGTAACTATAAACACATCCAATTTTATAAGAAATTAGAAACTTCATCGAAACATATCTTACAGTCTTTTCCTTGTCTCAGCACTCTACAAAAATTTTAACCTTTTATGATGTAGGAAACAATCCACAACAACTCTTATAAAATCACTATTCCCTTTAACTATGTCTTCTACCCTAAACGTTTTGTATACTTTCCCAACTTAACTTTGTCAAACAATGATATCATCCTCTTCGATGGTCAGTCGATTGTTTAAACCATCACGCTTTTACTCATCAAGAGAAAACAAACGAAGGTAGACTGATCGTTTTTCCTTCGAATGGACGACTCCCACCCGTACCATAACAGTTTTCGAGTGAACAAAAAGTCGGTACGAATTACCGAGTTTAACACCGACACCATTCGTTCTTCAAGCAAAACCGTCTTTCACGGTCTCTGTTCGTTCCCTCAGTGATACATCAACTGGTAGACACCTTAGATTCGACTCATTACTCCCGCCAATCATGGGTTCCTCTATTTTTAGTTCGGCAGCAAACCTCTATCACCAACGTATTTCATTAACAACCCTCATCGTACCGACCATATTCTTTTCACCTCACTGATCTCCAACAAAACGCACACTCTACGAATTTTGTTTCTAAGGTCTCCATAACCTCACTACGATTACTCTTCCCACTCCAACACTGACACCTCTATCAACCGACCTCAACCTATCTAACTTCATTTCTACAGAATCTTGGTCCCCCCGTACAACAAGTTTCCTAGAATACGACGTTTTTTTCATTACCTTTTGTTCGTTTGGTCCTTGGTTTAAAAGTTTTTACACACGTCTACTGATCTCCCAATTGTCCATCTATCTCCAGACTTTGTTTTTCAAGTCAAATCAACGAGACAACACAGGCTGAGAAACGTTGGGGTACCTGACGTCGTGTGGTCCGAAGGAACAGGTAGTGATTGAGGACCTTGAACGAGTTTGAGTATATGTAGTTCAACCATTACGGTAGGTTGGTAGAGTAGGACACAGTAGGGGAAGACGGAAGTCAGAAAGGGTCGTAGTCGCAGAAAAGATTACTCACCTGGGAAGCGTAGTCCACCGGTCGTAGTCAGAAAGGTTACTTATAAGTCCTGACTAAAGGAAATCCTAACTGACCAAACTAGAGGAAGTCAGGTACCCTGAGACTTCTCGGAAGAGGTCGTGGTGTCAAGTTTTCGTAGTTAAGAAAACTTCTTTTTCCCTCCGGACAATAATCATCAGTCACGACACCGTGTACGGAGGTGTAATCCCACACCCCCATCCTCTCTAGGACATTCATTTCTGTCACCTCTTGTGTTTGTTGGTGAAACCTCCCTCGATGACCACCTCTCCAAACCTGTCAACCTCCTATCCCCGACATCCCAAGGTCATCCCCTTCGATGTCGTCGCACCCTTCTCAACTTACACCTTCGACGCTAAAGACCACACTTCCTCCATCTCGACACGCTCCGAACGTACCGACAACCCACCTGAGAACCCTTCCCACCTACAGACAGAAACGACAGTACTGTGGAACTCGACTCCTTTAGTCAGACACCCTCTCGGGGATCCTTGTCCAACCCTTGGAAGACACCCCCTTCTCAGTGGAAATCTCTTCCACGACGACGAAGATGTCTGTGGTCGGTCAAGACTGAGGTACAACCTGGACAAAGAAGTTGAACGAAAAACAACGACAATAACACTAGAATGAATTAGTCAATTCAAGTCAGTAAGTCAAGTCAAGTCAACGAGTCAGCACAGGCTGAGAAACGCTGGGGTACTTAGTGTCGTGCGGTCCGGAGGGACAGGTAGTGGTTAAGGGTCTCGGATGAGTCTGAGTACAGGGTAACTCAACCACTACGGTAGGTTTGTAGAGTAGGAGACAGTAGGAGAAGAGGAGGACGGAAAGGGTCGTAGTCCCAGAAAAGTCTACTCAGTCAAGAAGCGTAGTCCACCGGTCTCATAACCTCAAAGTCAAAGTCGTAGTCAGGAAGGTCACTTATGAGTCCTAACTAGAGGAAATCCTACCTGACCAACCTAGAGGAGCGACAGGTTCCCTGAGACTTCTGTAGAAGGGGTTGTGGTGTAAAGTTTTCGTAGTTAAGAAACCACGAGTCGAAAGAAATATTAGGTTGAGAGTTAGGTATGTACTGATGACCTTTTTGGTATCGAAACTGATCTGTCTAGAAACAACCGTTTCATTACAGAGACGATAAATTGTACGACAGATCCAACCAATATTGAAAAGAAGGTTCCTCGTTCACAGGAAATTAAAGTATCTACGTCAGTAGTATACGTCACTAAAACCTCGGGGGGTTTTATTTCCGAAAGTGACAAAGGCAACAAAGGGGTAGATAAACGGTACTTCACTACCCTGGTCTAGAAACAAAAGACTTACAACTCGAAATTCGGTTGAAAGAGTGAGTGGAGAAAAGTGAAAGTAGTTCTCCGAGAAATCAAGAAACGAAAGACGGTATTCCCACCACAGTAGACGGATAGACTCCAATAACCATAAAGAGGGTCGTCAGAACTAAGGTCAAACACGAAGTACGTCGGGTCTACTTGAGACCTACTTGAGAAAAGTACTACCTGAGACGTATATTCAATTTATTCGACCCACAGTTTTATGTCGGAACTGTATGAGGAAAGGACTAAACCGTGGTCAGACAACAAGGTACACGTCAAGATTGACAACGAAGAACCGGACGTATGTCTAAAGAGTCCTCTGTCCAGTCCACCAGACCATAAGGGTAGAGAATTTCTTAAAAGGTCAAACAACACTAGGTGTGTCAGTTTTAAAACCGTATCAGTTATTTCGTCTTTATCTACAAAAAGACCTTGAGAAAACGAAAAAGGTACTAGGTCGCCTACAACCGTTAAACTAGAGACCAAGGAGACGGAAAAGATTTTGGTCGAACTTGTAGACCTTCAATCGGACCGAACCTCTTAAAACTCGTAATTAAACGATCACACACTCTACTCACGTTAACACGCTATCAAACTCGTAAGAAACCGGAACGGAAAGAATCCCTAACCTTACTTTTGACTGGAAAAGGTCAGGACACCGGTGACGACTCGAAAGGTTTAAACGACCGTATAACTCACGACGTGAAAGTGTCGTAGTAGAAAGTCCTAAACTTTGTCGAGTTGACCTTAAGGAAGTGGAGGTGATCAAAACAAGTATCACTACGAAGGATTCCGGGTGAACTGAAGTGTAAGGTCCTACAGACCGAGATCCACTCACTAGTGTGGTAACACTAATAGACCCAGCACTTCTAGAAAAAACATGTCAACAAGACACATAAGAACGGTGGAGAATTATAGAAGACGAAGACAAACCAGGTACGGTGAAGACAGGAAATAACTCAGGTAGAAACGTACTTTACAAGGGAACCATAGAGATTAAAAGAACTTCTCTAGAGATCAGAAAACGTAAGATAACAGAAGGAGATAAAGAAACGTCACTAGTGACTTCTTCCGAAAGAATAGAGAGGAACGATAAGAAACCTTGAGACGTAAGTTTACCTTCATAGAAAGGAAAAAGGGAAACGAAAAACGAAGAGAAGAAAAGTGTCGATAAACATTCCGGAAGAGTCTGTTGGTAAAACGGAAAGTTTAGAATGAATTACCGGACGGAGTTTCCTGGGACGGAGAGACGGAGAACAAGTCAGCGGTTCATGAGAAGCACTGGGGTACTTGACGTCGTGTGGTCCGAAGGGACAAAGAGTAGTAGAGGGTCTCAAACAGGTTCAAGTACGGGTAACTTAGGAACTACGGTAGGTCGGTAGAGTAGACGACAGAGAGAGAGGAGGAAGAAGGAAGTTAGAAAGGGTCGTACTCCCAGAAACGGTTACTCAATCGACAAACGTAACACACACACACGTTTCAGTGAAGTAAACACAAGTCGAGACACTGGGGTACCTGACATCGGTCGGTCCGAGGAGACAAGTCACCCAAGAGGACCTCACCCAACGGTACGGGAGGAGGTTCCCTTGTAGGTTGGGTCACTAACTTGGGTACAGTGGACGTCGGAAACATGACGTCCGTCTTAGAACTGGTGACTCGGTGGCCCCTTCATCGGGTCGAGAAACGTAATCCACTAGTTTCATAACCTCGAAGTCGAAGTCAACAAGGTTTCTCATAAGTCCCAACTAAAGGAAATTCTGACTGACCAAACTAGAGGAACGATAGGTTCCACGAGAGTACCCAGAGGAGGTCGTAGTGTAAAGTTTTCGTAGTCAAGGAGGAACGAGACGAAGAAATTACAGGTCGGGCTTGTAGGTATATACTGATGACTTTTCTGGTATCGGAACTAATATATCTGGAAACAGCCGTTTTACTTCGGGAACGAAGAACTGTGATTCAAACAGTATCGACAGGACGAATCTTCGTCACCAGAAGATTAAAGTACCGACGTCAGTGGTAGACACTAAAATCTCGGGTTCTCCTTCTTTAGACAGTGAGGAATGTGGAAAAGGGGAAGATAAACGGTACTTCACTACCCTGGCTAGAATCAAAAAAGCTATAACTCAAAATTCGCCCGAAAAAGTGAGAGGATGGAAGTGGGAGTAGTTCTTCGAGAAATCAAAGAGAAGTGAAAGACAGTAATCTCACCCTAGCAGACGTATAGACTTCAAAACTACAAAGAGGACCCGATCGAACACTCAGTAAGTCGGGTCGTAAAGAGTAACACACGAAACGTATATTCAATTTATTTGTTCTCACTGTTATTGTCGGAACATGACGAAAGAGTTAGGACTTGGTCAGTCAACAAGGTATGTCCCAAGATTGACAACGAAGAACTGGATGTATGTCTAAAGAGTCCTCTCTCCATTACCAGACCGTAAGGGTAGAGACTCAAAAGGTGTCTAACGACACTAGGTGTGTCAGTTTCCGAAATCACATCAGACACTTTGTCTCCGTCTACAAAAAGACCTTAAGGGAACGAAAGAGATACTAGGTCGTTTACAACCGCTAAACTAGAGACCAAGGAGAAGAAAAAGATTTGGTCCAACTTGTAGACCTTCAAGAGCCAAATGTATTACGACTTCGAATCGAACCTCCTAAAACTGGTATTGAAACGATCTTACCCCCTACTCACGCTAACGGGACAACCTGGTAAGAAAGCATGACAGGAAGAACCCTTAACCCTACTCCTAACTGGAAAAGGTCAGGACACTGGTGACGACCCAAAAGGTCTAAACGACTGTATAACTCACGTCGTGAAGTGATCGTAGTAGAAAATCCTAAAATTTATCGAGACGACCTTAAGGTAATGAAGGTGTTTGAAATAACAAACGGACAATTTGATTTTACGGAACAAGTCGAGTATCTATTAGACTGGGACGGGTGGACACTTACCGACGTTTCTTTTCTAAATGTGTAAGAAAGGTCTCCGAACCGGTAAGGACCTCTATAAACGTTCTGACTTTTGGGAAATATGAAATGAAGGAGTGACGGAGGGAGAGATAAGACGGAAAACTGAGACCAAGGAGTAACGAAGAGAGAACCCAAGATATTTTCTTGGACCGTAGGTCTGGGTCTGTCCTACCAATAAAACTCTACAATCAGCGGCGGAGGAACCAGTCGGTCGAGCAGAGATGTGGAACAGAGAACCTAAGTGACGGGACAACACACCGTTCGTCCTACTCGCACCTGAACCACCATGACGAAGGAAAAAAAAAGTAATGTCCGTATGGAGTAACATAACTTCCAAACACCGTTGGACCGTAACCGTCTACTACCAATCGAAAAAATCGTTATCTTAGAAAATTTTAGTTCTATACATACATCAAAAGAAGTCCATATTACGACGACGTATGAATTATCTGTATACGTAACCCTTGTTTTTTAAGTACACTGAGTGAAATAACACAACTGAATTTTTGTTGTACTCTCAACACTCAATTCAAAATAAACCCTGTTTTACTCCTGGCGTCGGTCCCTCTGTCGTAGAGCATGTCGAGACTCTCTGACGAGGTTTCTCCATCACTCCCTTTCACTTATATTTCTAAAACCACTTCCCCATCAACTCACGCTAGTTCGAGAATTGGATTATTCTCCAAAAGACGATCAGTACTCCTCGACTACAGAAGTACTTCCCTAAATCACGAAAAGATCTATACTCCTCTATGTTTCTAACCCCATTACTTTAGTCAAGAACTTTTATAGGTTGACAGATTTCTGGACAAGGTGGTCTAAGACACCTCGTGTCTCACGGAATAAGAGATGGGACTTGAGGGAGTCCCCCACAACTTCCAGTTGTCGACGTCGTCGGGTCACAAGTCAGAGGTGCCTCCGTCTGCCGTTTGCGGGAACCGTTCGTGGTCAAACATCAACTGTCAACTGTTATTAGCGAAGTAACACCACCAGACCTTGACTTGGGCGGCATAGAGACTCCCTACGGGACACTGAATGACGGTCAACTCTATGATAGAGGAAACGAACGAATGAACACATCACAGAGAGGGGAAGGTGGAATCGAAGTTTGTCATCAGCAAGACTCATAAGTAACTTAATATTTCAGGTAAGCTAAAATTTAAAGGGAACTCCAAAAGACTTCGAAATAAACACATCAATTCTTAAAAAATGGTCAATTTTACTAAGGAAAAGGGTAACAATAAATCTGAATAATTTAATAAAATTGATAATACAATGTAAAATCAGAGATCTTTTACGTAAGGGAAATCAAGAATTTGGACACTTGTGTACGGATATTCAACATATATACCATTGATTATGTACTCTTGACTTACATCAGTCCACCAAGTCAAACACTCGACTTTAAACACCATCTATAAAAACACAAAATACTCTTATACAAAGGTATCTACAAAATGACGCACCTGACATTTGACCTGGGTTTAAACCAAATTTCCTATTTGGTAAAAATATTCTACTAAATTGAAAAACGTACCCTTACTTACTTTTAAAGAAATTCCGAGGAGGTCTCAATCACATAGAAAGGGAGACCAAAGACCTTAGAACCCTCGTCTTTCCCTTGACGATTCAGAGTAACTGACATCAGGGAATAGAACCAAATGGCTGGAAGGTGGATCGTCGCCGAGTCCGAACTTCATCTAAGGTCACAACGGAGTAGGAGGTCGCCAACAAGGTGACACATGGACGACGTGGACAAGGAGTGACGACGCCGAACGACCCAGAAAAACACAGGGTAGTTCTTCTACCCGACACGGTAAGATTTAGAAAAAACTGTATGGTTACAGATGGGAAAAGACTGAAGACGGTCGTTTTACCTAACCTTATGTCACACCCTTCGGGTTCCGACATAATACAAGTTAACTGACGGTTCCTTGACGGGAAAGGAAACAACTTCCCAGATCATGAAGGAAAAGAGAACGAAGAGACACGTCAGGAACCGTGGCTCCTGACTCTTTAATTTCAATTAACGAAGACCCGTTTCACGCAAAAGTGACTACAATGACTTTTATTACAGTGCAAACTACCGAATGAACCTCTTCAAACGAGAACACACTACGAGATCATTACTTGACAATAAAGTGACAAAATGTCTCATGAATTCTAAAGTGCATAAAAACGACTTGAACAATTTTTTTTTTCGCGAACCCTACTACCTAATTGTTCTTGTAACTTTAAGACACTTTTCAAAGTTTAACCTCGTATAACTTAAAAGTGGGATCAGGTCGTCGACACGACGAGTGAATTTATGTCTACTTACTTCTGGGGTAAGCCTTTCTGTGGACCGGTCGCCAGGTCTCGACTACGTCCATCCGTCACGTCAAGATGTGAATGAAATCATATTATTTAAACTTTGTCAACATTTTTACCCCTTACGTGAGTACATTAAGGATCACCAAACGATAAGAATTTCGAAACACACTAAAGATCATAAAATATGTACACTTTTTGTATCCAAATCCAAAAACTTTCCATCCCTTAGTAATCAAAAAGGACACCAGAAAACGTCATTCAATACCTACAGGTCATTTAAATCGTTCACTTAACATTTATGAATTCTCCAAATATCATTCATTTCCAAAATAGTGACCAAAAACTTTCTTCACTTTCACTCTACTGATCTACTCATAATCTAAATCACTCTAAATCTCATAAATTATCCTTTTTTCCATTTGAGTCAAAAAACACATAAATGAACTTTCTTGAAATGACCTTACATTACATACCTTTACTTACAAATTATCTTTAAGAATAAAAACACCGTATGTCGACTATGATCTTCAAATCTGAAACGTACCAAAAACAGATGGGATCTTTTGATTTTCCATTTTTAGAATATCCGATGTCTTATTTTATCCATTCATTATATAAGAAGACAACAACAACAAATCAGTGATTCAACACAGTCTAAGAAAAAGCTGGGGTACCTGACATCGGGGCGTCCGAAGAGACAGGTACCCTAAAGGGTCCGTTCTTATGACCTCACGCAACGGTAAAAAAAGAAATCCCTAGAAAGACTGGGTCCCTAGGTAGAACGCAGAGGACACAACCATCCGTCTAAGAAATGGTGACTCGGTAGTCCCTTCGGGTCACAAGAGAAAACCTGAATATAAAAAGAGGTAAGGTCTTCATACAAACTTATAACTTTTGTAGACAGTTTATATTCACTTAGACTCTTAAGTCGATCGTTTTAATGATCATTAGAATTTTACCAACGACACCAAATCTTAAATAATATAAATAAGCGATACCTCAAACATTAAGGAAACATCTCCTCGGTGTCCCTAATTCTAAAAGTCAAGGAAAATAGAGAAACTAAAATCAAGGAGAGAACGTTTGTAACTAAGTTGACCATGTAAACAACTATTCTAATTGAACGTCAGTACCACTGTCTGACCTCACATTCAGTCGACTCTCAAATGACAAGACTAAGGTCGAGAGAGTAGCCAAGACAGGACGAGAAAAAGAATAAAGAAATGAAGAATTTTAAAAATTTATTAAACGCACAAATAAAAACAAATGTGATCCAGAGACAATGGCGCATGTCCAAGAGATCGAAGACGATCGCCCCCGACGAGAAACACCACGTAACGGCACTGAAGACCTACGTCTCGTGTTCGAGCTCTGTGTGCCCGAAGTCATCGACGGTGTCCACCCGGGATCTCGCGTCCAAGGGAACGGTGTACACCCGAGATCTCGTATCCGAGTCCAACGTGTACCCGAATTTAACGAGACGTTGTACACCTCAGAAGAGTCTGGTCCTTAGTTTGAACACAGGGGACGTGACCGTCCGCCTAAGAATACGTGACGTGGTGGTCCCTTCAAGATAGGACGAGAAAATGATCGACACATTTGTAACCGCGTAAAACATAGAAGAATTCGGAACAAAGAGAAATAGATTTGTTATCATGACAATACATAGATGACCCGAATAATACTTCTTTATTTACACAAAAACATACAATCCACGAATCGATGTACGGATGGTGTAATGTCGACGAGACGTTTTTCGCAACAAAAACAACTAGTATGATAAAATTTTTTTTCAAATAAAGTAGAGTACAAAGTTTTTAACGACAGCTGTTTTAAAAAACAACTAGTACAAAGACATCGAACTTTATCATTAACATGGGGTTCAAAAAAATCCGTGTGGGTAAGACTTAAGTAGTAAGGATAAAAGAAATAACTAAATTTCAGTATAAGAATCAATCCTCTCTCTTAACTAATTTCACTAAAAATCATACCATATTCATTAACTTTCCTGATTTGGTCCTCTACAATAACAATTCCCTCGCTAACAGATTAGGATGGGTCATGAAACTAGAATATAAAAGAATATGAAACTATTAAAGAATCTCGTGCAGCGTATCGTGATTTCTGTCTCACCCAGGAGACATTTAATGTCAACTGGAAAACAAATTATAAAATTACACATTCTAGGACCCCAGTAAATAAAAAGTGACAATGCATAATATGAGAATCTAATTACTAGGGAACTAGTCATAATAAATATTTTAATAGAATTAGTAAGAAGGACAATTGTTTTTACATCCGAGACAATGAAAATTTAGGAATATAGTCATTGTCTACACGGATAATTGTTTATATTAAGTGGATCTTTCCCCCAAAGAATAAAAGTACGTAGTTCTTTGGATCTATCTGTAAGGTCTCAACGAGACCACCGAGTCTATACGGGAATCAGACCACGGTAGAGTTTTGACTTTGCCCTTCGGAAGTCACATATCCCGAGGATCCTATAAAGAGAAGGTGACACCCGGTAACTTATAGACCTGAATAATGAATTCCGAGGGTCTCGCTCATGAACTTCTCTTTGTCCGTGTCTACGTACCACAGAAGACAACCCTCAGAACTTTCAATGTACCCAAGTGAAACAACGCAAAACAAGTAACTGCGTCAGAGTTTCCAGACGAGTCCAAGTTCCCTCACCCGTACGTGAGACGAGCTACCCTCTTCACAGTCTCTTAATACCAGTACAAAATTTTGGTGGTGTCACCCGTTTCGGATTATGCACTGTCACAAACAGTAATCCCGCACACACTAGTTATTTTTAAACTTTTAACTTATAAACGTACTAGAGATATATGTATCAACTGAAACGACCACCGAGTCTGCCATTTCGCAGACAGATGTTACGCCCTCTGGGCCCAAGCTAGGGACCCAAACCCTTCTAAGGGGACCTCTTCCTTTACCGTTAGGTGAGGTCCTGATAACGGACCTTTTAGGGTACCTGTCTCCTCTGACCATCCGATGTCAGGTACCCCAGCGTTTCTCAGCCTGTGCTGACTCACTGAAGTGAAAGACATATGTATCAAGTTGTATTATCCCTAAAGACAAAAAATTTAGTGAATCTAAATAAACATATTAATACAACTTAAAATTAGCCAAAGATTTCACCATCAAATATATATGGATTACTACAACTCGGTGTTCAGGAAAATGGACTATTTTGAAAAAAAAGTACAAAAGGAGGGTATCTCAATCGGAGGTAAAAATGATCAAATAGTTTATATTTAAAAGAGAAATACTGTATAAAATTAGTATGAATGTTCATGTCCCTTACCTTTATTATCTACCTACACGAATTATGAGTCTAATTGTTGATAAAAATGATATAAGTCTACAAAAATTTTGGAGCTATAAATACAAATGGTTAGTTATCTTTAAGTTCTCACTTAACAGTTTATCACGGTTTCTGAAAATAGTTTTTCATCCGTAAGACAAGTAAAACTAAAAACAGAAGTCATAAACATTTATGACATATGTTTAAAGAGAAATAATCTAAAACTTTGGACAACTCCTAAGAAAAAGTGTATTGTAGAAAAAGAGAGTAATCAGAAAAACAAAAAAATTTTTTTAGCTCAGATAAAAAGTTAACTTTATGTCGATTAAACGTCACCACTCAATCAAAGTACATATGTCGTCTCGCTAAGTCAACATATACACGACGGCGATGACGACGATTCAACGAAGTCAGGTCGAGAAACGTCGAGACATCTGACCTCGGGTGGTCCAAGGAGACAGACACCCTCAAAGGTCCGTTCTTATGACCTCGCCCAACGGTAAAAGAAGAGATTCCCTAGAAGGGCTGGGTCTCTAACTTGGTCGCAGAGAATGCAGAGGGCGTAGCCGTCCGCCCAAGAAATGGTGATCGCGGTGGACGCATATGTACAGACAAAAAGTCTAAGAAAAGGTACAATCCGATAATGTTCTATGACTAACAAGGGAGGTGACATACCATCCAGGAACAAATGGATAAGATATACACTATCACACAAATACAATTAGTCTTTGAGGATTAAATAGGGGGGGAGGGTAATATAGAGGAACCATCGGTATTCAAACAGAAGATACACACACTCAGATAAAGGCAAAACATTTATTCAAGTGAACACAATGAGAAAATTGAAAGCGTACACTCACTATCGCACGCTATCAAAAGGAACTGACGTCAATGACACTACTAGAGACCAGACATGTACATCGACGTCACGGCAGTAGAGTGGACAAGAATACCGACTCATTGTCAGACAACACGTACACATGGCGTAGAACCAGGGAAGTAGACAACCACCCATGAAGATCCAGAACCGACAACATTAATCACGACAATACTTGTAACTCTACGTACCTAAGGTCATAGTATGCCATCGAGACTAAAATCAAAAAATTCCTTGGAGACATGACAAGAGGTATCGTCGACATGGTTAAATGCAAGAGGTTGACACATCTTCTCATGGTATGAGAGACATCGTAAATAACAAATAACTGAAAAATTTCTGTCGGTAAGACTGACTACAGATAGTCAGTCTATGGAGTAACAAACATGAAAACTAAACGTAAAGAAATTATTAATCGTTACAACTCGAATAAAAGTATACGGACAATGGGTAGACACACAGTAGAAACCTCTTTACAGACAAATCTAGAAGACAAGAAAAAACTAACCCAACAAACAAAAAACTATGATTCGACATACTTCAAACATATAAAATTTTTAATTAGGGACAACCATCGTAGTAAACGTTTATAAAAGAGGGTCAGACATCTAACTGAAAACCGAAACAATACCAAAAGAAACGACATGTTTTTGAAAAACTCAAATTAATCTAGGGTAAACATTTTAAAGACGAAAATAAAGGTAATGACATTCTCTGTCTCGGTCGGTGGGGGGGTGGGCAAGGGGGGCGGAAGGGTTCATAATGACGTTAAATACAACCTCACAAGACAAAAGGAGATCCTCAAAATATCATGGGTCAGAATGTAAATTTAGATTAAGGAAACTCAAATAAAAACATATACCACAATTCTCTTACAAGACTAAAGTAGGCAAATGCACATCGACAGGTCAAAAGGGTCGTCATGATTGACTTCTCTAACAGAAAAGAAATGACATATAAGAACGGTGAGTGTTTGAGTTTCACACACTCAAATAAAGATCCGAAAGGTAGGACAGGTAACTAGAGATACAGATAAAAACACGGTCATAGTATGACAAACTAATGACATAGAGACATCATATTAGACTTCAGTCCCTCGCACTAAGGAGTCCACACAAGAAAGAGTTCTAACAAGACCGATAAACCTAAGAAAACACGAAGGGATGTTTATTTAAAAAAACAAGATCAAGATACTTTTTATGGTGACCATTAAACTTTCCTTAACGTAACCGACATCTAACGAAACCCATCACACCGGTAAAATCGTAATAACCAAGAAGGTAAGGTTCTTGTGTCATATAGAAGTTAAAGAAAAGTAGTTACAAAATATCAAAAACTTCAAGACCATAAGACGAAGGAATCCGAAATAAATATCTATTTAACAGAAAAAATTACGAAATAATAATAAAAAACTATAAATAAATAATTAAACCGAGGACAACTACCTAGTGTCGGAAGAGCACCACTTCTCCGAACACATTGATCTCTAGAGAAGTTCTTTTGACCTCTATAGTACCCTTATAAAGTACATTCCTCCCCGTACTATTTCCTGTCTTTACCATTCCTGGATAGTCTTCGTCTCATTCTTCCCACCGTTCTTATTTGTCTTCTTGATATGTCTTTTCCAGAATTACTGAACTTATTGGTGCTAAAACACCAGTAAGTGGATCTCAGTCTTTAGGACCTAACACTTCAGGACCTCACACTTCAGTTCACCCAGAATCGTAAATGATGGTTGTTTCGATCACCTCTCCACCATCTTAAGGTCGACTCGATAAATCTTAGGATCTTCTACTACGACAATTTCACGACATGAATTACGCAGTCGTTTAAACCTTTTGAGTCGTTACCAGTGTCGTGACCTTTTCCAGTCAAAAGTAAGGGCAAAGTTTCTTTCCGTCACGGTTTCTCACAAGTTTAATGACATTTTAACATGAGTAAAGTAAACGATCGTTCCAATACGGGTTTTAGGAAGTTCGTTCTGAAGTCCTCAAACACTTGGTTCTTGAAGGCTTACATGTCTGACCAAATTTTTTTCCGTCTCCTTGATCTCTAGTCCAACGGTTGTAAACAACCTAGTATCTCTTTCGGTCCCTTAAGGTCTTTTAGTAAATGAAGACGAAGTAATTGACACGATTTCGGAAACTGAAACACCTAGTGTTGTTTGACCTTTTAAGAATTTCTCTATTCTTATGGTCTGATGGAATGAATAGAGGACTCTTTAACCATACGTCCAGTTCTTCGTTGTTAATCTCACCCCTGTACCTTGTTGACTGACCAAGGTTTAACCCTTTGCTTATACTGTTCGACATATAACAGTGGGACAAATAAATTGAAGATACGTCTCATGTAGTACACTTTACGACCCGACCTACTGAGTGTTCGACCTCAGTTCTAACGGTTCTCTTTATAGTTGTTGGAGTCCATACATCTACTATGGTGAGATTACCGTCTTTCACTTCTCGTTGATTTCTCGAAGAAACACTTCCACTTTCTCTTCTTATTTTTTCGGTCGAATTTTGAACTTTAAGTTCTTTGATTCCCCCACAGACCGGGGGAGTGAAGTGCCGTTTATCTACCCCCTTTCACCTTCGTCACTGTCTGAAATAAAAGGAATGCAAGGTTTTAGTTGCGCCTGTCACTGATGTCGGTGCTTTAATTCTATGAACGAGGAACCTTCTTTTCGATACTGTTGGGATCTGTCATATAAGTTTTCGTCTCTGTAGTGAAACGACTATTTCCAGACAGATCAATTCGATACCAAAAAGGTCATCAATACATACCTACACTCTCAACCTGGTTTTCTTCCGACTCACTACTTCTTAACTACAAAAAATTAATACCACGACCTCTTCTGAGAACTCTCAGGGAACCTGACGTTCCTTCACTTTCACCAGTTAGGATTTCCTTTATTTGGGACTTATAAGTAACCTTCCGAACTACGACTTCGAGATCATGAAACGGATGGACAACACTTCTCGTCTGAACAACCTTTTCTGGGACTACGACCCTTTCTAACTCCCGTTCTCCTCTTCCCCCGCTATCTCCACTCTATCCATCGTAGTGGTTGAGTTGTCTGTATTTAGACTCGTTTAAGGACCTCTACCACTTACTAACCCCTCGGACCACACGACGGTAGGAACCCCAGTGTTTCTCAACCTGGTGCTGAACCGCTGACTTGTCTTTGTTGTTACTTAAATAAACCGACGTCGTCCAGAATCTATACCCGGTGTCCTAGAAGCTAGAAGTAACGTCGTATCCTCTAGAAAATTAACACTGTACACTCGGGAATAAACACCGTATACCTAGATCAAGGTACTCGTCCCTAACTTACATCCGGGAGACGTAACCCTCGTACCTGAGAATCGGTGACTTGGGGTCACTTCAGGATCTCAGAAAAACTTCGTCACCATTTACTTGAATGAAGGAATTAGAGAGAAAGACTACGAAGTAACAATCATATGTCTTTATGTTTACTAAAGACATATAATTAAAACATAGGTCGTTGAAAGTTTAAGTAACTACTCGAGGTCATCAAAAGACTATCGTAAAAAATCCTAAAAGATACACTTCTTTCGACTCACGGCTTCTTAACTACAAACTTGACACCACAACCTCTTCTGAGAACTCTCAGGGAACCTGACGTCCCTCTAGGTTGGTCAGGTAAGACTTCCTCTAGTCGGGACCCACAAGAAACCTTCCTTACTACGATTTCGACTTCGAGGTCATGAAACCGGTGGAGTACGCTTCTCAACTGAGTAACCTTTTCTGGGACTACGACCCTCCCTAACCCCCGTCCTCCTCTTCCCCTACTGTCTCCTACTCTACCGACCTACCGTAGTGGCTGAGTACACTCAAACCCACTTGAGACCCTCAACCACTACCTGTCCCTCCGGACCACACGACACTAAGTACCCCAACGTTTCTCAGCCTGTGCTGACTCGCTGACTTGATTTGACTACGTATCACAATACAGTAGAACTGTCAAAATGATGAAGAAATTTGAAGATTTTTTCGAAACCGATTTTTACATAAATAACAAAGACAGTACTAATGATGTATTTATAACTTGTAAACTCGGTTCATTACGTCATACCAATGGAAAAAAACCATGTAATACAAAAAGAACCTCAAAACACTAACGGAATAAAAAAAAAAGATAAATTCAAAGAAACGTTCAACCTCAGAGGATCTTGGAGATTGTCGAAATACTTTGAGGAGTTATATTAAAGGACGTATGGCTTACATTATCTATTAGGTAGACAGGAACAAAAAGAATTCTCTCAAAAAAGATCGTGGAAGACAGTAAAAGATAAGACAACTAATAAGAGAGATAGACTATGTTGTAACAGTAGGAACCTCAAAGAAAAAGGAGAAAATATACAATCTAAGAGGAAAAAGAACCAACGACACGGAAACAAAGAATCACACATGAGAACGGATCGATTTCGTACATGTAGAAATTTTCAATGTACTTATCCGTCACCTACTCAACTAACAATCTTTCGATGTCCACACTACATATCACTGAGTAAGTATAAGAAATGAAAAGTCAAGAGTCTAAATGACTTTAACAGAGATTATTGTTAAAAGTTTTTGCGTGTATTTTTCCCGAAGGAACCACCGAGTCACTATTTCTTAGGCGGACAGTCACGTCCTCTGTACCCTTCTAGGGTGTACGATTCCCCGTTAGTTTGGACACGCGGTGGTGATAACTCGGACACGAGGTGTTGTTCTTTTCGGCGACGTCACTCTTCAGACGTGACGTTGATCTCTTTCGGATGTGTCGGTTTTTATTTATTTATTATGTCATTTTCATTTAAAATTTTTTTACGACTAATAAAACCTTGAACACAGACCTACTCAAACAATTTTGTCAAACTCACATACATCAAAAAGAACGGACAAAGACAAATCCTGTCAGGTTTGCTGACATGACAATCCACTTGGTATCGTGTCGAATAAAACATTTAATACGAATAAAAAGGAGTGAAGTTAGTTGTTTATCTACATTGACAACGATGGATCACATCCCAGAACAAGACAAAAGACGACCTTTTAGACACTAGGAGTCTACCCACAGTACTTCGGTAACACTTATTGTTTGATTAGAAGTCAAGTCAAGTCAGCGAGTCAACACAGGCTGAGAAACACTGGGGTACTTAGCGTAGTGAGGTCCGGAGGGACAGGCAGTGGTTGAAGGCCTCAAGTGAGTCTGAGTGCAGGTAGCTCAGGCACTACGGTAGGTCGGTAGAGTAGGAGACAGCAGGGGAAGAGGAGGACGGAGGTTAGGGAAGGTCGTAGTCTCAGAAAAGGTTACTCAGTCACGAAGAGTACTCCACCGGTTTCATGACCTCAAAGTCGAAGTCGGAGTAAGGAAGGTTTCTTTAGGGTCCCGACTAGAGGAAGTCTTACCTGACCAACCTAGAGGAACGTCAGGTTCCCTGAGAGTTCTCAGAAGAGGTTGTGGTATCAAGTTTTCGTAGTTAAGAAGTCGCGAGTCGGAAGAAGTGTCAGGTTGAGAGTGTAGGTATGTACTGGTGTCCTTTTTGGTATCGGAACTGATCTGTCTGAAACAACCGTTTCATTACAGAGACGAAAACTTATATGACAGATCCAACCAGTATTGAAAAGAAGGTTCCTCATTCGCAGAAAATTAAAGTACCGACGTCAGTGGTAGACGTCACTAAAACCTCGGGTTTTTTATTTCAGACTGTGACAAAGGTGACTAAAGGGTACTTCACTACCCTGCCCTACGGTACTAGAAGCAAAAGACTTACAACTCGAAATCCGGTTGAAAAAGTGAGAGGTGAAAGTGAAAGTAGTTCTCCGAAAAATCAAGGAGAAGTGAAAGACGGTATTCCCACTACAGTAGACCTATAGACTCCAATAACTATAAAGAGGACCGTTAGAACTAAGGTCGAACACAAAGAAGGTCAGGTCGCAAAGAGTACTACATGAGACGTATATTCAATTTATTCGAATCACGGGTCAATTATATATGTATGGATGGACAAGAAGACAATGAACGGAAAAGGTGACTTGTCATATATCAACACTGGAGAATCGTTATATATCTCTTTACCGAGGACGAAGGAATGTTGACTTATCATAAGGTAACACATCTTCATACTTCAATCAAACATCCCATCAGTAAATAAACCTGTAAACACAATAAAGATGAGAGGACGACAACCTTTATTATTGACGTCACTTATCGGAACGGGTAAACAGAATGGTGACGGTAACCCTATCTAAAGAACTCCATCGTGACTTAGTCTAGAATTTATATATATATATCAATACATTCTATGGTAGTGGAAGGGGACATACCCGAAACATGGTAAAACGTAAGGATGGTCCTTCATTAAACAGTCACAAAGAATGTGTCAGAACGGTCACTACATACAGTAGTCGTCACATCCAAAAAAAGGTAGACTCTACTCCTTACCATAGTGACATCAAAATTTCCGGAGAAACCGGAAAAAGACAAGAATGGAGTGGGTAAAAAAGAGGGGACGAAAGACTTTCAGAAAATTATAGTCTCTATCATTCAAACAGACACAATACTGATTAAATAGATGTGCGACAACACACCGTAGCCGAAGAACCTCTTTCGGACAAACGTAGGAACAGAGAACGAGGGTCGACACACCCAGGGTCGGACGAAGAGTCCTCAACACGACCCGAAGGTTGTACCGAAGAACTCAGGACACACAGATGTCACGAAAGGAGAGTTAAAGACCTCATAGAAGGTCATTAAAACCCTCTAAATAAATTCGACATTTAAAAACTCGGGTATGCACTTACATTTACGGTCAACCATTAAATAGACTAATGTCTTAAGTCCGAAACTTCATTAAAATGGAGTCCAAACTTCCGTAGTGAATTGGAGAACAATTAGATCGGGTCACAACTACCAGTTTCTTATTCAGATCATGGAGAGATAAAAAATATTTCTTAAAAATTCTTAATCTGATAAAACATCTCGTTAAAGTTCAGTATCGTTTTAACTCAGTGTCCATGTTACCAAGGAGTATACAAGGAACAGAGAAGTCACAACGGGTCGTCGTCGTAGGGTGCGGGTCAACATGAAGACAATTTATTTACGTCAACAATGTCACTGCGTACTAGTAGGATTCAGACATCAAGTGGCATCACAAGCGAGAACCACTACATACCAGACACCCAGAACTGTTTATTCATTACTGTGCTTAGGTGGGAATCTCATAGTATGTCTCACCGAAGTGCCGGGATTTTAAGGAGAAACGACGTCGATAAGTAGGGACGGAGGGGGAATTGGAAAATAACAGACTGGAAAGTAACAGAGGTATCAAAAACTGAAAAGGTCTTATAGTATATCAACCTCAGTATTTTATACATTTGAATAGTCCAATCATAATACCTAAATTCAAAGGAGGCACAGAAAAGTACCGAACTACCGAGAAAAAAGAAAGTCATGACTTATTAGACAACAACCCTATATCATGGTTCACAAATAGGTAAGTGGATGACTTCCTACAGAACAACTAACGAAGGTTCAAAACCGTGAATACTTATTTTCAGGATACTTGTAGGTACACATCCGAAAATATACCTATATTTAAAAGTGGAGGAAACCCATTCACAGTCCCTCGTATTAAAGACCTAGTATAGCATTCTCAAAACAATCTTTGACGGTCTAAACGTAAAGATAGTCGAAACTTACTCTTAAGGTCAACGAAGTGTAGGAGAGGTCGCAAACGACAACAGTCAAAGTGGTAAGATTATCCATATAATCACCACAGAGTAACAAAACTCGGACATAAAGAGACTGCTGGATACTATGTCTCGTAGAAAAGTACACAAATAAACGGTAGAGACAGAAGAAACTACTCCACCTATAATTCCAAAAACCAAGTAAAAAATTTCCTACAAATATTAGTCAAACAAAAGAACAACGACTTAAAATTTTCAACACATACAATATCTATTATCATGAAATAGTCCATACAGAAAGTGTTTATAAAAGAATCGTAGAACTGCAACAGAAAGTATCTCGTCTTCAAAATTTAAAATTAATTCAGACTGCATAGTCAATAAAAAAAGTACCTAACGCGGAAACCGTAACATAACCCAACCGGTTTTACAAGGAAACCAAAATTTCATTTTTATTTTCTGTGAAAAAAGTAAAAGAAGTTCTTGTATAAGTAACAAAAAACAAGGTAATGGAAGACACTAAAAAATTCCGTTGAAACATTAAGGAAGAAGGGTTTTGAAATATAGAAGAACGCGTTTCTTGACAAGGTCCACGAAAAATGTCAGAAGGTCCCTAAATTTTAACAAAGGTAATTCTCTTAAAACATTTCTGACTTTATTTACCTTAAAAATTCCACGTCACAGACCACTTTACCATATACTTAGTCTTCAAGGGTCGTTTTGACAATGTCAAAAACGGACTAGTAATTTCTTTGTGCGTTAGAACACAATGGGACTACTTTTCTAAAACACAAAAGACAACTGATTAAGACCTATGAACAACAGTCCACGAGATTAACCCTCGTCATGAACAACCTTAACAAACTAAAAGGTCTTTCTCGAGAATTATCTCCTGAGGCAATGTTTAGGGTAGTATATATGATATATTAGAATCCTACTTCTGGTCGGAAACCACACCACCAAGGAAAACGAACAGGGTGTTAGAGAATGTCAATAATAAGTGACTGATGAAAAGTAGTGGGCAGTGTCAAACAAAATTTTTGTCTTACAAAAGTACTGCAAACTCATCTTAACGAACGTCTTTATGACAAAAAAGTACCCCGAAGGGACCACTAGGTCACTAGTCCTTAGGTGGACGGCAACGTCACCCGTGCCCAAACCAGGGTCCAGACCTTTCTAGGGTGTACAACATCCTGGCGATTCAACACGGCGTTCATGACTTCGGGTGTACGGATCTCGGACACGAGACGTCATTCTCTTCGGCGGTGTTACTCTTCGGGAACCGGACGTCGACCTCTCGTCGGGGGTAAACAACGTTGATCTCTTTCGACGACACGTTGTCGTTTCTGGGTCGTGTCGGTTTTTGCTAAAAAAAAAATTTATTTTCTTCCAAAAAGGGTGAATTGAATACACTTTGGGTTTATGGTTTCACTAATTGTATTGGTTCGACCACGTTTACTAAAAGTCGCGAACTAAACCTACAAAACTCATACAACCGACAGAGGGTGCACCATATTGTAACTAGAAAGAGCCAATTACAGACCCAAATTACCGATAGTTGAAGTCGACCAGATGGACTATTCAGTGTCGTGGAAGAGGTATGTGACGTGTTTAGTCAACACAAAAGAACTTTATTATAAAGAAGACAGAGGTCTTAATTTTACTGACCTTTACCGATGTGTTTTAAAGTGGTTAAAACTATTCCAAAAAAAAAAAAAAAAAAAAAAACTACGTGTGACTCTACTGTCGACAGTGTTATGTCAGATTGTCTTAACAAAGTTTACTTCAATTTCTGTCGATTCGTGACCACTACCGTGGGGTGAGGTCATGAGAACGGACCTTTTAGGGTACCTGTCTCCTCGGACCATCCGACGTCAGGTACCCCAGCGCTTCTCAGTCTGTACTGACTCACTGAAGGGAAAGTGAAAAGTGAAAGTACGTAACCTCTTCCTTTACCGTTGGGTGACGTCACAAGAACGGACCTCTTAGGGTCCCTGCCCCCTCGGACCACCCGACGGCAGATACCCAATGTGCCAACCTGTGCTGACTTCACTGAATCGTTCGTGATGGCGTCGATAGAACATCCTTTTGACTTACTTGAAAAACCGTCTGAGTCATAGATTTTACACAAGTTGTATTGGTTCCAATAGATCTAAAAGAGGATAATGATGGAAAATCCCTAAAATATAAAATATCAAAAATTAAAATGTAAATCCATATACTAGACAATGCTCAAGTAAAAACACTACCTATATTCCAGACACAGATTTAAGTGAAAAGACGTACATCTTCAGGTCAACAAGTCGTGGTAAACAACTTTTGTGACAAGTAAACATAATGGAAACAAGTAAACAGTTTCCCGCCAACTGACAAATACCTCCTAGAGAATACCCGAAAGATAAGACAAAAAAAAAAAATTACTACATAAACAAGTAAGAAAGTGGTCAAGAAAATGTGACAGTACTAATTACATCGATATATCACACAGTACTTCAGGTCATTACAGGAGGTCAAAACAAAAAGTCGAAGTTACAGGACAACCAACACAGAAAAACGGAGAGACATTTTTGAGATCTTAGTCAAACAACTATAGGAGTTTTATTGAATGATCCTTAAACTAACGCTAACGCAAATTTCAGATACCTAGTCCACCCCTTCTCGACTGTAGAAGTACTATAACAGAAGTTAAAGAACATCAAATGGAGTATATATATAAAACATACACCTTAGTCATGACTACAGAAGAAAGTAGAAAGTATGATCACTAAACATAGAAAATAAGAATCAATCATGTCGATCTCTAAATAGTCAAACCTAGAAAAACTTCTTGGTCCAAAACAAAAACAACTAAAAAGAGACAACTGAACGATTAAATTTAAAACAACTAAAGATTCAAAATATTATAGACGAACGAAACGTAAATTAAACGAGAAGAAAAAGACCAAACCATTTAACCTTCGCATCGAAAAACCAAAATTTAGAAAGGAGAAAAGGCTATATACGTAAAGTAAATCAGGATATTTAAAAGGAAATCAATCACAGTCAGTGAGTCAGTACAGGTTGAGAAACGTTGGAGTACCTGACATTGGGCGATCCGAGGAGACAGATACCTTAAGAGGTCCGTTCCTATGACATCACCCAACGGTAAGGGAAAGGGTCCCCTAGTAGGGGTTGGGTCCCCAGTAGAGGACGTAACGTCGGTCTATAAAATGGTAGAGTCGGTGGGCCCTTCGGGTCTATGGGGAAACTCGTGACGAAATAGACTTAGGGTGTCTAAAATCATTTAACATGAAAGTAAAAGTAAATCAAGTTTTATAAAAACAGAATTTTAAAGTAGAAGTTTGGTACATAAATCTTCACACAATAAATTAGAAGCTCACAAACCCCTAAAAGGTCGACAGAAAGATAATGACTCACATCTAGAGTAACACCAGACTCCTATAAAGAAAATAGGAGAAAATTTAAACAATTTTCACACAAACTACCAAATGTTATATCCGGGAGAACTACTTATGAGGTTCCCTAGAACTCTTCTTCCATATAAGTCAACAACCCATTTCACGATATATATACAGTCAAAATAGGTACACTAATTACCATCATAACCCAAGTCGATACAGAAAAAGACTAAAAGAATTCCGACTTCGACAGGTAAAGACTATCTCTATCACTTCACAAAAGTCGACACTATCACTTAAGTAGATAAAGACGAACATCAAGGATAGCCAAAAATGGAGTTGATCAAACTACGAGACAACAATCCATGTATGTGTAATTCCTAACAATACAGAAGAACCTCTTAACTCTGGTATTAGCAATGTATTACGAAAAGACATAGGGGTCACTTAAAGAAACGAGAATTTAGAGAGAGTTGTAACTCTCTCTAACCGTCGAGTCGACCATTTCTTAGGTGGACGTTACGTCCTTTGGACCCAAACTAGGGACCCAACCCTTCTAGGGGACCTCTTCCCTTTCCGATGGGTGAGGTCGTCAGACCGGACCTCTTAAGTATGTGTCAGGTACCCTAGTGTTTCTCAGCCTATGCTGACTCACTGAAAGTGAAAATGACCCTTTGGGTTTATGGGGAAATTCCCGAAAGAGAACTAGAAACAATGGAACCATGGAGAAAGAGGTAGACAAACGAAAGTGAGACTTATATAGAAACAAAAATTTCACTTAAAGAATATCTTGTAGATGTTATACCATAACGAAAAAGTAAGTCATACTGTCAGAGAAATAACCTCACGAATGAATCTGGTGACCGTAAAGTCCTCTAATAACCTAATTACAGACGGTATGAATGACGACATAACGGGAAGAAGAGACAAGTATAAAAACAGAAGAGAAAAAGACGGAAAATGTCAAAAAGGAACGAATAAATGAATGCCAACGTGACACGACAGGAACGACACGTGTCGGTAGGAAGATCGAAGACACTCACCCGTGACGAAAGACCCACGTCAGGAGTCCGAAGAGTAACACCACTGAGGAGAACAGCGTCTCGCGTCCGTGAGTCCGTACGTCCGAAGCCCTCGACGACACCTGAAGTCATCAACACCGCGAACCCGAGACCTTGTTCGTCCGAAGTCACCAAAACCACCCAACCGAGTCATCAACACCGAGTGTCCGAATCGATCGACGGGACACCATGTACACTAGAAGGGTCTGTTCCCTATCTTGGGCACAGGGGAGACAACCATTCGTCTAAGAAGTGGTGACCTGATGTTCCGTTCAGGGGAAAATACCAAAATTAACTCGTACACGAACTAAGGGAAATGAAACAAAAGAATGGAACAGTCAATATGAAATTTTTTTTTGTTGAAATTCGAGATCTCAAACGTCATATGTTGATTAAGACCATGTGACAGTTTATTACGCCATCTCGAAGTAACCATCACTCTTATAGAATACTGTCGTTTCGTAAGATCAAGAAGGTGAGATCAGGAAACATGACAACAGAAAGTGAAAGTATATTCGAGGTATCAGTAGATCATGTAACAACGATTATAATGATACTTGTTTAAATAGTCAAGTTAATTTTTAGTTTTTCATTTTCAAAAATATAATGAAAGTGAATGAGACAAAGATTACAAGAAGGAAATACGTCTAGACTCAAAGTCTCGATAGAACAAAAAGAAGAGAAACTTATTAAAGAAGATCGTAAAAAAACTTCCCGTCTAGATGACCGTTGTCTAAGGGAGTAGACACAAACTCGTTCAGACAAAGAGAGTGAAACTTCCTATGAAAACGTCTTATGTTTTAAATTATAAAGCGAGGTCATAGAAAAACGAAGGTACGAAAGACTCCTCTTCATCCTAGATTAAGAATTAAAACGAAAAAAATTTTAAGACCGAAGAATTCTCCAAAAAAAGAAATAGAAACTAAAAAGAGTGTAAACTTATACTTTTTGGATAAATCCAAAATAAAAACAAAGGAACCGTGAAAAGGATAAACCACAAGAGACGCGAAGGAACAGACACCAAACCACAGACTGTAATTAGACCCCGTTTAACAACAATGATGAAATGTATAAAAAAAGGACAAAGAAAGAACAGAAAGACTATAAGAGTAATACATGTATAATGGGAATGTAACAATAAATTGTCAAGAACCTACAAGACAAAAAGGGACGTAGAAGTAGAAAAAAAAAGAGAAATGAAAAGTCATAACTTTCAAAGAAAACTGTATAGAAGTTCGGGTCTTCAACAAAGGAATCGACTCAGATGAACCAGATGATTACTCAGATAGTTTCGTAAGAAGTAAAGACGAAACCACAAAAACTAAAGACGACACAGAATTTAGAGAAACTAGAATTTTTTATAATAAAACCAATAAGACCTAGCAGAAATCTTGAAGGGACCACCGAGTCTGCCATTTCACAGACGGACGTTACGTCCTCTGGGTCCAAACTAGCGACCCAACCCTTCTAGGAGACCTCTTCCTTCACCGGGGGGTGAGGTCGTGAGAACGGACCTCTTCGGGTACCTACCTCCTCGGACCATCCGATGACAGGTACCCCAGCGTTTCCCAGAAGAGACGACACGTCCGAAAAGTGTCGTCACCGAAGAGAACACACCTCAGGACCGAGATCCGGGCACCCGAGTCATCAACGACAAGGACCCCAGACAGATCTTATGTCCGAGTTGTCGTCACCGCATCCCCGCATCAACAAGACGTCATACATCCTAGAAGGGGCTGGTCCCTAGTTTGGGTGCAAAGGACGTGACCGTCACCTGAGAAATGGTGACTTGGCAGTCCCTTCGGGTAGACGGTACAGACAGACAAAAAAGAATTTGTAAGGTAAAAAGACGAGTATAATGAGTAAACAAGAATAAATAACAGATGAAAAAGTAATCTCGGAGAAACTCCCACCTCTATGATTATAGGAGACATGATTCCTCCTTGAAACTCTGGTTTTCAATTCACCCGTATTTCACACTAATACTTTAAATAACACCCAACTGTCCTAGTCGACCTGCTGGTAGGTATCCGTAAACGTCGACGTGAAGTACGCCGACTTTCCCGAGAAGATCTCTACGAAGCCCATCTAAGGCAGAGACAAGTCGGACACAGAAGTACATACTCGACGGGTGAAGTAGTCACATACAGTTGTACGACCCACTTTGACTCCCCCTTACCGACAGAATCGTAAACCCTAGTACAAACCGTCAAAAGTAGACACTTCATCTTACCTATCAGGACATGTCTGGTTGACTGATATATATAGGAAAAAGCAAATAGAAAAATCTTAACAATACATTAACGTCTTTAAATACAAATTTTTGACGTGTAGAACTACATTACGGTTCCTCTCTTGAAACGTCTATTGGGTCTTCGGAAGAAGGAGGTGGGTCCACCTAATACAATGAATTACACTTAAAACTAGTTATACCATATGTATCACTTCGTGAGCCATCTATAACTATTCAACAACAAAAGAATAAGTTTTATAAACTTAAAAGTAACACTGAAACACAAACTTTGTACGTCAAAATCTTCTAACAAATTAAAAGTCTATAACCCCACAAATGTTTATAAATAAAGATTAAGACTACATCAGTCTCCTGAATAAAACATACCAAAGTGCAATTCACATAACTCTCAAACGTAAGACTCATCGTATACCACATAGACCCAATTACAGGGTACACTTGAACCTTTTTTCCAAATAAAACCGTAATGACTTAATGGTAAGACACTTACAGTAGATTCGGATCAACCGACAAACACTACAAATCCAGAGGATATAGGAAAAGAATACAAAAATGGGTGAACAATATAGTTAATGACTCTTCACAAATATAAAAATTTATACTCATATAGTTAAAAAGAATAAGATAGTCAAAAACGAAATATATAAAGTCATATGATATTAATCCAAATATATGAAAATTCGAGCAATGTCGAAGGAAAAAACAAAACAAAACAAATAAAAACTGACACGAAGTACTAACACCCTAGAATCAAGGGACTTGTCTATAACTTGAGTCCGGGAGTCATTACTCTTGACCCCCGGGATTGGTGTCCTGGTGGTCGGGACAACACCGAAGAAAAAAAAAACCCCCCCCCCAGAAAATTTTTATAAAATAATTCCTAGAAATATCTCGTTGTAGGTCCGAGGTCTGGGTCCCCGGTTCCTTTAGACAGAACGGAACCAATGACCGATCCCGGACCGTCCGTCGAGACCGCAGGGTGAAAAGACAAGTACCACAGTCATCCGTCGTAAAAGTAGAGACCCAAGGTGTCACAAGGACACTAGTTTGTTTCCGAAGAATCCCGGTCAGAATCGCCAACCCAGGGTTCCGTCGTACTAGAAATGGAACTACGGGTCGTGTGGGACAGACTCGTCGTGCACCACACGCCTCCACAGTTGTATCATCAATTGTCCCAGGGGTGACACCTAGTACTCCGGTAGGTGTTTGAAGTACCTAAATCGGCAGATAGGAACCTCAAAGGGTCTGTGGTGCTGGAGTGTCGGAAACCGGGGCACTATTTGGAGTCGTGTGGTATCATCCGGGAAACGTGTCGTTCCGGAGAACCCTCGCATATTCCGTCTCTGAGACGGACCTGTCACCGTATGTCTGAAGACACCGATGGAAAAGTCGTATATCGGGATGTGACGGGAGTCCCTTCGACGTAGAGAAGACTTGGTGTTGTCAGTTAAGGGTCTAGGCGGTCGGGAGGAGTGGTTCTCGTAAGAGACAGGAACACCGGCATTATTACTAAAGACAGGACCAACCACATTGAGACTGGAGTGGAGGTCTCATGGGTAGAAGTCGGTAGAGGACTCACTCTTTGAGTAAGTCAAGTCGAAACTTCTACGGTAGAAGAAGTTTCTGTTTGAAGAGAAGAACCTTTAGACGTGACGGTAGAATGGAGGGTGTGGGACCTTTCCTTTCACAACCCCGAAGAATTAACTGAGACAATAAATAGTAAAACCTTATAGGAAAAACTACGGACTATGGAAACCAAAATTATTAACAAGGAAGGAAGAAACATACCAGAGAATTAACTACATAAATTTGATATAAATAACTTTATTATAACAACCCCAACCTTTCTAAAAACGACATATATCATAAGTGTTCATCTAACAAAAGAAATAGAATCGTCGTGGAATTTCTAAATAAGGTGACGAAAAAGATCGGTTGTAACAAAGACTGTTGTTTAGACCTCGGTGACAAAACAAAGGGATTTAAATTCTACAGAAAATAACAATCCGACAAATTTTCATAAAAGACACAGTGACCAAAAGTCTTTAACCAATCTTACACGGAACACCAAAAAGGGAAACAAAAAATAGAATGAAACCGAAGTAACTGGAACAACCGAGATACAAACACATGAATGTGTAGACTTTTGGAAAGACGGTAATAAAAACAGTCTGAAAAAGAAGTGGGGAGACAGGAGAAACACCTCAGGTAAAGTAAATACGACCCGGTCAACGATAACAGGATCTTCAGTGACTCCGACAAACACAAGATAAAACCTATACAACACAATGTTACAGAGTGTAAGTTACGAAAAAGTAAATACCCCAGACTAGACGATGATTCGTGTAGATCACATAAAAAAAAAGGAAGAAGTAAAACCTAGTACATAAAAAGCAGTCAAAGTAAATAAATAAGAGGAAGGGGTAAGTAGACAAAATTCACAAATACAGAAGGAAATTGACAACCTCGTATCAACAATTACTAAGAAAATCGTAGAAACGAACGATTAATGTAACAAAACCAATATTGGACAAACGACCCAATGTCAAACGACGAAAGGGTGTCTGGATCATGAACATCAACCCCAACAACCTGTAGACTTCACAGGTTGGGTTAACACCTCGTAACCCAAAATGACCACAGGAAATGACTTATAATCTCAAAACAAAACCGTTCGTACAAGACCCTACACAGACATCGTCGAAAGGAAGAATCCCGACGAAGTAGGAGGACGGTTCCTTAATAGAAATACCAAAAAGGACTAACAGGACACACGAGTTTCTCCACCGATCTACCTCAAACTTTTCGAGAGTACGGAAACGTTCAATCATAGATCGGTTTCTAACTTCTGGTGGTATGGAAAAGGTCTACAAACCTCGGGGTACACTCTAGAGAAAGGAACGGTCGCGAGACTGGGTGCCGAGGGTCGGGTGGAGCGGAGGAATGGAAGGTATACTGAGAGTCACATCGTGTTGAGTCACAGGAACCAATGGGAAGTACGTGGTAACAGGAGTTTACCAGGAACCCTACGTGAACCAACCACATCCCCGGGAACACACCCAAAAGTCGAAGGACCAAGGTAGTAGGACACGACGGACAACAGGACTACAGACGTAGGTCTACAAAGTATAGAGAACAGGGTAAAAGATCAACAAACACCGTCCTTTTACTCAAGACATAGAAAATCATGAAATACTGATCCTAAAAGTGAAAAAACCGACATCAAAAATAGGTACACTAAAACGAAAAACACACAAAATACCCGTTAAATCCGTCTATTTGACGAGAAGGACATTAAAATAGAAGGGTCTTGGGGAATATAGAAGACAAATTTCCTATCCGTTCGTTTACCAAAAGAATGTAAAACCGACAAAACCCCAAAAAACGAAAAAACCGGTGTAGAACACCACACACCCTAAGACGTCTCAAGGGATTGGTCCTTACCTTGGACCTGGAAACCGTCACTTTCGTCTCATCACGTTTCAGGATTGGTGACCTGGAGGTCCCTTAAGGGAACACCAAATAAAATTAACGTATGAAATATACCGTCAAAAAGTATTCAATTGAAAAAGGACTCAAACTTGATAAAAAATTAGGTCAAAAGCAACTGTATATGAGTGAAGAGAAAATCCGGTACGACCACACAGACGTTCGTACTACTTCTTTTCCTGTAGGGTGTTCATTCGCCGAGACTTTGAACGGAAAAGTAAATAAATAAAAAATTCATTAATTAAAATCAACCTCCTATTAACGAAATTTGTAACACTATCAAAAACGGTATGCAACCGTACTTAACCGGTGCCCGTGTGTACAGCGGGTAGGACTTAGGGTGAGGGAGCAGGGAAGGGTGGGGTAGGGAGACCCAACAGGGTCTCGTGACCGAAACTCACGGGACGAAGTACGCAACTTGAACGTGACCAATAGATAAAATGTCTTTGAACGGAAAAATCTATCGTGTGATACCACAAACCAATGTACCCGACACTCCAGTAGAGAAACTCCGGGAGAGAACTTGGGAGTCTCGTCGGTCGGAGTGTACCTCGGAGCGACGTGTGACTTATTACCACACGATAGAAGGGGGACAAGTAGTTCTTGGATCGATCGTGAGACGGTCCGCGTGAGTGAAGAAGTATTTTAAAAGTCTACTTACTTCTATAACATTGCATCTCTTTCGTATAAGTACAACTTTCTATTAAAATTCACTGTTTCACCATACGTAGAATTTAGGACATCCATGATCTCACATTTTCGTTGAAAAAAGGAAGGACGTTAAAAAAACATACACATATCAATACAGGTCTTACTTTTAACTCAAGGACAAAATTGTTGTAGGTGACCATGACACCATGACACTACCGATGACGTGGTACTTTAGGAGAGATTGTTTAGTTAATACTAACATACTCACAAGTAGTATTCCACCAATTTATACCCTCTGGGAGTGACACTGGGAGTGTGGAGGATTCTGACTAATATGTTAATAAAAGTTTAATAAGTATAACTTTACGAACACGGTGAACCAGTAGTCAGATCATCAACTTCTCACACTCTCAGGAGACCCGACAATATCTTCCAGACCTACTTATTTCCACGGAAAGTAATTAACGACCATCAATTTGGTTTTGCACAGAGATAAATTTCCCTTTGAACCTATACATTATATTTATATACACTATGAGTCAAATTCTTTACTGAACTTTTCATTTTTATACTTCTATCCCGTTCAGGACTCCAAACTATTTTGTAAAGAGTTTAAAGTGAATAAACGGGTAGTAGAAGTGTCAAGACAGTATAGATCACTAGATTATTAAATACATTATATAGAGGTGAGCAATAGAAATGGTATTCATCACTGGTAGAGAACCATATTTATCTTCCATTACTTTTTTTTTTTGAATTTATGTTACCCTCTACTTTCGTTTAATGTGTAATTGAAACGTTTTGATCGTAAGAAATAGAAAAAAGGGGATTTTTCCTTATTTATGGATACGTAAACTAAACTTCAAGTATGTACATGTCGATTTCTTAGAGAGTAGGGTAGACAATGTACTACGTCCTTTGCACTAGATCCCGAAATTATACTCCACACGAACAGAGTGAATTTCTCATCTTCAAAACTTGTATCGTTTTTCCTCTTCAACTTTTCAATGGTCAGTAAAAGGATAAAAAAAGACTACAGTCACGTTTAAACTCCTACCCACCCCACCTTTTTTTGACTTTGTCTTCAAAGGCGTATAGTGTTTACTTTCGACAATTGACAACAGGAACTTACCCATTCACCCCTACTACCCACCACCTCTCCGACCGGAACCTCACCCTTCGGGGTAACCGGGTCGACACCCGAAATGGTGTAGGGAACATACGGATTGCGAGCGAATTGAACATAATTCAGCACCACAATCTGACCTTGTCACTCCAAAAACCCAAAAGTAATGTCTACTTCACAAATATCGTTTGTTTATGTCCTTTCGTCTTGAACCTCGGAACGAGAGAGGAACGGACGGAGGTGACACCGGGAGGTCTCTCATTCCGTGAGTCTGAGGAACACACGTCGGTGACTGGGCACCAGTACGGAGGAGAGCGAAAGGTACGACCACGTCCCCCTGCCACGTCATTATTGAGGGACACGTGTACGGAGACGAACGAACTCTCTCAGTTTCCTTGTGGGTCCTCTGCTCCCGACCGTCTCGGGTCCAGGACGTTTACCGTGGAGGATAGAGACACCCACACTCCCCTAAGACCATTAGTCTAGGTTTCACGAACCTCGTCACAGAGACGTGGGTCTTTACAACGTATCGACTCAGAGCAAGAGTAAAAAACTTCATTTATCTTTGAAAACACGAAGAACACTCGGTCCCAGGAACCACATTAAACCCCTGTTCGACCACCTGTAAAGAAAAGACCGAAGGGTCTTCCAACAAACCCTTAATACAGAAGTGACTTCCATGTAGAACTTCCGTCCACATCAACCCCTTGTTTATTCCACCTACATCGACATCACTAAGAAGCAAAATCAAAAGCTAACACCCAGACCGAGAAAACGAAGGCATTAAACCTATCAGCTATCTAAATGTAAAGTCCCTCCACACTGACCCGAAACCATAGAAAAGGTGATTACATGTAAACTTTTTACCTAGTCCTCGACAATTGTGTGACTTAACTCCTAAAGATCCCTTACAAAAGGAAAAAGATTCTGTGGTCATCAGTGACTGGTTCCGACAGTGACACGAAGAAGGGGAGGAGGAGGAGAACAGGGACAAAATCAGAGTAAGTACTGTAGGGAACAGTTCATCCCTGGAACTTGGGAAGACACTCTTCTTTCAAACTCAGACTCCAGTAGTGTAGATTCTTTATCGATCCTGTCATACTAAGACCTTGGATATCATTGACAACTATGGTACAGGACAAAGGACTTGACATACAAAACAACAGAACATATACTTTTTATAAAGACACTGTTCGTGTGTCTGGATCTAGTGTCAACCTCATTCGTAGATTTACTTGGTACCATAATAGTTAGAATTTGACCAGTTTACACCTTATGAAAAATTAGTCAAACGGTCATCGAGACAATAAGTGTGGTCACTTTCACTTATCACGAAACCTTTTGGGAACTCCGTAAACCTACGAGCGGTACTTGTAGAGACTTATGAGAGTCACACGTCACACATCTGTTTTATTACTTTTTTGGTCTCACTTTACCTATCTTTTGAACTGAAAGAGGTAAGACAAAAAAATAACAGACAAATTCAACCCTTACGGTCAAAGTCGACATCTTGAGAATTGTTCGTTGTTCATAATCTCTTCGTCAAAAAAAAAAAAAGGGAGATAAACGACGACACGTAGAACGTTTTTCTGTTAATAAAACTGAATAAAAGAAAACTTTAGACGACCTTGTGTCATTCCTTCGACGAAGATAGAGTGTCATAATTTTTTTAGTTTTTCTCCAGTCAATTAAGTATGTGGTTTCATACGTCATACACCGACAGTAATGACCAAATAATATCCTCTTAATATTATCAATTTTTACATTCTTCATGCCACGGAAATTTATAACTGATATTTTCATTCTATAAATGACTACTCTTTACCATCAGTTGAATTCAGTAATTCCCTCAGATCTATTTCCCACTTTCCAGAAACTCGTGTCTAAAACAAAGAATTTAGTTGTATATTAACTCAATATGTTACAAGATCCACATGTTGTACAACAAAGTGTTGAAAATTTCTAATATGAGGTAAATATCAACAATCTTTTATAACCGATCTAAGGAATATGACATGTCATATAGGAACAAACAAAATATGTGTCCTCAAATATGAATTAGAGGACAAAGACAAAACGGGGAGGTGGAAGGGAAAGGAATGACCATTGGTGATCAAACAAGAGTCCTTAAGAAAAGAACTACTGTCTTAATAACCTTACCATGAAAGTTATGGTAATAAATTTTATAACTTGTTTCATGTCTTCACAAAAGACACCAGAACCAAAAGGAAAAACCCTTGCACCTACATATTTTCAATGACAAATGAGACCTAGTCAAGACGGCGGTCTCCACACCACGGATCCAGTTGTCACGTGAACCTTCGAACAATCTTCCAGAAACCAAGAAGAAGTCTGAACGTCTTATTTTACCTTGGGTCTCAAAGACCCTGTCCCGAACCCATTGACAAAAGTCTTTGACATCCACTAAACTACGTACGGATTCAAACTCTTCGTGACCGGATTTGGTAGTAGTCTTGACTATAGAATTTCGTGTAGTCTATTGTTTCAGTTCAACAAACCTTTAATTATATGTGTTAATGTCGTTACTTTCCACTAACCTACGACATATGAACCAGTGGTAAATGAGGGTAACTTTGATGTCCTTTTCGACAAATATTGAATACCTCTACTGTTCCTTTCACTAATATCTACAAATTAAGACCAAAGAGACGAAAATAGGAACTTAACAAACCTAGGACTGTGTTATGTCGGAAAATAAACGGGAACCGCGATATTAAGGTACACAGAAGTCAACTTACTCTACAGAACCATAAACAAATATTGCAACAACAAACAAATAACTGATGGACTATTCACTATCAGTTCTTATAAAATCTGAAAAAAGGGGTTCTTTTACGGTCTGTGATTCCGATAATTTTTATTGTATAGGTTCCTCTTGGATATTTCGTTTTAGTGGTATAAGGTCTTTGAGAGTAAAATTTAAATTTTTTCAATCAACGAAATTTAACAATTAGAACGTAGGGAAAAACATGACCGGACACCCTAGAATCAAGAGGTTGGTCTCTAACTTTGAGTCAGAAGTCAACACTTTCAAATTTCAGGATTGGTGACCTGGTGGTCCCTTGAGGGACATGACAAGAAAAATTTTTATACAAATAAAAGACAAAACAAAACAAATAAAAACCGACGTGACCTAGAAACAACGACGTCGTACTTGGAAGAGATCGTCTCTCGCCCCCGATGAGAGACCACACCGTGTGTCCGAAGAGTAACGTCCCCGAAGAGAACATCCAGCACCCGAGACCCCGTGCTCCCGGAGTCCTCAACGTCGTACGTCCGAGATCCAACCCCCGAGTCATCGACACTACGTGCCCGTATTAACGAGGTGCCGTACACCCTAGAAGGCCTGGTCCCTAGTTCGGCCACAGGGGACTTGATGTTCCGTCCAAGAATTGGTGTCACCCTGGTCGTACCTTCGGGACATAACGACAATCTAACTTGATGGATCTCTATACTGGTAGATTCACACAAAAACTAGAAAAACATAGAAGACGGTCAATAGACTGTACAAGAATAACAAATGAAAATATATATGATAAAGTTGAGTACATTCATTCGAAATTAAAAATAATTTTAAAAAGAATTGGCTAAAAACTTAGACTTAATCACTAATCTTAATTTTTTGTTTAATTATACATTAAAAATTGAAGAGATCATACCTTTTAAAGTTTATGTGTGTCTTTATTTCATCGTTTATAAAAAAGTGAGAATTGTAATTATTAATGATCAAATTGTATAAATTTTTATAAAATTTTGTTATGAACATTTGAGACCGACATTCCCATAAACTTGTCAAACCTGTAAGTCCCTCGTCATTAACCTTTCGAACCGAATGCTAAAAATCTTCATAACATAATCAGATTAATGGTAAAAACAGAAATCATAAGTAACTCCGTAGGCAAGTAAGAGAAGAAAAAGAAAAAAACCCCCGACGTGAAACGACACGTCGAGGCTCAAGGAGTTTGAGCACGGAGGACGTCACCTTCGAGCCTCAGGGTTGGTGACCTGGAGGTCCTTCAGGGTAGACAAGTATGAAAGGACGGAGATGGAAAAGTTAGTTTAATCCAACAACTAATTTATTTAAACCGTTTTTACCATAGATATAATCTAGAAATTAAGAAGAAAATCTTAATCACTTTACCATAAGATTTTCACTTTAATGAGAACTGATTTTTCCGTTGTCTTTATTTTAAACCTTAAATATTACGATTATATATATTTAGATAAAAATATATATCAAAGAACGTCTTAATCCTTGGGTAACGTAATTAAATTCGTATTAATATTTAACATAAAATAGACGGATATTTTCATTTCATGAATTCAGTACTTTTTTAAACTTTTATTGTCCATTTACGTCTCTTTCCGTCGAATTAATAAAAACTAGGTGACAGTAGGTCTCTAATAGGGACAGTTATTAAATTACATACAAAATTTTCAAAAAAAAGGAGGTATAGACCTACTAACACATATAAAAATTTTACAGAAATATAAAAAGACACTAAAATTATTAATACATCAATAAGTAGTATATCTATATCATAATGAATGATTTAGTCACTCTGGACAACTTGAAGTATAGTCCAAAGGGCACCATGTTTGTGACGAGTCTTGTATGACAAACGAGACCAAAACACGAACAGGTAACAAAAGAAAACTAGTTAAGGATCTGTACTTTAGTGACTCTGCTACCTACGGTCTAACAAACAAGTGATCCTCCCAACATAAATAAGATATGCGTCTATCTTTTATCGTGAAGTGGTATTAAACGCAATGCAAACGTCAAAAACAATAACTATGTCTTTCTAGTAGGGTGGTTGTCTAGTCTTGTGACTCTTTAGAGACGTTCTATGTGTCGTCTGTCCTTATCTAAATATAGTTGTATTTTCGATTCGATTCCATTCCATGAGAGTTGTTCAAACTCAACTTTTTCTTCTGGAGGTTTTTCAACTTACAAGCTTGATCTGGGATCGTAGATAAGTCCAATCCCTGTCGTGTCCGACCGACGTCAATGGAAGCAGTAATGTCCGCTCTTTGGTCGGTGTAATCCGTCCTCCACAAGAGAGGACCGACCTTCAAAGGTGTGTCAGAGTCGACGAGACTTTAATGGACCCAGGACCGACGAAATAGTCTTGGATATGAAGTATGACTCTGTAGTCTCTGGGACTGAACCGGACTTCTTTGTGTAGAGTTGATGCCTATGGTGAAATATAGAAAGGAACGTAGACTTTTATACCTGTGGTTCTTAGTAGTCCGTGGACTCCTTGAGACTGTCGTGGTTTCTTTCAGTACGTATCTTGTCCTCGCAATTGGAACGAGAGGACGTCCACACTTCTTACGACGGTGAGTCTACCGTCGTCTACGTCGTTTCTGTTCCGACTTGGGTCTTCAAGTATTCCTTAGGTCCTTTCACTTTTAATAGGAGTGTAGTCCACAACGTGAGTAATGTTTCTTTTTAGTAAATTCTATTTCTTTACTAGTCAAGTATCTTTAGTTTTATAATCCATTCTATAAGTTATCTATCCGACTTTAAGTTCGGATAAAATGGATTAAGTTCTTTAACTGGTTGAGGATCACTCCCTATGAATCTTTGTACAGTGTTCAAGATCCCTGTAAAGTCTTAGATCATTGTTTGTTTTAAGATTTTCGTCGAACTTCTCCTTCTACCCAATGGGAGTTTCCTCGTTCCTACTCTAACCGTAGACCATACACACTAAGACCTTCTATTCTATTTCTGTTACTTTTATGGAAAACGTTATTTCCATGACTTCCGTTTCCCTTAAACTCGGACGGAACGTATGGATCCGTTCAGTTCCTACTCTTGTTTTATTGTCATAAAACTCCGAACGTCCTTAAACATCAAACGTAAACACTTGGGACAGACTGATGGTCTCTTATATAGATCTTTCTCGTTTATACGTGCTCTTTTTTTCTTTACAACGTTTTTCGTTGTTTTTAGGAGAAACAAATGATGATTTATTCCCTTACAAAAAAATTTTAATAAAAATTCTATCATCGTTGGACATCCGTTCAGTCCTTCGTTGTCAATCTTGACCCGTACCTTGTTGTCTGACCAAGGGTTATCCTCATGCAGTTCCGACATATAATAGTGGGACGAATAAATTGAATATACGCCTCGTGTAATACTCTTTACGACCCGACCTTCTTCGTGTTCGACCTTAGTCCTAACGGTCCTCTTTATGGTTATTGGAGTCTATACTTCTACTGTCGAGAGACTAGCCTCTTCCGTTACCGTTGGGTGAGATAATGAGAACGGACCTTTTAGGGTACCTGCCTCCTCGGACCATCGACGTCAGGTACCCCAGTGCTTCTCAACCTGTACTGACTCGCTGAAGTGAAAAGTGAAAAGTGAAAGTACGTAACCTCTTCCTTTACCGTTGGGTGAGGTGACAAGAACGGACCTCTTAAGGTCCCTGCCGCCTCGGACCACCCGACGGTAGATACCCCAGTGTGTCTCAGTCTGTACTGACTTCACTGAATCGTCGTCGTCTTTGGAATACCGTCTTTCGCTTCTTCTTGATTTCTCGGAAAATTATTTTCACTTTCTCCTTTCACTTTTCCAACCGAATTTCGAGTCGTAAGTCTTTTGCTTCTAGTACCGTAGGTTAGGGTAGTGAAGTACCGTTTATCTACCCCTTTGACCTTTGTCACCGACTGAAAAAAAAAAAAAACCCGAGGTTTTAGTGACGTCTACCACTAACGTCGGTACTTTAATTTTCTACGAATGAGGAACCTTCCCTTCAATACTGGTTTGATCTGTCGTATAATTTTTCGTCTCTGTAATGAAACGGTTGTTTCCTGGCAGATCAGTTCCTATACCAAAAAGGTCATCAGTACATACCTACACTTTCAACCTGACACTTCTTTCGACTCACGGCTTCTTAACTACGAAAACTTGACACCACAACCTCTTCTGAGAACTCTCAGGGAACCTGACGTTCCTCTAGGTTGGTCAGGTAGGACTTCCTCTAGTCAGGACCCACAAGTAACCTTCCTGACTACAACTTCGACTTTGAGATTATGAAACCGGTGGACTACGTTTCTCGACTGAGTAAACTTTTCTGGGACTACGACCCTTTCTAACTCCCGTCCTCCTCTTCCCCTGCTGTCTTCTACTCTACCAACCTACCGTAGTGACTGATTTACCTGTACTCAAACCCATTTGAGACCCTCAACCACTACCTTTCCCTCAGGACCGCACGACACCAAGTACCCCAGTGTCTCAGCCTATACTGACTCACTGACTTGACTTGACTCGTTCTAATTATTGTTAAACCTTGTTTTCTGATTTAAAGACTATCACACCACTTTCACCACTCCTTTCCCATTGATTCCACGATTCTACAAACAAATTTCTTAATAAAAGGAAGGAAATGATCCTTAAAAAAACAACAATAAATTAAAAAAAAACGAATCAAAAGCAGAACGAAACCAAAATTAACACATGAGATCATCTTTTAACATTCGAATTTTTCATCCAATAAATAAATAAACATAAAAAAACTGACGGTATGCCGAACGTCCTTCAAGGGGTTTGGTCCCTCATTAGCTCCGTATAATAATGGTGTAAAAACATTGTTTTCAACTACTAATTTTAAGGGAATTTTTTTCACTCTTTTAGGTACGTTTCTTCCTTCCCAGTACAAAGAAGTCTTAATTTCCTATATCCTTGGTGAGACTTATCCCGACGAACGATTGATCTAAACTCAGGGCGAACAACAAACCTTCTCCCCTCCTCGCAGAGCACATGAAGGTGACCTCCGCTGGTCCTACTTTCACGAACAAGACTTTACACTAATGTCTCTCGTAGTACGTAGAGGGAGAAGTCTTCGTTGACGTGCAATGTCTTCTTACGGTGATCACTCACACCCTTCCTCCCTACCGACTTGACGAGACTCAGAAGGTCAACGGGAAAAGACGAGAGTCAACGATTCACATAAAACCAAAACAACTCTTAGTACCATCATCTTTTAAAGTACGGAGACTTAGATCCTATCTTAGAAAAGACAAACATCAGTCACAAAAGGTCTCTTTGTCGTGGTTACAAAACACGTGTCTCTAACCTCTAGGTCCCTGCTCGACTATAATTATGGAAGTTGACTAGCCTACTCTGAGTGGACACATTGCCTTCCGTTAGACAGACGACTAAATGCACAATCAAAATACATCTTTTTATAGAAGTGTCTTTTGTAAATCTCATTACAAACTGATCCATAGAATCATCACACCGGGTCGGTTGAACTGTGTAATTTTAATTAGTAGTGCGACCATTTCTACGATATAAACGAATATTAAAACCATCATTATTATCTTACAGACACTTAATATTTTACCACGTATACTGACTTAAGAAAGAAGTCACTCAAAACCCCTGGTTGGAGACGGAAACGAAACTTCTTTTGGACTAGGACATGTGTCCTACTTAGTGTTCCTGAAAAAGGATTTCTAGTTTTCTTCTATCCATTAACAGATAAACCTCTTTTTACATTACGAGCTTTTCTATGGACATAAGATTTCTTCTTTACATTAGTGGAAGCGTCGGTATATAGGGGTGTCTTCCGGTCAACCTACATCACCGGGTAAAAGTCCCTCATACTTCTCCAGAACTCAAGTGAAAATCCAAACTCATAATAATCATCAATCTTCAATGACTGACTATCATACAATAATTCCGCAAAGAGAGGTCATTCAAAATATGACGTCAGAAAATTTTAATTGGTTAGAAATAAATAAAATCCAAAATATCTAACCAAGGAATGATACTTGTCATAACTTAAATCGAGGGAGAAGAGACGAAATAGAGGTAAATTATATTCCATGAGACAAGGTTCAGTATGAGAAAGCAAATCGCTTGAAGAACATGAAATGTCCATAAGAAGAAAGGAAGGGGAAAAGTCTCACCACAATTGAGACAACAGTCTCGTCTATTATCAATGTATAACGAGAAAAGGGATACAAACAAGACGTCATTTTCTACGAGTGAAAATGAATAATAGTCGAGACACGACTTTCGAAAGATTCGTAAGAACTAATAGACTTTGACAGGATATGTCACCAAGGAACCATAGACCCACCTAACTAAGATCCTGGGAACTGTGGTATGGTTTTAGGTGTCAACGAGTGCAAGTAACATATTTTACCGGATCATAAACGTGTATTGGGTGTGTGTAGGAGGACATATCATATGATTATGATATGAACATAATCATAATCATAAATGGATTATGTCTCATTTATGACACATTTACCAACATTTATGTTACATCTACCATACATTTAACAACGGATGTACACCGCTTAAGTTCGAAACGAAAAACCTTGAAACAAAAAGACAGGTGTAAACCAACTTAGTCCTACACCTTGGGTATCTATACTACTGGTTGACAATTGAAGAAGTCCTTCGTTGACATTCTTGCTATAAGGAGTTCAGGAATAAACAAGTGTCACAATAGACACATGAAAATGGACCTCCTATCATATCGTAAGAACCGACTGACACTTTAGTGGTGGAGCGTAAACGAAAGGACCCTTGAACCTTCCAGTAGTGGGACCCACAGACCTCCGTGTGTCCAAGCGACAGTACAACACTAAACGAAAAGGAATGTACACTACGGTAAGAAGACGAACCTGCGGGTCCTCTACAACAAAAGGAATTTTCAAACAAACAAAATGACCTACAGAATCGCAGTCATCAAGACACAGTCAAAATGGTCCCTACACAAACATGTAAAGTCAGAAAGTCTTATAAAAAGAACTTAATAAAATCACAAAAAAGACAAGACTAAAATCGACAACCCACTAAGACAATATATCTTCAATCTTAAAGAATAGACAAGGGTAGACAGAAAAAAATAATAGATAAAAGGAATTTACCCGTACTTAAACTCGTTTGACCTCTATGACCTCCTGTCTCCTCAGATTACACGACGTCAGACACCCTAACACCTCAACCTGTGCTGAATTACTGACTTTTTGTTGTTAAAAGGAATTTACGAGGAACCACAGTTAAAGAAGGTACAAGGAGATCAGATCACAAGTAAAGACTTTTCTAAAGTTTAACGACGAACAAAGAACTGACACAGACTAAGAAGAACGTAGAAGAGAGCACACCGACGGGGAGTAGACCCGAGAAGACAAAGACTACATTCAAGGACAAAGTACCGGAAACACACACGTATCATAATCCACTATCAAAGGTAGTTGGAACACCTATACAAGAACCCAAACGAAGGTAACGGGCAACAACGGTGGTACCAGGAGAGGACTCTGAGAACATGTACCCTTCCCCACTGTAATATGGTCCTCTCGACAGACACGACGTCTCGAGAAGTCATAAGGGTACGTGTGAATTATGTGAAGACACACCAGAGGAGACATAATGGACAACTCCAGACGGATCGTGGACTTGGAGTAGAAGGGAAATAGGGGCCCGGAGTAGGACAAGTCCTACAATCAGAGTCGAATACCGGAGTCACGTACTAAGACGGAAAGGACCTTCCGGAATACCGACCCACACACGTTTCGGAATTCCCGACCCGTCTGTGTCACAGAAGACCAGAGTACCAGAGTTGTTAGGACATACATTAAACACTTAGGAAAATGTCAGGCTGACCTCTTCAAAAGGAAGACTCTACAAGGGGTTTACCACAAGGGAGAGAATCCATTTCCTAACACAGTTGACTAATATCCGGAATAATTCCGTCGAAATTACCAAACGATATATTGGACAAAAGAGACGAATGTTTGGGTGATTCAAATGGTTCGACAAGATGAAGTTTATATATATTAACATTAAAATTTATAATGTAGGATATTATTTAACGAACAAAAAAAAATTCCATGTAAACATAAATACGGTAAATAAGGGTGAAAATACCAAATGGTCTACTCTCGAAATACGGATATTTTCACATCGTCTTTTCGTTAAGAAAAGACGAGAGATTTAAAAAAGTAAAAACCGTATATAGGTACACGGTAGTACCGAAGCCGGAAGTCGAAAGTAAGTTCGACTCAGAACGGGGAACAGAAACCTAACGAGGTACTTTACTTCCAAAAAAGGGGGAGTGTAGTTCTCGGTCCACATAATAAACATTTGTAACATACATCCAAAAAGTTAACAAACATTGACTACATACAGTGAACTTATTAAAAATTATAATGTAATAAACGATGTCTAAATTCCCAACTTCCAATACACGAAAGATCTCTTCGTCACTACCATATCTACGTACTTATATTCGGTCGGACCCGAATCAAATTCTTTTTCACTTTACACATCAAATAAGAATAACAAATTCGGTTACCCTTATTTCAATACACCCGTTATTCTTACCAACTTTAACTTATCAATGTGTAAAGGGAAACTGTTCTTTACCTAAAGACAAAGTATTTCGGTATACGTGTACGTCATAAAGTACATCAGTCGGGAACAGAAAGAAACTAATTAAACCTATTGACATTCAACTAACGTAATTTTCTTTGAGTCGACTTTTTGACTACGAATTAAAATCCCGAATCAACGATGCCCGATCCGGACACAAAAAGACGGAGGTGTGAATTCCACGTGTCCCTCGAGGATAACGAACTTTACCCGGGGGACACTCGGTGGTGACGTTCCGACACCCTGACGCTCTACCGACCGACCTCGGTGGACTTGGGACCCACACCGTCGCAATCGGACGTGTCCTGGCCTAGTAAAGACTACTCTCGTACGATCCATCGTCATCAACACAACCATCCTCACGTATGAAACTCTTCTATGGAATGCACACATATACACACTTATGTCTTTTGTAGCCTCGTCACACCCTGGTTCGTTTGGACAAAGGGTCGGAGCCGCCTTGTAGCATCCGACGTCCTAAGTCGTACCCACCTTCCTTCCCTTACCGGGACAGTGGGTCACCTTTCCTTGGCAAGACCTGGTCCACGGACATTTGGGAAGAAACATAGAATATTTTATGCTACCTAAACTGACACAAATACCTGATCTTGAATTATTTCTACTTTCTCAAAGACGCGAACTTCAGGAGGGACTATCTCAACCATTCAAGAGAAATGATAAACACACAATATACGAAATTTTTCCTAAAGACTTTACCTACGAAAAACTAATAAACGTAATGACCATAAAACAGAAAAATGACCTCTTATTCATGAAGACTATGTATAAATTTAGTCAGTGGATTCTGGTACTTTTGACGACTTGTCTAGAGGACTTTGGTGTCAAGTCTCCTTGACACTCCCTATATTTCTACATATTTTAACAAGGGATTCTTCAACTGTTAGATTATTAAAGATTATACTAATAAAGGGTGTAAAACGAGTGTCAAATAGACCTGAGACTACCCATTCTCATAAAGAGTAATCGAGTTTATAAGTCATATGAATAAAATAGTATGTTATCAATTCTTTTTAAAGTACACAAATAAAATCTTAGAAAATCCACTTCACATAGAAAGTAACACATAATAATGTTTTCACTAGTAACATGAAAGTCGGTCTTAAATTTGTTGGTTACGTACACCTAAAATAATATAAAAATTCCCAAACAAAACGTTCCCAACACCCTTTACTTACCGAAAAAAAGAAAAAAAAAATTACTATCAGAGTCAAATAAAAAATATATGTGTCTACCAGTATCCTCGATACTTACTGAAATTTACAGTATACTTAGTCAAAACGGAACGTATGGAATCCGTATTACTGACCAAAATAAAAATTCTTATTTCATTTTATCCAAAATAAAAATTCTCGTTATCTTATGAGGGTTTACTTACAAGGAAAGAAGTCTCATAAACGTAAAAATGTCACTACGACGGTAACGGACTTAGACCAAATACAAAAACATTAACAGGAAATTTTCGGACATAAAAATGTTTATATCGAAGTCGTCAAGACATGGACCTCCTATCTTAAAACCTTAGTCTAACAGTTCCCTTCTTCGAATGGGTCAGGGGACAGGGAAACAAAAATGGGAACACAAGGACCCTGTTACGAAGGGGTAGTCCAATTCAAATCGTCTCGTCGTTCAATGAAAAATTAGAAGTGAAATCTATCGTCTACAACAGAAATGAGTAGGATATATTTATATCAAGACAAAAGTGTCTTCAGACAGAAATTTAAACACAAAAATTGATGTCCGTTGATTAACACATTATCATTTAGAAACCGTAAAATTTAAAAGAGAGAAAATTCACACTGACTTGTTTAACAAGGAACACTCCGTACAGGAGAAAGGAGAACTAGAACTCTCGTCAGGTAAAGGGTGTAGCCTTTGATTGTCCCTTCTTAGAAGGGAAGTCCCGAATTTTTCATGGGAGTGAAAATATAGTTAATAAACACGAGTAATTAATAGTATTAAGAAAAAGACTGGGGAAGTTCCCGTTCTGACGATCGAATAAACTCTAAAATGACGTAAGAAGGTGTACTGGATACAATCAAGAAAACACTAGTATCTCGTTTTTTTGAATCGAACTAAATAATTTTTTGTCACTAAAATGGTTGGTTCTATAGGTCTTTATATACTCACAGAGACCACTACTCTAAATTCCCAAATAATTACAAGAAGAAAGATCAAGTTAAAAGTTTTCCTTTAGGTTTCCGGACAAACGTTTCGTCGTCATACAATATACGGATTATATTAATAGTCAATTAATATCATAAGGGACACTATGAAATAAGACTTTTCAATAAACCTGAAGTAAATATAAGGTACATCTTTCTTTTACCAAAAGGGATTAAACGAAATCCGTCATGTAAATTCAATCAAAACAAAAGGTATTGGAATTCGATTTTCACTCTCTTTCACTGTAGTGTCTCATGACTAAGGGTTTCACACCAGATCCTGACAACTGCAAGGGACTTCGTATAAGTACACGGAATACTCTAGTTTTAAGTATTATTAGAATTCCATATTAAACGGAAATAGTGAGAGTAGGAAAGTGTCAATATATGACTCCAAAGGTTTCTAGACGTATCGAGTCACTTATATCAAAACTATACTTGTCACGTACTACAATGGTTTAGTACATAACCACTTTCTAGGCAAGTTTCTGGTCCTCCAAAAAAAACAACAATACCATTTTTTTGTGTTTTGTAATGTAAAAAAAAGGAAGGGGTGGGGGGGCGGGGTTTTGTAATTTAAATGACGGTATTGACAAAAGTTCATATGTCAAGTCTCTACAATTCATATAAGTGTAACAATACCTTATCTAAAGGTGTAAAAAAATAAAACGTTAAGAAAGGAGTAATTTGTTGAGTAAAAGGGGGAGGGTGTTCGGGGACATGGGTGGTAGGACAAGGACACTTATACTATTGAAATCCATGTAGTATTCATCTCAATACAACATAACGGAAAAACACTGATCTAAGAACGGAAATCGTATCGCAGGAGTTCCAAGTAAGTACAACATCGTACACTGTCCTAAAGGAAGGAAAGACGACGACGACGATTCAGCGAAGTCAGCACAGGCTGAGACGCTGGGGTGTCCGCCGTCGGGTGGTCCGAGACGGTAGGGACCCTAAGAGGTCCGTTTCCGACTCACTATATGGTAACATACACATATGGCGTAAAAAAGGGGCAAGTAGGAACTAACCTGAGAACCACCCAAAGAAGAAGGTCCCGATAACACTTATCACGACGATACTGTACCTACATGTTTATACAGAAGTTCGTGACGAAAGTCAAGAAAACCCGTAAATGGGACTTCACCTTAGTATGTCGTCAAAACAAAACTCCACGGACATATGTATGACAAAAAGGTGTCACAGGTAATTGTAAAATGTCAGGGTGGTTGTCACGTATTCCTAAAGTTAAAGAGTAGAAGGGGTTATAAACAATAAAAGACAACCAAAACGAAAAACTGGTAAGTATACAGTAGAAACGTCTTTATGGACAAGGAAACGGGTGTAAAAAACTAACCTAATAAAGTCAAACAAAACAAACAACGTCTCAATATCCTTAAGAAATACATAAGACGTCTGCTTAAAATTAAATTATCAAACTGTCTTCCAATAACTATTACTAAAGTCTAAGATGTCACGTTAATCGGAAATTCCTTCTAGTTCTGAACGACTCAAAACTACACTATAGTCTCTTCTTATAGATCTTAATAAACTTTTCTGCTTATTTTATGAGAAAAAGTTGTCGTATAGAAACACTAAAATTAGCAGTTGATTTTCATGTACGTTTTTTCTAACTTATAACTTTGTCTATACTCAGATCGACGGACAAAGATTTCGATCTATATATATTTTTAAAACAATCTTTTATCAATAAAAAGGAATTTTTACATAAAGACACTCATAGAATTTTATAGAAATCTATGTAGTAAATATTAAAAATTTTATCAACTATGACTATAAATAGTAGGTATATTTGTTTATGAATTTTTAAAATCCTCAGGACTCTAGTCTTTCAAACTATGGAAGACCAAACCTCTTTGACCACTCTAAAACGAAATCACAACACGTCGTCTCTTAGACAGTAAAAAACCCTTAATAACGTGTACATTTGTTTTGATGGTAAACATAAATCTCACAGAAAGACTATTTTAACTTATCGTCATAGAAATTTGTTTTTATCTTCGAGAGTACTTACTCTATCCTCACGGAAAAAAAGGAATTTCTTAATAGACTTTATACTTCTTACCTTTTTAGAATTGTAGTTATCTAAGGAGGTATTAATAGAGTCATAATTTTTTCTTTTCTTCGAACAGTAAAAAGTGGACACAAGGATTGTTGTTAGATCTTGTTGGACGAAAAGGAGACTTTATTAAGTGTGTCGTCACAACTTGGGTATACTAGTGTCATAACTTTTATTCTACCCTTTCCGGAGACGACAGTAGTGACACGTCAGATTTTTGTTTATTTGTTTGTACATTTTGTTCTACTAATATCTATCACCACTTACAGGAATTCTTTATTTTGAGTCCACTGGCTCGCCACCCCGCGAAAAGTAATGTACCACGATCTCTCGGAGTCCCTCCTGTGGACGAGTCCTTCTCGGTCGGCGACTCCTACACCCCCGGTACCAGTCGGGTTCCCGTAGGGTCTTTTTCTACGGGTACGACGACTCCACATTCGTCATCCTCCCTCCACTGTCTTGTCCTCCCGTCTCCTGGTCGTCCCTTACTACCGACTCCCCGAAACCGAGACCTCTTTGTCAAACAATAAGTCTAATACTTTCCTTTTACGACCTCATAAAATTCGTTTACTAGTTGTATTAGACCACATTGACGGTACTTATGGTGAGACTAATGACATTTTTTATCTAACATCCCCGTTCTCATTTTTGGATACGGAACTTCCAATTATAGAACTAAAATTATTTACTGGTAAAACATTTACATTTATATTCCCCTTCCACTCACTTTTAATATATCCCTGTTATGATTAAAACCTTGAAAAGACATTCAGATATTAATTATTAAATTTTTTAAATAACATTGGTTTTATGAAATATGGAACTTATTTGTCGATTTTAAAAATTAATTCCTGTCACGGTTCTCGTCTACTTAAGTTTCTTTTTGTCTAAGAGAGTCATTGTACTGAAACCCCGTATCATTAAGGTACCTTAGGTAGGACCCGACCCAGTCATTACACTTAAACCACCAACAGGAAGCATGTCGGGAGGTGTACTAAGACTTCGGACTATCACATAAAGTCTTAGTAAAGAAACTCATTCAAGTCAGAAGTGTCACGCATAAAACATTTAGTAGCAAACGAAAAAAGCAGGGATCGTTGTAGAGCTTAGTCACTACGCGTGGATCGACTGTGTTACTAACCGTTTCGTCACCTCGTGTACAAACTCTGTCTCCTACCGAGATTTCTGCTCACCTCCCCTTACCAGAATCGTGCGCGGGGATAGTACTTGTGTACCAAAATGTAGTGGATACTCTTTCTAGGACAGAATATGTACATGGTCGACAATCTACTAATATTTCTTCCGCTGGAAGCATAATACGGGCTAAGATCATTCATATTTAGCTGTCGAAAATGAAAACTATGAAGTTTTCCTTAAACTTAAAGTTTTGTTCCAGAAACTAATTAAGAATACCCCTATGTAAACTTTATAAATTAATAATCCCTATTCACTAACAAAATCAATCCAACATTTTAATAAGTGGGAGAACAGTTCTTATAAAAGGAAAGGGACAAGACTTGAAACCCAAAAATATACTTATCTTATATATTAAACCCCAGGAAATTGACCGAAGAAATTGAGTCGAATCACAAAAGTTCCGAGTAGGTACAACAGCACACACAGGTATGAAGTAAAGAAAATTGCGGGTTTATGTTGAGGTAACTCATCTATGTGATATAAAACAAATAAGCAAGCAGAGACTTGAACGGAAAAACTTAGATCGGTAGGACTACCATCATTTTACTATGAAGTAACACTAAAACCAAAAGTATAAAAACTACTGATTTCAACAGTTCATAGAAAAGAACACAATGACCGGAAACCACACAGAACAAACCTCTTTAGATAAGTACCAGAACCGGACGTCAGAGTCAAGACGACAGAAAAACAATGACTCAATCTCCGTCATCAGATCCATGTTAAGAGAACAATCTACGTACTGAACGTCTATGAAAAGAGAAGAGTCTCAACAGAAAAATGAAAGAACTATCGGAAGAAACTTCATGTTTTCAAAAATTAAAATACTGTAGGTTCAACAGACAAAAAGGAAGACAACGGGTACGAAAAAATCAGTATAGATTATTAGGGAACGATTCAGATTCCAATATTTCTAAATGGAGTACAGAAGATCTTCGGAACTTATACAACTATGTAAAACTCAATTAAAAACAAATACTACACTACAGTCCAGGTTGAAGTAAGAAATTCAAAATTTTAGTTCTTCACACTTAGAAGGAAGAAAAGAAAGTCTTAACAAGAAATGTTAAAGTATATTTAAAATCTTAGTCGAACAACCAAAGACGTTTCTTCAGTCGACTCTAACACAATCTATACAACTTAGAGAGCCAGTCAAACCGTACTCTCATAACGGTAGAATTGTTACAATTCGATAACTGGGTACTCGCACCCCACAAAAAAGTAAGTATCTCTAAAAAAAAAAAAGACACATCAAAAGATTCGAAACGTGAAAATTTTACATAAGGATTCATAAAGTAAGAAAAATTACGACAACACTGATCTTAATAAAAGAATTAAAGTGAAAATCCATTCGGAAAAAAAAAAAAATTGAAGAGTTATCGAAAAGGAATTTGTGTACTTCAGAACCGGAATCTGTTTACACCGACTACCTGTTACCTATATAATTGTCACACTATAGGAGAGGAACAAAAACATAGAAAAAAAAAAAAAATTCGAGAGGGAAACTTGTACGACGAGTCACTTGGGTGAGTACCAGTAGACCGGGACTGAAGACGGAAGAATCTCCAAAAAAAAAAAAAAAAGAGGATCAAACACACATAAACAATATTCACATATTACCTTTCACAAATATATCCGTTTTTAAATCACTACTCTCGTAAGGAATTTTCGAAAAGAGGTTGGATATACTTTAAGAATTGCAAAAACATCTCTTTCCAGATTTCGTCCACGACACCTGAACTATTATCTTTCATACCCCAGTAAACGTGTAATGGGTAACGGACATGACTGGTACAGAAATAGGAGAGTGAGGAAAGAAAACTCACCATACGTTCAAATAAACGACAATCTTAGAGACTACTACAAGACCATGTTTCTCGAGGTACCGCCGGAAACAAACTCAGAGAACGAAGTAAGTACCAATGATATTTTGCATACCGTCAGTACATATACCCTAAAGAAGTAGGTATACTCCACGGTACTTTCACACCACACCATACTACGACGATGAACTGCCTTCTCGCGATAACTTCTTCGCAAGTCGAACCTAAAGGAGAAATGAGGAGGTCTTGACTATTGTACGAGTGCACCTAATAAACATAATACACTCTAGTCTTAACGTCCAAGACCTAATATAGTAAGTCACTCTCTTAAATAATATTAGTTTCTCGTTTGACGACAATTACATTTATGTTCTATACCAGGTCTGGTTCTATGTACACCTTTAATTTTCCGCGTGACGATGATCACACAGTCCTACTGACCGTATTCGTACCTGTTGGTCCTATGAACCAGCAGGATGAACGTCCGAGAGACAACGAGGTATCCTTTCCTCGTTGTTTCAATGAGTCCTGGTCATTCCCCAAAGAATTTTATTTTTAGGTTGACGGATCGCGGTAGGGGAACGGTCGGGGGAAAGGGGAAACATGCAACAAAGAAACAACAACTATCACTATTGAACGAGAGTAAAAATACACAAAAGGATCTTAAATGTCTCAAGAACAATCCAGTATCCCACTCGTTACAAAAGGTTGTGAGTCCTAAAAGAATCCCTGAAAAATTTTTGCAAGTCCACGGGGCAAGTAGGAGACTCTAAGTCAACGTGAGTGGATCGTGGACAAAAATATCGTACTCTTTAGAGAAAATAAAACTTTGACCCAATCCTCCTGGTACACATTACTTCAACTCCGTTTTTTCGAAATTCCTCAGGGTTCTATTCCGTCCCTAAGAATCCGTAAAATTCACACATCATGTAAGAGTCGTTAGGGTCATCCGTAACAGACGAAATTTTAGTAAAGTTTCATTTCGTTCTTAAGGTGACTTTCCTTAATCTAAATTATACATAAAAACCGACGTAGTCCAGAATCAACACCGTACGCTCTAGAAGGAACACTTTACACGTCCGAAGAGAGACCAACACCACACGTTCGAGGTCTCGGACACCAGAGATCAACGCCGTGGGTACCCGAAATCAACCGGACACTGAACACCCTAGAAACAATGGACTGGTCTCTAGTTTGGGCGTAGGGGACGTAACCTTCCACCTAAGAGTTGGTGACCTGGTGGTCCCTTTAGTGGTCACGTCTGAATAAAAATTCTTCAATATTTTGTATTGTTAACATTTAGTCGGAGTACCGAGTCTCCAATTTCACAGACGGACGTTACACCCTCTGGACCCAAACTAGGGACCCAGTCCTTCTAGGGGACCTCTTCCTTTACCGTTGGATGAGGTCATAAGAACGGACCTCTTAGGATACCTGACTCCTCGGACCACCCGAGGTCAGGTGTCCCAGCGTTTCTCAGCCTGTGCTGACTCGCTGAAGTGAGTGAGTGTACAGTTATTTTAAAAAAAAACTTTTTCTTTCTACTATAATATCGACTGTTGACTTGTTGAATCCCCAACGCCGTCCCTTGACTAGGGAGACTCGTCAACTTTTAAACGTATATTGAATACCCGTCGGGAAGTAAAGACACTAAGGAGACATAGGTACTTAAGTTGGTTGACGTCTAGACAAATGACAACCCTTCTTTAGGGCCATATTCACCTGGGTATGTCAAGTTTGAGGACAACAAATTCCCACTTGACATAAATCAAAAAAGAACGGGAAAAGGAAGAAAATCAGGAATAATGAAGTAATCCATTAATATCGACATTAATTTATACTCGGCTTCCTTAAAGACCAATACTAAAAACTTTAACAAATATATAGATCTAAAAACATTTATTTCAAAATAACCGTGTGTCAGTTTGGTAAGTAGATACACAGTAGACACAGCAGTGTCTACACAGTAGTGTTTCTCCATGTCGACTCATCAGCCATGTCTCTGGTATACTGAAGTTCGGACGTTATAAATAACAAACCGGTAACTTCTTTTTCAAACGACTAAGAACCAGATCTTTTAGTTCTACTTACGTCCTATAGTTTTTGTAAAAATTTTTAATAATTTTATACACTCAACCATACATAGATTTTTGACTGAGATTTAAGAAAAAAAAAGAGGGGGGAAATTTATATCTACTAAGTGGAGGTCGTCTTTCCCTTGGCCCTCTTCAACACCTGTCGGACCACCCGTTTGTTCACCTTATACGGTTTCTTCTACCGAGATTTTCCTGACCGTACCAGTAAGTAGTTCATCTTCGGTTTGGTAGACAGATAAAGTAGTTCAAACTACTACTAAAGGTATAAATACAGATGCTAAACCACTTTTGTAGGATCTACAGTAGTGTTTGAAATGGTTTAAACACCTTGATAATTTACATATTAAACATCTGTATTTCTGAACTAACGAAAGGTCAAATTACTTTCGAATTTACAGGGACGCTTGGGTGTTAGAGACGGTCGTCTTGACCAAAACAAGACTTAGCATGTCTAAATACACTTGTGTTTCGTAAAACACATTCCTTGAGGAAGGAGAATTTTCTTCAGACAGACAAACCTTCCCTCAATGTCCGTTCAGGCCATTTTTAATTCGATCATAGTATCAGTAAATTTTGGCATTATCTAGAATAGGTGAAAGGGGAAGTGAGAATTGTGAATAAGACGACGGTGTTACGTTCGTATCAAACCAACGTAAAAACAATGACGGAAAAAAAAAAATTCTATATATACATACATATAGAGATGGATAGATATAGACACACATATGTATATATTATATATATATGTGTGTGTGTGTCTAGACACATGTGTGTGTGTGTGTGTGTGAAGTAACCGTCAAGAAACACCTAACTCCATCCTCAATTTATTAAAAGAGGTCAAATTGTCCTCACGAACTGAAATATAGTGACGACACATAAATTTTTAATTTAGATCCGTGTCCTTCTTGTACCCCTATAAGTCGAACACAACTTTCAGTCTTAAAGTCTCGCGGTAAAGTTAGGTCTCAAAAATTTGACATTTAAGTTTGTACTTGGTGAACACCCACAAATTACTGGGTGTAATCTTAAATGTTTTGTTAATCCTTAGATGCATTTTCCGACGGAAATTAAGATTCGAAACATGTAAAAAACAAATGTAAAAAAAATTAGAATTTATGAAAAAATTTCGTTTCGGGTCCATGAACCAGGTGTAACACATTATGTCCACATAAAACCTACTACGTAAACCAGGTGATAAACATGTTTAATCATGATCAGACCCAAAATCATGTACCTAAATTTTCCGTTGTCATATAGTCACCAAATACACATAAACCATCCAAGGACCTTCTTGTATCATGAAAATATAATCTTTACATTCTTACCGTAACAACAGAAAATGGTTCAAGAGAGCCTAGGGAAACAATAATAATGACAATACTGACCACATACTAATACCAGTCTTCCGAAAAGGGGGAGTTTCTTATAGATCTGTTAATTGTCGAATTTAAAGACTGTGGAAAAAACCACGACACACAAGAACGAGTACCACACGATTATTACACCTAACTAAGGTCAACCACCCAGGACGGTGTAGTCCCAACCAGTGGACGTGACCAAACACCCACACTGACTATCGTCGGGAATCGGAAACTTTGGAAGGGACGTTCCGACAAACTTGATTTTATATTGACGTTTTCACCAAGCAATCGTCGTTTTGTAGTCGGATGGTGAAACAAAACCTACTAGGGACCGTCAAACTTTCGACCGACCCTCTTTCTACCAAACACTTTGGTCAGAACATCTCCAACTTTTAGAATTCTAAACGTGTCTTTCGAATTTATGTATTCCACCGTTAGTTTGTGGTCCAGACACACTGGGGAGAACATCGACAAGAACTACAATCAAAGTTCCGGTACGACATACACCAAACATACTACGGGTAAAAGTGAGTCCTTCCGAAACGACACAGCACGACCACATGCCATTGGAGCACGCGGTACATTTAGGTCGTGGGACCAAGAGACGTCACACGGGAGTGTGTCCCACCAGTTCCCACTCGAAGAGGTACGTCACTCATGGATCCAGCATCCACAAGGAAGACACCAACTTTGTTCACAGTGTGATGTCTAGATAGTAGACAAGACGACCACCGAGAACATTCTCAAGGACGTACACTCAGAGTTCCGACTCGGGTCGAGGGACTCAGGTTCTCCTGTGCTTACCGGTTCTCTCACTCAACAGGTAACACGTGACGTACTTGTCCTGTGTCACTGATATCCGACTTTTTGTTTCAGGAAACCACCATAGAACTCCCAACCTAGTCAACTTTGTTAAGAACGTAATGAATTACTGAACGTAACACCAAAAAGACGTTCATGGAAATCCTTGAAAATTATATGGTGTACTAGACGGTGAGAGATCTATTTACACTGTACACTAAACAATAGTAATAATAAAATTAGTAACAAGGTAAATAACGGAAATCCCAACTTCCTTCCCCTTCCCCAAAATACAACAATAAAGGGGGGGGGGGGAAAAAAAAAAGTAAGAAAAAGAAAACCACCGAATTTGGTGTGAAGGACTACGGCACTGATTGAGACGAAGGGTCGACTCATAAAGTCCGAAGCAAATCCGAGTACAAAGTCTAGACGTACGTAACGAACGTAAAAGGACCATAGCCTTACAACCAAGGAACAAGATCCTTATGTTGTAATTAAAGGTTTAATAGTACCCTGAACACTGTTGTGTTCTGTACTTAGAGACATATTTTACATAACCGGAAAGAGTAACTGGACGATATCATAATAACACAGCACACACACGCACACACTACAGACCGACGGTGCATTTCGAAGTTTCCTTCTGGAATTTTCGTCTGGTAGGAAAAAACGTACGAGATAAGATTCATCTTACAAGTTACATTGATTGATTTTAACGTACAATTTATATAAATCCAAAAAACAAAAGATAGAAACAAAAATAAACAAAAGTCAAAGACATATAAACGAATTGACACGACAAAATCACCAACATCCTATATTTACGTGACCACTTCGTTTACATCACGGTTGTCTTCCACTAAAAGGACAACACATACAGAACGTCGTAAACTTCCCTGACACGTAGGAATTTTGTTAGTGTCAACGAAGATTTGGTCTAAAGTAAAGATAATAACAAAATGCACGGTTTGGGGCTTCACGTAACCCGAACTTAGAGACTTGCGGCACCTGGGTAATCTTCTGACAAAACTAACAGTGTTTAACATCACGGACTTTTGTAATAATTCGACTAACAGAATTTTTTTCTTTCAAGAGGTTTCTGTTTTGTCCTTATTAATAATATTGTCTTTTGTTAATACCAACTTTACAGACACCAAGGAACCTTTACGACGCGAAAAACATAAAAGGTAGTAATCACGTCAACTTGCTTACACATATCAAGTCTCCAGAAGCACAAGCGTAAAATTTTAATCCATTTACTGGAGTAGAAAGTTCGAACTTAAGTAAAAATTAAAATTAAAATAAAATATGTTACACATCTGTCAAGGGACAAGAGACGTAAATCTTCATATTTGTTATATTTCGACAATTAAGACATTCATTAAAAATATTAATACTACATTGAGATAGGATAGGAATTTTGTAAATTTTATTTGGGAAATACACGTTGAAAACTGACGTTTAAAACACGAATACTCGTCTGACACTACACAATTTTGACGAAGACACTTTTCCAAAAAACTTCAAAATGAACTTCTGAAATTCATTGGAAAAAGGGAGAAAAGTGGTTACATTTACAGTCCATATGTATATCCTTGTTTTTCTTCATCTTAAAAATAAACTTACTATTAATTATGATGGATTCTTCTTTCCCCGTTATTAGTCATCGGGGTTATATAATATATCAGGTTTCATAATTTGAAGTACTAATCGTTAATTATTCTTTAAAGTTAAACAGTATTTTAAAATTTGAATTTTTCTTAACAAAATTTATCCTAATTTATTACACAAAATATCAAAGTATAGAAAAGAACGACATTAACGTATAACAAAAACAATTATGAATTCATGGTTAATCTAAGACATCACTTTTTAGAAGTAAAATTCGTGGTTCCGTATATTCATGACTTTGACATACATGGGACAAAATAGAAAGACCTATTAAAATAGTCTCCTTTTTCATCTTAAATACCATAAGGATGTGAATTAATCTAAAAAAAAAAAAAATTACAATGGGAGAAACCGGGTTCCTAGACACCAATTTCGACCCTACCCTGTCCAGTGGAAAGGACGACCGTCTCACCGACCACACCGTCGGTGTTACCGGTGACGGTTCCGGTACCGGTCCCCCTACGTCCCAGTGGCGAGTCCGAGACCACCCTCCTCGGTGTCTGTCTATGCCCTTCCTCTACCTGGACCTTCGTATCCACAAGGGGGACTCACTCTAGAATCTCAGAAGAAGGACCTCCATTTAGTGAGTAACGTCATTGACTTCCACGTCGAGGCCTTTATAAAAAAGGGGTTTTATTGTTCCGTCCGCATCAGATTTCCACCCGCCAACGACTGACGATGAACATTTGACTTCTTGACTCAGATTTCGTCAGTGGTGACATCCTCTTAACGTCCCCACCCGAATGAAACGTAACAAAGAAGTAAACCATGACAGTCGAGACACTATTATTTTCGTAAACTGTGATTATTTCGTGATCGTTTTCACGAATTATTCATGGAATGGTTCGTGAAAGGTGGGTCAAGTAAATTACGAAAAACAAAACCAACACACAAAACAAAACGACAACCGAAAACACACACACACACACAAAATGGTACGGTGCGTCGTACACCCTAGAATCAAGGGGTTGGTCTCTGACTTGGATACGGGGGACTTCACCTTCGTGACTTAGACTTAACGAGTTGACGGTCCCTTACGGGAAGTAAAGTAAGAATTAGGACACTTCTTCCGTACTACAGAAAAGTACAACACGAATAGATTTTCTCTACTCCCACCCCAGGGAACAGGTCCTAATGTCTTCGTTTCCTTTGAGTCTGGGGGTTGTGACACAGTTCTGACGTCCGACGAAGTAAGAACGTAGCCTTAATGAAGTCACCTCACTAATTCAGTGATCTTTCGATACAGAGAAGTCTTTCGATACATCTTTCGATACGGAGAAATATCACTCTTAATATTGGGTTTTACTGTCGATTATTTTCTATGTTTTTATAGATAATAAATCTCTCATATGCCCTTTATAAAATTGTTAAAGGTTGTGTTCTTATATCCATGATAAAATATAAAAGTTCTGTGAAGTTTGTAATTTAATTATCGGGATAATTTGGACCTGAGGATAGATTAATCTCATTAATCAAACAGTAAGTATCTATCTATCTATCTATATCAAGAATCCAACGACCTAAATACACATCAAGAGTTCAAGAATCCGACGACTTAAAGTCTTCTACTTCACTCAGACAATTGACAAAGAGGTCTATAAGAATCTATCAGAGACAGGAATGTAACAGGTATTTTGAGTCAAAAACCATAGTCACCGTCTACCAAAACCCCATGACGGAACCGTGTAATAAAACGAATTTTACTGTAACGTAAGAAAGACGAATTAAAAGTACACTTCCCGTGACCTGGTCCACCAGACAACTGTGGTCAGTCGAGATCACTATCGTTGGGCCTTCAAACCCGGGAAACGTACGTAAAGAAAGAATACAACCGACAATTGTCATCCACTCACCCGACGGTACACATGCCAATCCGTGCAAGAACGAAGACAAAAATAGAGGTAGGAGGAGGTGATGAACATCGAATGCGGAACTTTTAAGTAGGAGACCCTTTTGTATTCTCGAACTTCATGGTACACTTGATGGACCTTTAGGGAATATCTTAACCGTATAATGTATCTCGAAAACTTAAGACACAGAAGTACAACCTTGGTCTCGTCTAGCCAGTACTATACTTTTCATCTCTTCCTTCTGACAAATTTTGAGAACTGTAATTGTATTTCTCAATTGTTGACTTCTAACTTTAAGTCGTAAGATTTAACAGAAGTTTATAACTAACACTTTCATCGAAATTTCGAAAACGGAACTTAAACAGAGGATTTCCTAGATATTCTTTAGACCTGCACTGGTGAACACGGGACACGTGAAAGGGTGACCTTTTTGTTCCTCTCATCAGGGACCACTGGGGCCGAAAAGAGTGTTCTCAATCTGAAACCCCACCTGAGAGACACACAGACTAAATACCCCCTGGACAAAACTCGTTTCATGACGAAGTGCAGGACATCATGGTACCGATTCATCAACATTGGTGACTTAAAGAGAAATAAGGTTTAGACTAGACAGTGTGATCTTCCTGTTCCCTCACCAGCAAAAGTCTGGTCAGGTCGTCTCCTCTCATCACTTTTGTGCAGAGTTCCCTACCTCAGGTACCAGACACACCAGGATGTTGGTGTTAGCGACGAAGACTAGTCAAACATCCCCCGCTAGTGTGTGTCGCGTCCTTAGAATTGTGGGTAATGATCTACAGAGAAATTAAGTGTTCGTAAACATTTTTTTTTTTTTCGACAACAGTGACCGGGAAAAATTTTTAAACTATTAACGTCAAAAAATTTTTCCCGGTACGAGACGAGTTTAATGTACACCATCTGGTCACCTCCTAAAAAAAGACGATGACGAGACGTATAATATACATAGTCCAGTCCGACGACATTGTTTGTGGTGTCTGGACCCCCGAAGTATTTGTCCTCTGTAAACAAGACAGTCAAGACCTTCGACTTTCAGGTACCAACTCTACGGTCGTCCGACCAAAGAGGGCTCCGGAATTAAAAACCGAACGTCTGCACAAGAGAGGGAGGTAGAAGTGTACCACAAGGGACACAGGTACAGGACCAGAGAACATTTTTGTAGTCAGTGTAACCTAATCCCAGGTGACAATTGGTGGAGTAAATTGGAATTGACGAATAAATTTCCCAAAGGGACCACCGAGTCTGACATTTCTTAGACGGACATCACGTCCTCTGGGTCCAAACTAGGGACCCAGTCTTTCAAGGGCTCTTCCGTCACCGTTAGGTGAGATCATAAGAACGGACCTTTTAAGGTACCGGATAAATTTCCGGGACAGAGGTTTATGTCAGTGTGAAACTCCACGGTCCATTTAAAACTCCCTTACGTCAAGTTAGGCATCGTGGTACAACCTAAAAGAATAACAATTCGAATGTTATCTTTTCTTTAGAATAACCCTCCCGTAATATAAAATGTCAGATGAATAAATTTTTAATTATGATTAAGACCAAAATATATTATCTCTACCTATTTAAATCACACGATTTTTCGTAATTTTCTTCTTGGTTTAGACTCAAGATCAGTGAGTGAAAGATGACCACACTTGAATCCGTCTAATGAATCGGAAACATGGAAGAAAAGGAGTAGATTAATCCCTCCTAGGACGGGGTGTATAACTTCTACGGACACTCAAAGGTCACTACGTTTGGACTCGGACTACGTCCTTCCTGCTCAGGGAAAACCACGACCCTAAAGTAACTCACCGTCTCGGAATGTGTCCGTCACCGAGGCAGTAAAGTCCGTAACGGTACAAAACGAAACTAAAATATTAGAAACTCTAGGATTCAAATCAAAGTGAATACATTGCAGTCAACCCTTCTAAAGGCAAAAATACAAAATAGTCTTGTGACCGTAGAGGGTCGTATACATTTTTAACAATATTTTTCGTGACGACTTCCCAATCACCGACAAGGTATAAAAGGCAAAATAACACTGACTCTTCATCTGACATTTCCGTTAGAACTACCTATTTCGAAACGAATACAAGAGTGTAACAGTGTCCCAAGTACTTGCAACTTGACGGAGGAGTCACGAAAACAATTTGCACTACGATCTCCAAACGCCACAGTCGGTCCTCGGGTTAAGTCTCATTAAATTTGTCGCAGGTGAAAGTCTTACTAAACGGCGGATACTCCCCTCTACACAGAAATTTGGTCCTGTCAACGCGGGGTACTTTACATTGACAATACACGTTCGCATTGCTGGTGAGAGGAGGGAGGGTGGGGTCCGCTCCGGAACCAAGTGACACAGAAATTAGTGGTAGAAACGAAAAAGAGATTATACCAGACTTTGGCCAGGGAGAAACCTCTCCAAAATTTTCAATACAAAGACGTACTAGCGTCCCCACCACACATCTAAATACCGTTAATTTTAAGTGGAATCATAAATTGTAAGGTAGTAATTAAAGACCATACCTAAAAATTGTAACCCAGGATGTGAGAATTCATTACGATTGTCGAAATAAATTTGACGTTGTTTTAAAGTAAAAGAAAAGTCCCCACGATTTTCTTTATTGGGAGTTCTGACACTCTCTTACCATCGACCGTCGACCATGTATTGACACGGTAACGGACACAAGAAGGCACCCCGCGGACCCTTCACCAACTGCTCACACAAAACAAGACTCTTTCACTTCTGTCGTCCGACGGAAGGAGATTTCCCAATTACAAATCCCTTGTAAGATCTGGAAACCAGATCTTCAATATTGACCTCCACTCCCAAATATGTCTGGATTCTCAATTTAAAGTTTACAACAATACAACATTCACAAATAATATTGGACATGTATTCAGTTAAGATTTGATTAAGTCGAAATTACGAGAAGTCTATCATCATCTTTATATGTAAACGGACATCACATAAAAAATTTACACCTTTTATATGTTTATTAAAGTATTCTGTGGATTTTATGACATATCTTGTTTTGTCCACACGTAACAATGAAACGGGAACTTTTAAGAGATGGGAAACCACTTAAAAATTCAGAGGACACCTTTTAACTAGAAAAAAATTTTTTTAATAAAAAAATTTAATTAAAACTAACCTCCTATTAATGCTATAGCACTACCAAAAACGGTATGTAGTCGTACGTAGCCGGTGTCCATATGTACAAAGGGGGGTAGAACTTGGATGGAGGAAAGGGTGGGATAGGGAGACCCAAGAGAAGAGAAAAGTCTACTATATTTAACTATGTCACATGACGGTGGAGTCTCCCTGTGAAGTGACTCTACCGAAGATTTTGAATACCAGTGACAATACACCAATTTAAGTGGTCACGTACTCAAAATACCACCAATATTCAACCCTGAAACCCGCTGTGACACCAAGTCGTCGACCTGAAATGTCCCATTTAAGCGTTCCGGATTGTCTTAATCGTAGCCCGTCCATAGACGTAAGAAGAGAGACAAGAGACAAACTTTTATAGAGACACGAGTCAAAGAAAGAAACGTACTGAACAAAAAAATTTGTAGAGACTCTTTCCGTCACGGTTTCTTACGAGTTTGATGACGTGTTAACGTGAGTAGAGTGTACGATCATTTCATTACGAGTTTTAAAAGGTTTGGTCCGAAGTCGTTATGTACTTGGCACTTGAAGGTCTGCAAGTTCGGTTGTTTTCAGGCAGATCAGTTCCGATACCAAAAAGGTCACCAGTACATACCTACACTCTCAACCTGACACTTCTTTCGACTCACGACTTCTTAACTACGAAAACTAGACACCACAACCTCTTCTGAGAACTCTCAGGGAACCTGACGTTCCTCTAGGTTGGTCAGGTAAGATTTCCTCTAGTCAGGACCCACCAGAAACCTTCTTTACTACGATTTCGACTTTGAGGTCATGAAACCGGTGGAGTACCCTTCTCAACTGAGTAACCTTTTCTGGGACTACGACCCTCCCTAACCCCCGTCCTCCTCTTCCCCTGCTGTCCTACTCTGCCGACCTAACGTAGTGGCTGAGTTGCCTGTACTCAAACCCACTTGAGACCCTCAACCACTACCTGTCCATCCGGACCACACGACGTTAAGTACCCCAGCGTTTCTCAACCTGTACTGACTCGTTGACTTGACTTAACTTGACTTGACGAGTAAACAAATAGGTCTTATTCAATACTAAAGGACAAGTAATCCTTTCCCATTGAAAAAAAAAAAACGTTTTCATGGAGTCTTATTCACTGGAATAAATTTGATACTGAAAATTTGATCATCCTCTCATTAAATCTATCGTTAATCGAACATAGAAAAGATTCATAATGATGTAGAGTCCGAAGGGTGACGAGTGGACCAAGTTGTTCAACGGAATACAGTTGTTAATGAAACCGACTACTTGTACTTCAAATACTTCCACAAACAAGGATTGGTCACAGTAGGGATAATCCGACACGGGGTACCTCATCGAAGGTTGACGGTATATTCGTAAAATCAAGAGACACTGTGATTTCTTCCCACACCACATTGAAAATCTTACTCTTTTGTTTCATTTTACATTTAACGTTGTACAAGAGTCAGTTTTCAGAGGGTCGGTTGGTGGTAACCGGTTGTCTGACGATTATGTAACCTTAGACGATCCCGACAATTGACGGGTCGGAGGAGGTCGGTTCCCGAAAGACGCTCCGTCGTCCTGTTTGAGCACAAGGAACAAGATCGTCCTAAACAAACCGACACCAGTCCTGGACGGACCAACCCAACAGTATGGACACGAAGAGTCCAAAATGCGTGGGAAATATCAAAATAGTACTCCAAGTTTCAATCTAAAGTTCAATGAATGGTAATGATAGTCTTTTTAGGTTTTAGAAAGGGAGTCAAAGACAGAAATATTAAATTTTATAGGTTTTTAACAAACAGTAAACAAAGGTTTCACGAATTTTGGCAACACTAAAGTGTACCTTATTCCCATTTTCCGTACTAAAAACAGATCTGCGGTAGAATGATGTCATCGAGACAAAAGAATAGAGATAGAGGAAACCTCTTTTCTGGTTGAAATGGACGAAATAGAAAGACTTCGCCGTCTTAAATGACCTAAAGTTTTGTAAAATTTATAAAACTCCTCTCTTTGATAATTTTACGCTGGAAACACATGGTCAAAAATTTTTATAAAAGTAATATGATACCTTTCGTAGGATCCAAACCGCATCATCAAAAGTACGAGGAAGTCGTGACTTGACTTAATCTGTAAAAAGTTTTAAATAAACTTCGAAAATGAGACTCTGACTAACAATTAAAAAGGTTCTTTTAATTCAAACAAAACATCGATTGGTACAATTGTTTACCCCGAAGGGACCACCGAGTCTACCATTTCGCAGACGGACGTGACACCCTCTGGACCCAAACTAGGGACCCAACCCTCCTAGGAAACCTCTTCCTTTACCGTTGGATGAGGTCATAAGAACGGACCTTTTAGAGTATCTACCTCGGACCATCCGATGTCAGGTACCCCAACGTTTCTCAGTCTGTACTGCCTCGTCGAAGGGAAGGACAATTGTTTTAAGGAAACGTGAAACATCTTTGGTATTGAAGGTATTTAATCTGTATGAAAATAAAAAAAAATCCCAGTACAATTATATTAAAACACGAATAAATGAAAAATACTAGAAATTTCCGTTCTAAAATTCTAAGAACACAGTGTCTAAAAAAGTCTATCATTTCAGGATAGATCAGGGGACCCTTCAGGGGAGTCTCATGATGAGTGTGGAAAACTTTCTCAAGACCACACTCAATCAAACTCGTCTTTTAGGGGGGGTCTCCCTTCATATACTTTCATACAATGACTTTTTTCCTCATTCGATTATGTCACGGATCCAATGAAAATACACAATCTTCTTTGTGAGACTCGTCTAGGTAGAGTCCAAGTGGACTTTCAGGGTAGAAATTTACCGAGAGGTGGAACCCTCGACAGACGGTCGAGGGCTCACGGACTGTTTACACACACTTCGACTCACGAACCCGTCTCCGGGTGTCACCTCAGTCCTCCCGGAGGTAATCCCGGAGGTAATCCCGGAGAGTGACGGACGTCCCGTACAGGTATTGTAACACTGGCCACAGTGATTCTCAACCACGACAGTAGACAGTGAGGAGTGTCGTAGACAATTCAGCTCCCTCGTCGGGTCCGGAGGTCCCGGTCACCACTCACATCGGGGACCATTTCTCTAACACAGGACAGACGCCCTGTAACTCTACCGTGAGTGTAGCGTCCAGTGTTATAGGTGGATGGGGGTTGAAGAAGGACCTTCCTCCTCATCACTCTATTAACGAGAGAAATGTGTTTCTAGTCAACACATTGGTGACAGAGTCAATGTGAGGATAACACTTACCAGTCCTCCGCGGTTTTCTTTTACCAGTATCTGTTTTTCACAGTTTACGTTTAGGGTTCACTGGTATCACCTAAATGTGTCGAAACTCTCTACCAGGAGGGACTGACAATTACCTCTTACACAAACTACCACCCAAACGACACCGTCGATCCGTGTGAAGAGTAAAAAGTTGCACCCTTAAGAAAGAGACTTACCACGGACACTTCCGGTCACTCCTAGATTATCGAGGGAAAGTGGAATCACGGTGTGTAACCACTGGTCCTAACGTCTCTTTTCTCGTCGATGGCTCGGGGTCCAACGGACAACCTCGACTACCGATTCGTCCATGTAAATGACACTACTTTACAACCGACTACGTTGGTAAAAGAGAGTGTGTTTAATAAGGGCTCAAAGAGTCACGAAAATAAAGGATCGGGATCTCACTTTTGGTGTTAGTGATTGGTTTTACTAGTGTACCTAGTGTCGGAACATTTTGAGCTGCTTTGATACTCGGTAAGAGACATCTCGGTGACTTCTATCTACCCAGTACGACGTCTCTAGACCGTTTTGCCCCAGGGGACCTCTTGCCTTACCGTTTGATGTTATAAGAACGGAACTCTTCGGGGACTTGTTATACTTCTCCACTTTTCTATACCGTGTCTCTACTTGGGGCGGTCGATCGATCCACAGGTGATACGAGGACCCTTTCTCACTTCTTTATCGAAGTCTTCTTTACTCTCCGACTCGGTTTCGTCTTTGCTACGTCGACACCTACACAGACCAAGAAAAAAAAAAAACCTTCATTTCAGACTACGACATTTCTTATTATAACGTACCTTTGGACCTTACAATCCAGGTACTTAGTTCCATTTAACCTTTACCAGTTTGTCCTCTACCCTTCTTACTCGTAGTTGTAAAATCTTTAGTCACCTGATTTTTCCTACCCCTACCTACTCAAATTAAGTTTACTGGAAATATATATGTCGACACCCGTTCTTAGGGAACCTTCCTTACCTGATTGGGAGTATCAGACGTTTTCTCATACTTCACGTCATGAAGGTACGTCAGAGTTCTTACTGTTTTTCTAAAGTCAACAAAGGTTCCGTTTTGGTTGTACTGTCAATGGGTTCAGATTCGAGTTTGGCGATTACGACTTTTTCGACTTGTCAAGACACTTCTGGATGTTCTGGAAGATCTTGATTGTGTTTTTTTCTACAGGAAAAATAGTATCCCCTGAAGTGACGTTTTCATCTTTCAGTTCTCTGGACCTTATTATCCGTCTAAACCGGAACCTCATGTTTTACTTTGACCCGTTTCCGATTATCAAACGGTTCTCTGACGTGACCAGTATCCTTTGTGAGAAGGTTGTTATCTTCCCTGTTGAGATGTGTACCTTTAGTGGTCTACCAAGTATGGTTTTAGTCTGACTAATATAAGAAACGTCGACTTCTACCTCTTCGAGATATGTTATCCGTTTTTGTCATCTCTCGACTGACACCAAGTCTAGTACTCGACGAATAACGTTTTAAGTCTTAAGTTCATCTCTGTTGGTGATCCGTTAAGTTCACACTGGAATTAGTTTAGGGAATACTAATGTGTCACCTCCACTGCTTATCTAAGTTCCCTAATTTAGACTATCTCACGGACTTCTTGATACCTGCCTCCAAACACTGTAACATATCCTTCACAACTGGTTTTGGTAGGGGTTCGTTTTCTTTACGTTTTTCCGGTTTACCAACAGACTCCTCCGGAATGTTTATCGACTTTTTTCTTGTCTTCACTTTCCGTTTCCTCTTTTTCTATACGGGTAGACTTACATCTCAAGGTTTCTTATCGTTCCTCTCTATTCTTTCGGAAGGAGTAATTAGTTACGTTTCTTTATCTCCTTTTATTATCTTACCCTGTCTGATCTCTAGAGAATTTAATCTCTATCTCCCTTGTAAAGTACGTTTTTACCCGTGTTATTTCCTGTCTTAACTACACCTAGATTATCTTCGTCTTCTATGATTTTCCTCCACCCTTCTTATATGTCTCTTTGACATATTTTTCAGAATTACTTGGTCTACTGGTGCTACCACACCAGTGAGTGGATTCTCGAGAGTCTGTAGGACCTTACGCTTCAGTTCACCCGGAATCCCTTCGTAATGATCCTTGTTTTGACTACCTTCACTACCTTAAAGTCGACTCGATACAGTTTAGGATTTTCTACTACGACAATTTCACGACGTGAGTTATACGGTCGTTTAAACCTTTTGAGTCGTCACCGACATCCTGTCCTTTTCCCGTCAAAAGTAAGGTTAGGATTTCTTCCCGTTACGGTTTCTTACAATTTTGGTGTGTCAACCACGAGTAAAGTGTACAATCGTTCCATTCCTATTTTTAGCAAGTTCGATCCAAAGTTGTCATGTTCTTGACTCTTGAAGATCTACATGTTCAATCCAAATCTTTTCCGTCTCCTTGGTCTGTAGTTTAACTGTTGTAGACAATCTCTTTCGTTTCCTTAAGGTCTTTTTGGATAAAGACGAAGTAACTGATCCGATTTAAGAAACACACCTAGTGTTGACACCTTTTAAGAAATTCTCTACCCTTATCGTCTTGTGGAATGGACAGAGGACTCTTTGGATATATATATCGTCCAGTTCTTCGTTGTCAATCTTGACCTGTACCTTGTTGTCTGATCAAGGTTTAACCCTTTCCTCATGTTGTTCCGACACATAACAGTGGGACAAATTAAAGATTCAACTCATGTAGAACGTTTTACAATCCGACCTACTTCGTGTTCGACCTTAGTTCTATTGACCCTCTTTATAGTTGTTGGAGTCTATACGTTTTCTGTGGTGGGGACACCGTCTTTCGCTTCTCTTTGAATTCTAAGAGAATTACTTCTACTTTCTCCTCTCACTTTTCGGACCGAATTATGGGTTGTAAGTTTTTTGATTCTAGTACCGTAGGTCAGTGTAATAAAGTACCGTTTATTTTCCCTTTTTTCACCTTTGTCACCGTCTGAATAAAAGAACCCCAGGTTTTAGTGACACCTACCACTAACGTCGGTACTTTACTTCTGTGAGTGAGGAACATTCCTTTCGAAACTGTTTGGATCATTCGCAAAATTTCTCGTCTCTGTTTTGAAACGACTGTTTCAGGTAGATTAGTTTCGATACCAAAAAGGTCATCAGTACATACCTACACTCTCAACCTGGTATTAGGTTTCAGGTTCTCAACAACTTCCGCAAAGTCTCAGCCTGTACAATCGTTGACTTGTTGTTGCTAAAGAAGCCGACTCGTGATTTCTTAACTACGAAAGCTTAACACCACGACCTCTTCTAAGAACTCTCGGGGAAGTTTTTGTTCCTCTAGTTTAGTCAGTAACGATTACCTTTAGTTGGGACTTAGTAAGGTCAGTAAGTAGTAACCTTCCTGACTACGACTTCGACTTAGAGGATATGAAACCAGTGGTCTACACTTCTTGACTCAGTAACCTTTTCTAGGACTATGACCTTTTCCAACTTCCGTTCTCCTCTTCCACCGTCGTCTGTTACTCTACCAACCTACTGTGGTGACTGAGTCACCTGTACTCAAACTCGTTCACTTCCCTCTATCACTTCCTGTCCCCTCCGACGACACCACGTTAATTACCCCAACGTTTCTCAGTCTGTACTGTCGTTGACTTGTCAAAGACGTACACGATGAAATACTCCAAAGAGGTATAGTCAAAGGTCAACGAAATAACGTTCTCTCAAGGAGGTGTCAGTATTGACCCTTGTGGAATGATAAGGAGAACCCGTAAAACGTGCAGGAAACATCAGACGGGGACGACAGGACCACAAAGGTACCGGACCTACAAAATGAGTCATTCAATCACCAGCCGATTACGGTGGGTGTCGGAACTGGAGTTCCCGACAACTCAAGGACCAGTGACCGTCACTGGCGGTCAAGGAGTAAAGAAGAGTCCAAACCCACACAAAGGAGGAAGTTCTACGTCTGTTCTTTCTGTCGACGTAGGTCTACGTCTTCCTTCTCTCGGTGGAAGGTGCAAGCTCACCCCGAATGAGGGGTAAGAAACAACAATGACAATGAGTCAGGGACTCAGCATAGACTGAACACTGGGGTACTTGACGTCGTACGGTGTAAATACCCGCTAGTGAAGATCCAAGACGACTGACGTGAAACGGTACTCTTGAAACAAAGGGGATCGCACGTGGTACACAGGGTTTTACACATCACAAAGTACTTTTGTTCGGGATTTTTCTTACAGGTGTGACATTACTGTCTACAAGTACGAATCCTTGACCAACGGTAGAAAGTGTCGTATTCTTGTATCCTAAAACTCAGGTTCCCTTTTCCGTCGGTCCACTATGGGTGGACACAAGAATACCGTCGGAACCGGAACCGGACACGAAACAAAATACCGGGTACAGAGTCTTCGGAGACTACGATCAGTAAAGTTTTGACGAAATAAAGTACAGACACATTTACATAAGCAGAGAGACTTATGGTCACTATGAGAACAGATTTAATACATGTTTTCTCATTTTGGATTATAGTCAGGATCCAATATTACAGAAACCTCTCCAACCAGTGGTGTTGTTACTTAATTACCAATTACTCATTGAGTGTGACGGAGATAGGAAGAGAGACAGACCCTGGGTGTCGTCAACACCTAACCTTCCGGAGGAGGTCACCACAAAGTACTGAAGCGTCATTCAACTTTAACAGAAAATTTTAAGTGTTTAGGTGTAAATTAACAAAGGTTCCTTCAGGAATCTTTAGGCCAACGGACCACCAACGATGATTCTTTACCCTAAATGACCACGTAGAAACTCTCTACTTTCAGAGAGTTCTTATTTTCCACAAAAAAAGGTTCCCCGTATGGTGTGTCGTACACTCCCAGAATCAATTGGACAGAGGAGACACCAAATTTACGGCTCAGAATTGACGACCTGACGACCCCTTAAGGGATGTTCCACCAAACCTAAACACCTACTTCCTGGATCTTTCTCTTCGTACGTTAGACACTGAACGCCTCCTAAGACCACCTCTCTGCAATAGTGCATCAATAGTGAATGGGGAGTAGGCGACTACCGATGGTTTTGTTACCACTCGTTATATGTGAAAGATTCCCTCATTGTTCGTTGAGTCTGTATTGGTCCCATTTCGTCGACTTTAGTCTCATTTCAGAAGACTTTACTGGTACGTAAAGTCTTCTTGTAGAACCTTCTTAGGTTCTACCTCTCTTTAGGACCCATCCTGTCCTTACAACGTTCGTAAAGTCTCAGTCTAAAGGAGTCCGGAAATTCCCTAGTCTCTATGACGACAAGTCAGTGAGTCTGCACAGTATGAGAAACGCTGGGATCCCTGACGTCGTGTGGGGCGAAGAGACGGGATGTGATAGAGGGTCTGTAACGTGTCAGTACAGGTAGCTCAGTCATTACGGTAGGTTGGTAGAGCAGGAGACAGTAGACGAAGAAGAGGGTGGAAGTTAGAAAGGGTCGTAGTCCCACAAAAGGATACTCATTCGAGAGGCGTAGTCCAACGGTTTCATAACCTCAAAGTCGAAGTCGTAGTCAGGAAGTTTACTTATAAGTCTCAACTAAAGGAAATCCTAAATGACCAAACTAGAGGAACGACAGGTTCCCTGAGAGTTTTCAGAAGAGGTTGTGGTGTCAAGTCTTCGTAGTTAAGAAGTCACGAGTCGGGAGAAAACCAGGTTGAGAGTGTAGACATGTATTGATGACCTTTTTGGCATCGAAACTGATATACCTGGAAACAGTCCTTTCATTACAGAGACGAAGAATTATGTGACAGATGCAAACAGTATCGAAAAGAAGGTTCCTCGTTCGTAAAAATTAAAGTACCGAGAGGGCGTCACTAAAACCTTAGGTTCTTTTAAATTCAGACAGTGACAAGGTAACAAAGGGGTAGATAAACGGTACTTCACTACCCTGGTTACGGTACTAGAATTAAAAAACTTACAACCCAAAATTCAGTCGAAAAAATGAGAGGAGAAGGTAGTTCTCCGAGAAATCAAGGAGAAGTGAAAGACTTTGTTCCCACCACAGTAGACGTATAGACTCCAACAACTATAAAGAGGGTCATTAGAACTAAGGTCGAACACGAAGTAGGTCGGACCGTAAAACGTACTATATGAGACGTATAATTAATTTAGTCGTTCCACTGTCATACGTCGGAACTGCATGAAGAAAGGTTTAAACCTTGGTCAGGCAACAAGGTACAGGTCAAGATTGACAACGAAGAACTGACCATATGTCCAAAGACATAGAGTATAGTCTTTGTTTATTCCTGAGGTTCCTCTTCGTACACACAGAGGTACTTCTGTGAAGCGTCTTTGAACTCGGGTACCACATCCGACACAGAGGGGTTTTAATGACACAATTTAGGACTACGAGGTACACTACCATAATCCAACCTGGAAACCCTCCACTGATCCCGTACTCCCATCTCGGGGACTACCCGAACCACTGGAATGTTTTCTCTGGGATCTCTAGAGGGAACGGGGAAGGACATACACTACCGTCTGTCGTCATTCAGTAGACAGATACTTGGTCCTTCGCCCAGGAGGACGACCACGGGTCTAGAACCTGAATATCGGAGGTCTTGACACTCGTCAAGAACAGATATTCGGTCGGTCATAAACCAAAAGACAGTGTCGTCGAGTCGAGTTCACCTGGTTCTGGGTCATCAATGAGTCTAAATAGTCCGTCGTTTTGTGGTACACACATGCACGACCCTTTGACCAACGAGACACACATACAAAGTATATACTCTATATTTTTAGAATGACATTGAAGAAGTTCCAATCCGTGATAGTAGTAAAATGTCTACCCCGGTGAACTCACTGATCATTCTGAGTATGGACACGAAATCCTTCGACTCGAACGTGACTCGTCGAATCTGTTCCGACAGGTCATCTTGGAACCCCCTGCTCCCTGTATAAGACAGACACGACGGGTTACGTGATCGATGTACACCAAAGATTCGTGGGTTTTACCAGCAACCCCGACTCCTTGACTTAAAAATTAAAATAAAGTAACATTATTTTTATCGAGGTACACCGGACATCGACGACACCGTCTATCACGCCTGTTCCGGAATCGTATTGGATTGGGCCCACCAACAGACAGAGTAACGAGAAGACATTTGACATGTCCATTCAGAATTACGTTGCATAAACAGTCATCTATCCCACGTAAGGTCCGGCTCTCCTCATTGGGGTGTAGGTTCCTCGCCGTCGACACGCCCGAGTCCTCCCGGCTCTCCTCGATGAGGTGTAAGTTCCAGTCCTCCCCGTCGACACTTCTCTATCGGGGACAGGTTCCATTCCTCGTCGTTTGGTGAAGGCATAAGAACGGAACTCTTGGGGTACTTGTCATACTTTTCCGTTTTACTATTTTATGACTTTCTCCTTGAGAGGCCCAGCGATTCACGGGTTATACGATGACCTCTAGTAACCTCTTTATTGAGGTCTTTCTTACTTCCCTACCTTAGTTTCGTTTTTGTCATGGGTCAACACCTACACTGACCACTGTCTTCGTTCCAGGCTACGACATTTCTCGTTACAATGTATCCTTGGACCTTACAGTCCAGGTACTTAGTTCCGTTTAACCTTCACCAGTTTACTCTACCGTTCTCACTTGCAACTGTAAGATCCTTAGTCACTTGACTTTACCTGACCTTACCCACTTAAATTGAAACTACTGGTAATATAGATGATGACACCCGTCCTTAGGGAATCTTCTTTACCTCATGGGTAGTACCAGTTGTTTTCACAGACTTTACGTCATGAACCTACGTTAGAGCTTTTACTGTCTTACGAGAGACAAGCAAAGGTTCCGTTTGGTAAGTTATAGTACCACTAAGTTCGGATACGGGGTTGGTCATTAGGACTTCTTCGACTTCAATTTGTCAAGACACTTCTGGATGTTCTGGAAAATCTTGATTGTGGGGTTTTTCTACAGGAAAAGTAATACCCCCTGAGTTTACGTTTTCATCCTTCAGTTCTTTATGGACCGACGATTCAGTGTCATCAGTACAGGCTTAGACACGCTGGGGTATCTGCCGTCGTGTGGACCGAGGGGACAGGGACCCTAAGAGGTCCGTTCCTGTGCTCACCCAACGGTAAAGGAAGAGGGCACTTACTTTCACTTTCACTTGAGCGAGTCAACACAGGTTGAGAAACATTGGGGTACCTGACATCGGATGGTCTGAGGAGGTAGGTACACTAAATGGTCCGTTCTGATGACCTCACCCAACGTAACGGAAGAGGTTTCTTTGTGGACCTCATTGTCCGTTTAAACCGGAACCTCATACCTTACTTCGTCCCGTTTCTAATTATCTCAAAACGGTTCTCTTACATGATCAGTATCGTTTGTGGGAGAAGTTTGTTGTGTTCTCTTCTGAGATGTGTACCTGTAGTGGTCTACCAGTTGTGGCTTTAGTCTAACTAATATAAAAAACGTCAGTTTCTACCTCTTCGAGATGTCAGTCGTTTTTGTTCTGGTCGTCGACTGACACCGAGTCTAGTACTTGAGGAATAACGGTTTAAGTCTGAATTTAACTTCTTTCATACCTTTTGGTGATCTGGTAAGTCCATACTGGATTCAGTTTAGGGAATACTAATATATCATCTTCACTCTTTATCTGAATTCCCTGATCTAGACTATCTGTCTTACGGACTACTTGATACCTGTCTCCAAACACTGTAACATGTCCTCTGTCCATAGTTCTGGTAGGGGTACCTTTTCTTTACGTCTTTTCGTTTTACCGACAGACTCCTCCGGAATGTTTGTCGACACTTTTCTTCTCTTCGCTTTTCGTTTCCTCTTTTCCTTTCTATATTCGTAGACTTAAGTCTCAAGGTTTCTTATCGTTCCTCTCTATTCTTTCGGAAGAAGTCACTAGTTACGTTTCTTTATCTCCTTTTCTTGTCTTACCCTTTCTGATCTCTAGAGAAGTTCTTTTAATCTCTATGGTTCCCTTGTAAAGTATGTTTCTACCCGAGTTATTTCCTGTCTTTACCAGACCTGGATTGTCTTCGTCTTCTATAATCCTTCTCCACCGTTCTTATGTGTCTTCTTGACATGTTTTTTCTAGAAGTACTGGGTCTATTAGTACTGATACTAGTGAGTGGATCTCGGTTTGTAGGACCTTACACTTCAGTTCACCCGAAATCCTTCGTAGTGATGCTTGTTTCGATCACCTCCACTACCTTAAGGTCACCTCGATAAAGTTTAGGACTTTCTACTACGACACTTTCACGACGTGAGTTATACGGTCGTTTAAACCTTTTGAGTCGTCACCGGTGTCCTGACCTTTTCCAGTCAAAAGTAAGGTTAGGGTTTCTTTCCGTTACGGTTTCTTACAAGTTTGATGGTGTGTTAACGCGAGTAGAATGTGCGATCATTTCATTACGAGCTTTAAGAGGTTCGGTCTGAAGTGGTTATGCACTTGGCACTTGAAGGTCTACAAGTTCGACCAAAATCTTTTCCGTCTCCTTGGTCTCTAGTTTAACGGTTGTAGACGACCTAGTAGCTTTTTCGGTTACTCAAGGTCTTTTTGTTGATAAAGACGAAATGACTGATACGGTTTCGGAAACTGACACACCTAGTGTTATTTGACACCTTTTAAGACTTTCTCTACCCTTATGGTCTGGTGGACTGGACGGAGACTCTTTGGATATACATCCAGTCCTTCGTTATCAATCTTGACCTGTACCTTTTTGTCTAACCAAGGTTTATCCTTTTCCTCATGCAGTTCCGACATATAACAGTGGGACGAATAAATTGAATATACGTCTCATGTGGTACTCTTTGCGACCCGACCTTCTTCGTGTTCGACCTTAGTTCTAACGGCCCTCTTTATAGTTATTGGAGTCTATACGTCTACTGTGGTGGGAATACCGTCTTTCGCTTCTCCTTGATTTCTCGGAGAACTACTTTCACTTTCTCCTCTCACTTTTTCAACCGAATTTCGAGTTGTAAGTCTTTTGCTTCTAGTACCGTAGACCAGGGTAGTGAAGTACCGTTTATCAACCCCTTTCTCACCTTTGTCACAGTCCGAAATAAAAATAAAAAAAACCGAGGTTTTAGTGACGTTTACCACTAACGTCGGTACTTTAATTTTCTGTGATTGAGGAACCTTCCTTTCAATACTGGTTGAATTTGTCGTATAAGTTTTCGTCTCTGTAATGAAACGGCTGATTCCAGTCATATCAGTTACCATACCAAAAAGGACACCAGTACATACACTCTCAACCTGACACTTCTTTCGACTCACGGTTTCTTAACTACGAAAACTTGACACCACAACCTCTTCTGAGAACTAACAGGGAACCTGACGTTCCTCTAGGTTTGTCAGGTAGGAGTTCCTCTAGTCAGGACCCACAAGAAACCTTCCTGACTACGACTTCGACTTTGAGGTTATGAAACTGGTAGACTACACTTCCCGACTGAGTAAACTTCTGGGACTACGACTCTTTCTAACTCCCACCCTCCTCTTCCCCTGCTGTCTCCTACTCTACCGACCTACCGTAGTGGTTCAGCTACCTGTACTCAAACCCATTTGACGCCCTCAACCACTACCTGTACCACCCGACCGCACGACGCCAAGTACCCCAGTCTTTCTAAACCTGTGCTGACTCGGTGATTTGACTTGACTGTACCAGGTCACCAACTTCCACCTGAACGACCCTGTCCCGTAAATTCGTCTCAGGACTTCGCCCTCCTCCTGATCACTTCACTTCTCTCCGTCTTCTTTGTCGTACACGTTTCCGGGACCCCACTCCTTCGTGTACCCACCAATACAATCTCTTTGACCTCCCACCCGTCACTCCCACCGTTTCTTCCTCTCAACCCGTCCTACTTCAAACTAGAGTTGTTGGTGGAGTCCGATGCATTAATTAACAGTCACAATCACATGAGTCCGGTCTCCCCTGGTCACTCTCGATGTGGACGAACACAGGACATAGGAGGTTTTGCGTGAGTGTGAAACATAAAGAGACAAAATTAAGAGAGTGTCTGGAGACACATTCTAGTCGAGAATAGTCATTTCTGAAGTTGAAGGAGTACCCCCGAACGGACCAACGAGTCACCATTTCTTAGACGGACGGTTACGTCCTCTATGTCCTCTGAGTCCAAGTCAGGGACCTAACCCTTCTAGGGGACCTCCTCCTTTACCGTTGGGTGAGGTGACAAGAACGGACCTCTTCAGGAACCTGTCTCCTCCGACGGTCAGATCCCAAGTATCCCAGTGTTTCTCAGTCTGTCCCGATTCGTTGACTGGTATTCGTACTTGAAGGAGTACGGTGTATAAACACTAGATAGTCTCTCGGGAGGTACGTGACAATCAATGTCCCTAAAGGTAAACATCAATGTCAACTACAGATACCCCGACGGGTAACCGAAGACTTTTACTATCAGGAGAGACTGTCTCAGTAACGGACACCTGGTCTAGAGACGTCGTCTCTTCCGCTCCTCCATCATGTGTCTCGGGACACAAAATCCCCTAGGAGACATTCGTTTCGTTGTTGTATTATATATAAGACAAGACCGTTTTGTTCAAACCCACGGTCCTGTCATCCAGCTCCAGGACACATACACACACACACACACTCTCTCTCTCGCTCTCGCGTGCGTTCACTCGTCACCGTCCCCAATGTGCCTTTCCTGTCTCACGGTCGGTAAGTGGTACACGAAAATCTCCGAACTTCCTGCAACATGTGCCCCTCAGACCTCTGTCAACTGTGTCCATGGAACTCGATTACCAAAGGTAATAACATGTACTCCTTAGAGTAACCTTTGATTGGTAGAGAATCGTTCTTTAGTAAAGTCGAGAAGTACAGGATTGTCCACTGAGTAGAGACGGAAGTACGGGACAGTACGTCCTACACCACCAGTCCGAAGTCTAGAGGTGGAAATTTTATCCGAGTAACGGGGGAAATCCTGGAGAAATTCCCCGACAGTGTCCCTCACTCACACTGGAGGTGGTGTCACTGGGGTCCTTTCCCGTTTCCGTGACGCCCAGACTGATCTGCGTGGACAGTTTAGTACTAAGACTTGACGGAGCAGAGGGACTCTAAGGTAGTGTAAGTCATCCTTTTCATAGACCGTACTATGAAATATGTTCTATCTTTAAAATCTGTTTCATCATGGATCCCATAAAAGGTGTTGTCACAATCTTTTGTAACCGAGTCTGTCCTTACCTAGTAGAGGGTATTGACTTCCGAGAGTCTTCCCCTCCACACTACTCCGCATCATGTAGTCCCAGCGGAGACAGAAGAGGTACTAGTCAAAATGGGTATCGGACTGTCGTTCTACCCACGACGACAGGGTCCATAGGACAGGTGAGGAGCAGGTCAGGGCTCCTGGATTCAGACAATTCCTTGTCATCCTGGGACCCGTTCTCCTAGTCCTGTATCCGCTCTTTCAGGTGTGGCTGCCCATGAAAGACCCCCTAGGGGGAACGGACGACCCTCCGGTCTGTCTCCCCAACCTCACCAGTCCTGGGACGAGCGTCCTACGTACGGTCGAATGGTTGTTAGTCCCGTCTCTCTCTACCTGACGATGGAACGACATGAAGGGTCGGGCTTTACGTATGGTCTACCCCAAAGGTCATGGTCGTCGTTGATCCGTGACTTAGACCCAACCTACCCCGGACCCTCTTCTGAGCTAGATCGACGTGTCTCTGTCGGACCACCCGACCCCACACTATACCAAACTTGGAACCTCGGGTAGCAATCATACCCTTACTGTTCACACCAGGAGGTGACCTCGGGTAACAGTCACGTAATTGTCACCCCGTGTCCAGGTCGTCTTCGTCCCCAACGACCGCACGTGTAGACCCACCATGGAGTCTTTGTGTGCAGAATGTACCTGTCGGGGACCCCTCCTTATACGTCGTCAAGGAAAGGACCGTCCTCACGAAACCAAGACGGGTGGGGAATGGTGACAAATCTTGACCTAGACCCTACTAGTCCAGGGCCCTCTCTGGACGATATCTCCGCCGGTCCAGGGTACGCCGTCGTGTTGATGGAATCAGGGACATCGGTGTCGCGGGACCGGGGGTCGTGGTCGGGTCCTGCTCCACATCCTCTTTGTGTTACCTCTTTTCCTACACTGGAACCCGACGAAGGTGCAAAGGTACCTGATGTCGTGTCGACCATTTACCCTGGAGTCAACGAAGTCGTGAGTGGAGGAAACCCTGTCTCGTACGTCAGTTTCCGTTGTCTTACAATAAATTAGGTAGGTAGTCCCGAATATGAGGTTGTTGACCCCTCGTCTGGGACGGGGACTGTCCCGACACTACCGATACCTTGTCTCCTCGGGGACGGGTTATTGGTCACGACCGAGACCTATAGTGTCGTAATAAATGTGGGTGACAACTCATCTTTCCCGAAGGGTCTACCAAGTCTCCATTTATTAGGTACACGTCACGTCCACTACGTCCTCTGTGTCCAAGGTAGGAACTCAACCGTTCTAGGGGACCTCCTCCTTTACCGTTGGGTGAGGTCATATGAACGGACTTTTTGGGGTACCTGTCCTCGGACCACCCGATATCAGGAACTCCAGCGTTTTTCAGCTTGTACTGACTCGTTGACTCGTGTCGTGTAGTGTACCCTTTGTCGGCCGTGTGTGACTGTTTTAGTTTTTATAACCTGAGTGCGTCAGATGTGACTCTACGAGGGTGTCTTTTTGTCGGGAAGTTCCTGGTATTATCTATTAAAAGAGGATTTCAATATCTCCGTCTCTTTCATTTCATTTTACTTTTTAGTCCCCTTAGTGAGAGTTAATTTTCTTGTTCTTTTTAGGGTACTTTCTTGTTTATTACTTTGTCTAGAGTAGTCAGATGTTCTGTGACTCGAGTTTTTTCTCCATTATTTTTACGACTTCCTTTATTTCTAAAATTTATCTTTACGTCTAGTGAGATTGTTCTTTGATCTTTGACATTTTTCCTTGGTTAGTTTGAATCTGTTGAGTTGACGACTCTATTTTTGGTTAGGTCTTCGTCAATTATGGTTTGATTCATTGTGTCTTCTTGTTCATTCACTAGACCTTTTATCTTATTACCTTTAGTGGGTTAGTCTTGTCGTGTGTTTTTCCGTTTACTTTCGTTGTATGTTCTAAACACCCTATTATATTTCGTACCTTTTATTTCCATGCTCTTCCTCTTTTCTCTCTCTTCTCCTAGTTTTTACATAAACTTCTTTACTACCGACTTTTTAAAGGTTTGAAGTTCTTCCTTTATCGATAAGTCCACGTCCTTCATGTCTCCCAGGGTTTATTCTACTTGGGTTTGTCTGGGTGTGATTCTGTATTTATAATATTAATTTTGTTTCTCAACTATATTAATTTGAATTTCTCTCCTAAGATTTCCGTCGTCTTCGTCCCTGTCTCCTACTCTACCAACCCACCGTAGTGGTTGAGTCACTTGTGTTCAAACTCGTTTGAGGTTCTCTATCACTCCCCGTTCCTTTGGACTACACGATGTCAAGTACCCCAACGTTTCTCAACCTGGGCTGAATTACTGACTTGTTTCCATCGTTTTCTTTTTGTTACCCAGTCAGTGTTCTCTTGGAAGTATTCTGATAGTCGACTAAAGAGACGTCTTTAAAACGTCCGGTCTTACCTCACCGTACTATATAAGTTTCAGGACTTTCTCCTTTTGGGTGTTGGTTCCTATGAGATGGGTCCTTCTAATAGTAAATCGTATCTCTCTTTCTTAAAGAGTCTTTTCGTTTTCGATCTTCTTGTGTTGTCATGATTTGGATAAGATTTTCTTTATAACTTTCCACAAAAGATTTATCTTTTCCTCGTTCTAAGGTATCTTTTACCTTTTAGTGTTATCCTTTCCATTTATGTCCTTTGATAACTTCTAGTGAAATCTTTCAGTCAACAAATCAGTGATTCAACACAACTTGAGAAAACGTTGGGGTACCTGACATCGGGTGGTCCGAGGGGATAGGTACCTTAAAGGGTCCGTTCTTATGATCTCACCCAAACGGTATAGGAAGAAGTCCTCTAGAAGGGTTGGGTCCCTAGTTTGGGCCCAGAGGACGCAACCCTCTACTTAAGAAATGATGACTCGGTGGTCAACAGGTCAGTGAGTCAACATAGACTGAGAAACGCTGGGGTACTTACCGTCGTACGGTCTGAAGGGACAGGAAGTGGTAGAAGGACTTATACGAGGTTGAGTACAGGTAACTCAGTCACTACGGTAGGTTGGTAGAGTAGGAGACAGGGGAAGAGAAGGACGGGAGTTAGGAAGGGTCGTAGTCTCAGAAAAGGTTACTAAACCGAGAAGTGTAGTCCACCGGTTTCATAACATCGAAGTCGAAGTCGTAGTCTAGTAAGTTACTTATAAGTCCCAACTAAAGGAAATCCTACCTGACCAAACTATAGGAACGACAGGTTCCCTGAGAGTTCTCAGAAGAGGTCATGGTGTCAAACTTTCGTAGTTAAGAAACCGTGAGTCGGAAGAAATACCAGGTCGACAATGTAACCTTTTTTAGTATGAAACCGATAGACCTTGAAATAGTCGTTTCATACAGAGACGAAGAATTATGTGATAGATCCAAACAATATCGAAAAGAAGGTTCCTCGTTCACAGAAAATTGAAATACCGAAGTCAGTGACAGGTGTCACTAAAAACCTCAGATTCCTTTATTTCAGACAGTGACAAAGGTAAAAAAAGGAGAAGATAAACGGTACTTCACTACCCTGGTCTACTGTACTAGAAGCAAAAAACTTACAACTCAAAATTCGGTTGAAAAAGTGAGAGGAGAAAGTGGAAGTAGTTCTCCGAGAAATCAAGGAGAACGAAAGACGGTGATCTTGCGATAGTAGACGTATAGACTTCAACAACTATAAAGAGGGGTGTTGGAACTAAGGTCGAACACTAAATAGGTCGGGCCATAAAGTGTACTACATAAGACGTATCGTCAATTTATTCGTGGCACTGTTATATATCGGAACAACATGAGGAAAGGGGTTTAAACTCGGTCAGGAAACGAGGTACAGGTCAAGATTGACAACAAATAACAGGACGTATGTCTAAAGAGTCCGCCGTCCATTCCACCAGACCATAGGGGTAGAGAACTTCTTAAAAGGGTTCAAACAACACTAGGTGTGTCAGTTTCCGAAATCGTATCAGTTACTTCATCTTTATCTACAAAAAGGTCTTAAGGGAACGAAAGAGATACTAGGTTGTGTACAACCGTTTAAAATAGAGACCAAGGAGACGGAAAAGATTTAGGTGAAACATGTAGACTTTCAAGAGAGATGTAGTCCTTCATATAGACAGAGGACTCTTTTGACATACGTCCAGTTCTTCATTGTCAATCTTGGAATGTACTTTGTTGTCTGACCAAGTTTTAACCCCTTCCATATGTAATTCCAATATATGACAGTGGGACGAATAAATTGAAGATGTGTCTTGTAGTGCGTTTTACGGTCCGACCTGCTTAGTGTTCTACCTTAGTTCTAAAGACCCCTTTTATAGTTGTTCAGGTCTATACGTCTACTATGGTGAGATTACCGTCTGTCGTTCTCCTTGATCTCTAGGAGAACTACTTTCACTTTCTCTTCTCATTTTTTCGACTGGACTTTGAGTTGTAATTTTTTCCATTCTAGTACCGTAGACCAGGGTAATGAAGTACCGTTTATCTTATCCTTTTTACCTCTGTCACTGTCTGAAATAAAAGAACCCGAGGTTTTAGTGACGTCTGTCTTTGACGTCGGTATTTTAATAATTATTTTCTACAAAACGAAGAACCTTCCTTTTGGTGCTGTTTGCATCTGTCACATAATTTTTCGTCTCTGTAGTGAAACGACTGTTTCCGGGTAGATCAGTTTCGATAACAAAAAGGTCATCAGTACACATCTACACTTTCAGTCTGATATTTCTTCCGACTCGTGACTTCTTAACTACGAAAGATTAATACTACAATCTCTTCTGAGAACTCTCAGGAAACCTGACGTTCCTCTAGTTTGGTCAGTTAGGATTTCCTTTAATTGGGACTTATAAGTAACTTGTCTGACTACGACTTCGAGGTTATGAAACCGGAGGACTACACTTCTCGACTGAATAACCTTTTCTGGGACTACGACCCTTTCTAACTCCCGTCCTTCTCTTTCCCCACTGTCTCCTACTCTACCAACCTACCGTAGTGACTGAGTTACCTGTACTGAAACTCGTTTGAGACCCTCTATCACTTCCCGTCCCTTCGGACCACACGACGTCAGGTACCCCAGGATTTCTCAGTCTGTACTGATCATCAAACATTTCCACCGAGTCGACCTCTTTATAGGGGTCTCTCCGGTCATGAGGGACGTCACCCGTCAGTGTAAACATCTCAAGTGACAGATTGGTCCCGTGACGGAATCCGGTTGTGAACATCGTTGACGTTCCGAATGGTACGGTCGTTTGACTTTCCGTCTACGTACAGCAAAAAAACAAAAAAAAAAAATTCCTCTCATCAAATGTTGACGACGCACACACGTACGTACGAATCAACGAAGTCAACACAGGATTAGACGTCGGGGTACCTGATATCGTTCGGTCCGACGAGACGGGTGTCCGTTGGTAACAGTCTCAGACCAATGACGTGATCCAATCATTAAGAGTAAGGACCTGTTCAATTTCCGTCGTTCAACCTTTGACACAGAAAAATCAAAACATAGGTAACGCGATGGGTACAGGTGATAAGATACCGACCAGACTCCGATGGACGTTCTCGGCAGTCTGAGGAAAAGGAGTCACTTGGGGTTCTTGACGGCAGACGTACACAGTCTTACCCCGATGACTCACGTGACTCGGGGGTCTAGTGCAAACAAGATTGTCACCCACCGTAGGAGGGTAGAGACACACTGGATCTCCCTCTTCTTACTCATACAACCCGGGGACCTCCCGGACTTTTCTATCCTTCTTTCAGACGGGAACGTTCGTCTGGGACTCGGTCGTCGTGGGGTCCTGTGAAGCCAGGGGAAGGACGCTTCCCTCTCTCCGGACGTCCTGTAAGGACCAGACGTCGTTCCGACACAACACCGGATGTACCCCTACAAATAGAATTCGACGTAGAAACAAAATACACTAAAAGGTTTAGGGAAAAAAAGAAATGTCATTTTCGAATTTCTTCGTGTGTCTACTCTATTCTTTTCAGGTACCTCCCCGGTTTTTCTTGTGGTCTTCGATTCGCAGATACCTCTCTACGGTCTACGACAACGGAGATGTACAGTCTTCAACCCTACCTTTTTAAGATGTATTTCTTATGAACGGAAACAGAAACTGGAAAATCAATTCTTAACTTCTGTCAAAAGGAACCACCCCTATGGTAACCGAAGATCTATACTAACGAAACAGGAACCACAACTATTTTTACACTCGTCCGGACCCTCAACATACCAAAAGAGTAATAGGTTTACGATCGAGAATCTCCGGTGGTTCAAACCAGACTACGTCTCGGAGGACATACCTACCGACACTCCTACTTCATTCTAGTTTATAATATCGACACAAGTACGATGGACAAGAATAAGGGTGGGTCGAATAGTTTGAAGGACGGTTTTAGTCCGGTTGACGAGAGGGTTGCACAGACTTTCTTGGGAGCCTTGTCTGCACTCTCCGACCTCTCTACCCCTAAGAATCTTACGATTTTCACTCTCGACCTTTGTGTAGGAAGGTAGAAACGGGTTTGACCTGTCAAGAAATAATTGAGTAATAACTGACCCTCTAAAAACGTCTTTCATTACGGACACCGGTCACTAAAAATAAAACCGACCAACTTTTAATTAAGACAATGAAGTGATTGTGAAACGCCCAAGAACGTAAGTTATCAATGGGGACTATGTGGACATTTCAGAAGAGGTCGTGGTACTCAAAGTAAAAGTGAAAGGTATATTCTTAGTTAGTGACTTCAAAAAACAGAAAAACAACCGGATTATAAGTGTAGTAGACTTAGTCTTGATACAAGACTTCTTGACAGTAGAAGACTCTGTGACCATATATACAGAGAGTCTGTTAGTCTCTTTCATAGACTTATTTTAAGTGACTTTGTAAGAAGAAGTGAGTTTTAAAACGTTACGTAGTACAAACTTTTAAAATACCATTAATTGAATACAAATATTATATATGCTTCAACCTTGTTTTTGGGTTGTCTCGTTTTGCACTTACTATTACTGTTAGTATTCAACATATTATTAGTCACAATTCGAGGTTGTCGAAGTGTGTCACTACAATTGACATAGTAAGACAGTTTTGTATAACAGTACAGAGTCCAGTCATTACACAATTCAGTGGTTGTCAGAGTGTCGGGTGAGTAGAAGGAGGAAGGAGGTCTTCCCTGAATTTAGTTGGTTATCTTTATCTGTTCAATTTTTTCTGTTGCACTTTACCTTTCTCTTTTACTCCCACCCCTTCGGACCGACCCGTGTAACCGACTAGACTCGGACTCAGGGGTCCCTTACCCGGGACTGAAAACCCCAAGGGGTTCCGACCTAGGGGTAGACACGATACTTAGTCACATCCCGGGGACTCAAGACGAACCGGTAACTCCGTGGGCACGAGGACCCCTCAACGTCGAAAAGAAAAAAAAAAAAGGGAAACGTAACTTGATAGAGGTTTAGGATAAATCTAAGTAATAGAACTTTATTTTTCTGGTTGTTAGTGGTTTGTGTCACCTTCACTCCTTTCACGGGGGTTACCCGTCGTACCGGACTTGACCTACACTTCCGGGCGGGTCTTCGTCTCCTCTCGATCCCCACGACGACCGTCCACCTACGACTCCAGTCCGAGTACGCCGGACCCTTACCCCGATCTTCTGGTCTTTCAGGTCGAGGTAACATTCAAATTACACTTCACTAATTCTTCACCAAAATTTCGTTAGTTACAGTAGATGTGATCCACATAAAACATTGAAGTGTATTAAGACATTTTATACCAAGTGAAAAGGATCTGTTAGTGTGTCTGTAATTTCCAAATACGTGTCCACCCTCGTCGTCTCTGTCCACCTAGAGAAACGTCACTTTCCTCTCCGTAGTGTCGTCGTTTTACACAGAAACCTCTTCTCCCACGTCCATTTGAGAGAGAACAAAGACAGAGAAGCCAAACTAATTACGTCAACCGAACGAAATAGTACTAATCGGGACCTAGTAGTTATCAGAGATAAGAAATCGAGGAGACTAGTCGTGTTCTCTTCCCTAAAGGTCGTAATGAATGTTTTTACTTAAGAAGACATCGTACTTTGTCTGTGATCGTAACTGTAACTTCTGGGGTCTGAAGAGTCTGAAGACAAGAGTTCTAGGAAACATCAGAGTATTTACTAACTCCTCGGTTTCTGGAAAATAAGTACACACCATTTACATAAGGATAAATGACATAATCTTGAATTTTTATTATTTTTAAAAAAACACGCACGACGTGCGATTCAACGAAGTCAGTACAGGCTGAGACACTGGGATACCTGACATCGGGCGGTCCGAGAAGACAGAAAACTTTAGAGGTCTGTTCTTATAACCTCACCTAACGGTACGGGAGGAGGTCCCCTCTAAGGACTGGGTCCCTAACTTGGACTCAGAGGACGTAACCGTCCACCCAAGAAATCGTGATCGCGATAGATTTTATTGTGATTATTTAGGTAATGTACAATTGAGTGTATATAAAATGTTTTACTAAAAAATGGTCATTAATAAAACAAACCTCTTCTCACAGTGACACACGGAAAAACGTTTAGAGAAATTACCGACCGGATTATTTTCTATCGACCTAATATTATAGATGAAGACGTAGGTTAGAAGACACTATCTAAAATAAAAAGTAAAATAAATAAAAGCCGACGTGACTCAGAAGTACCGACGTGCGTCCGAAAGAGATCAACGAGACACGTCCGAAGAGTAACGACGTCAAAGAGAACAACACCTCGTACCCGAGATCCGCACACCCGAAGTCATTAACACCGTACACCAAGTCGTCAACCACGAACTCCCAAGATTCCGTGTCCGAGTCATCAACACCGGGTGTCTGAATCAACGAAACGACGTACGATACCGTATACCCTAGAAGGATCTAATCCCTAGCTTGGGTCCAGAGGACGTAACCGTCCGTCTAAGAAATGGTGACTCGGTGGTCCCTTCGGACTATCCAACAAAACTAACTTCATTTACTTCTTTTAGGTTGGAGTGAATTTAGACATCTAAATTTTCTCTCCTCTTAAAATTCTCGGAAAGTCTATCAACACTTATAGGAAGAAACTATACTGTAGTTGTCAACTGATCACCATCGAAGAATTTCCAATGGATGTTATACGTTAGACTTTAGTATAGTTACCTGAAAAACAGGAGGTAATTTTATTTTAGTCAATAGAACGTGAAACTCGTCTAAAAAGTTAGACACGTACCAAAACATGGTTTTCCGTAACCGGTAAACCTTTTATAACCAAGTGACTCCATGTGACGATCTGGTAAGTCCATACTGGATTTAGTTTAGGGAATACTAATATGTCACCTTCACTCTTTATTTAAATTCCCTGATCTAGACTATCTATCTCACGGACTACTTGATACCTTACTCCAAGCACTGTAACATGTCCTCTGTCTCTAGTTCTGGTAGAGGTACCTTTTCTTTACGTTATTTCGTTTTACCGACAGACCTCTCCGGAATGTTTATCGACACTTTCCTTCTCTCCGCTTTTCGTTTCCTCTTTTCCTTTCTGTATTCGTAGACTTACGTCTCAAGGTTTCTTATCGTTCTTCTCTATTCTTTCGGAAGAAGTCGCTAGTTACGTTTCTTTATCTCCTTTTCTTGTCTTACCCTTTCTGATCTCTAGAGAAGTTCTTTTACTCTCTATGGTTCCCTTGTAAAGTACGTTTCTACTCGAGTTATTTCCTGTCTTTACCAGACCTGGATTGTCTTCGTCTTCTATAATTCTTCTCCACCGTTCTTATGTGTCTTCTTTACATGTTTTTTCTAGAAGTGTTGGGTCTATTAGCACTACCACACTAGTGATTAGATCTCGGTCTGTAGGACCTTACACTTCAGTTCACCCGGAATCTTTCGTAGTGCTTGTTTCGATCACCTCCACTACCTTAAGGTAACCTCGAGAAAGTATAGGACTTTTTACTACGACACTTTCACGACGTGAGTTATACAGTCGTTTAAACCTTTTGAGTCGTCACCGGTGTCCTGACCTTTTCCAGTCAAAAGTAACGTTAGGGTTTCTTTCCGTTACAGTTTCTTACGAGTTTGATGGCGTGTTGACGTGAGTAGAGTGTACGATCATTTCATTACGACTTTTAAGAGGTTCGGTCCGAAATCGTTATGTACTTGACACTTGAAGGACTATAAGTTCGACCAAAATCTTTTCCGTCTCCTTGGTCTCTAGTTTAACGGTTGTAGGCGACCTAGTACCTTTTTCGTTCTCTCAAGGTCTTTTTGTAGATAAAGACGAAAGAACTGATACGGTTTGGTACACTGACACACTTAGTGTTATTTGACACCTTTTAAGAGTTTCTCTACCCTTATGGTCAGTGGACTGGACGGAGAACTCTATAGACATACGTCCAGTTCTTCGTCGTCAATCTTGACCTGTACCTTGTTGTCTGACCAAGGTTTATCCTTTTCCTCATACAGTTCCGACATATAACAGTGGGACGAATAAATTGAAGATACGTCTCATGTGGTACTCTTTGCGACCTGACTTTCTTTGTGTTCGACCTTAGTTCTAACGACCCTCTTTATAGTTATTGGAGTCTATACGTCTACTGTGGTGGGAATACCGTCTTTCACTTCTCCTTGATTT